>CP092089.1:12107625-12122625 GCA_029203775.1 Neoneuromus ignobilis | reverse complement strand
GTTAAATTATTTTTCACAATTAATAATTTATTTTAATTTTAGAAATTCATAATAAATGGATACTCCTATATTCCTCTATATACACAACATTATTTTTTCACACTTAAATTCGGTTTAGATATTGACAGAGTGGGTTGACCAGCTTTACAATATGCTCTTTTCTTCATTACATTTTTATGTATGATCCACTTTCTACCTCCAGTTACCAGATTTTCCAAAAATAGTTTATTTTTTTATGTGAAAGCAGAGACGAACTATTACACCATCTTGCTTGTTCTCAACAATAAATTCATGTGGTACTCATCTTTTATACTTGTACATTAATCCAAGATGTCGAACGCAATTTGAAATTGATTGTCGAGTTATATCGAGCTATTTTTTTATCTCTCATATGGATAAAAATAGATAGATAAATGATGATGGTGGATAATGATAAATAGATGGATAAAAATGGATGTGGGTAATTTTTTTTCTTCAAAATGTTGCGAAAATATCATCATTCATATAAAAATAGCTTTCAGAATGTGGCTTATCTTTAAGGTACAAAGTCTCCATTCTTAAATTCCTCAAATCATCTCCTATATATCCATTTAGATACTACGTTTTCTCCAAAATTTTTCAACAAATTTCAATATATAGTTTCATCCAAATGTGACGCCTAGATTTGTGTTTCATTAAAAAAAAATGTGTATAAGATGGTGTATAGGGAAACATATGTATAGTTTCTTTTGTTTCTTTATAATAAAACACAAATTTAGGCATCACATTTGGAAGACCCTATACTTCAACAACATTCTTTCCTTATTGAAATTCATGAAGTACACAATTCCATAAATCAACCTTATCGACAGACTTTAGAAAACGATTTACTTTATTGACATCTTTCCTTTGGCCTTTTTGATAAATATTGATGATGTAACATCTGTTTCAATGTATGTTAAAGGGAGTCAATGATATTGACTATATATCATCAGCATCAGCAGCAGTAACAACAGAAAGCTACGTCTCTCATCTATTGCTGAATGAAATCCTCTCTAAAAATTTTCTGCTTGATCAATCCAATGCATTTCTATTCCAGTCCATTCCGATGATTTTTCTTATATTTTTGTCCCATCTATCCATACACCTTTTCCTGAGCCTTCTTATATATTAGGTCTTCAATTAATAACTTCCCTTTATCCATCAATGGTCTCCTCATTTTGCTCTATACTCGATCTACTTCTATTTCAGACCTTCAACTTTTGCCATAACACACGTAACTTTTGTTTTCTTTCTAATTCATTCATTTCTCTTCCTACTTTTCGTATTATTCTTAACATAGACAATGATGTATGTATGTATGTGTTTATATATATATATATATATATATATATATATATATATTAGGTCTACCGGAAAGTTCTGTCCGATAATGTCATCTCAAGTTTCAATACGTATGAACATGTTCGTTTCAAACATATATGGCTGCCTCTATTTACCATTGTATTTCTACATATGTGCTCTTCTAAATTTACTGAAACAATAGTTTCATCGTCTCAGTATTAAGTGAGATTCGTTCGCATAAACATGTCTATTGATAAAGTTCATTTACGGCATTGCATTCTGTATGAATTCCAACAAGGTAGAAATGGTCAGAAGCTTGTAGAAGTTTGGTGAAGAGTTTTTAATGAAGATACAGTTTCTGACAGAACGTGCAGGAGATGGTTAGAAAAATTTTGAAGCAAGCAACATCGGCTTTAATGACAAGCCACGCTCTGGGAGAGCATCTTTGATCGATGACTATATTGATAGGACCATTATACAGCAAGATCCTTTTTTGATTGCATCGGATATTTCAGAAAAGCTTAACTCAGCACAACAAATCATTTCGGATCATATTCGGAAACTTGGATTGGTGTAGAAATATTCCAGATGGGTGCTTCATGAGTTAAGTGAAAAAAATTTACATGGCCGAGTTTTTATTTGGACATTTCTGCTTGCTCGGAACAAAAACGAACCTTTATTTCACTGGATGACAACCGATGATGAAAAGTGGATTACGTATGAAAACATTGTAAGAAAAAAGCATACTGTGAGCCCGGACAACCTTCCCCCTCCCCCTCGAAACCGAGCTTGAACCATAATAAGAGAATGCTGTATATATGGTGGGACGTCAAAGAACCAATACACTATGAGCTTTTCAAACCCAAAAAAAGGCTGAATTCGAAAATGGATGATTCGAACGAAGCACTCAAGGAAAAGAGACCGTCGCTGGTCAATAGTAAGCAAATCATACTGCACCACGACAATACCAGACCACATGCTGCTTTGGCAACTCGCCAGAAAATCACAAAGCTAGACTGGAAAATTCTGTCACATCCACTATACTCTTCGGACCTAGTACTATCTGATTATCATCTATTTCTCTCATTGCAAAATTTTTTGGAGGGAAAAAATTCAAAAATGAAGCTGATGTCAGCCAAGTACTGCTTGAGTTTTTCACCTTCAAAGATGAGTCATTCTACAGAAATGGAATTCACAAATTACCATCATGCTGGGAAAAGTTCATTAGTAATGATGGAAATTATATTGTTCAGTAAATATTAATAAATGTATTGAAAATGTATTATTTTCTTTTTATTCAAAAACTGACAGAACTTTCAATTGAATCTCTATCAAAAGTTCTATTTAACCTAAAAAACATATTTATGTGTATGTATATATATGCATATATATATATATATATATATATATATATATATATATATACAAAGATATTTTTGTGTAGTGTATATATATATATATATATATATATATATATATGTATGTATGTATGTATGTATGTATGTATGTATGTATATACACTTGATGAATAAATATATGTTAATAGAAATAACTCAATAATACAGAACAGCAGACATAAAAAAATGTGTAATACAAAAATATAAATGTGTATAACTTCACACCGACATTTGAAAAAAGCACATTTAATGTTAACGCAGTAATTACTCGCATTTAGCAGATAATTTAAACTTAATTATGATAATTAACAAGAATATGTAAATTAATAGAGAATCATATTTTTGATTATTGTCGTATTAACGTAAGTTACTGACAATTTTACACGAAATTAACTGAATCGTGTTGTCATTAACCTTAATGATTACAATTAATTTTTTTTAGTCATGCATTTAATGTTAACGCGGAATAATTAATCAATGGGAAAAATTATTATTAAAAGTTTGGAAATGAAATTTTCACATCAACTCTAAGGTACAGGTGGAGCATTATTCTTTGTAAATAGAAAGATTGATTTTACAACTATTTACTTACAACTAACTGATCTTCAATGTCTTTATAAAATTATTTTATACAAATAGTTTTATGTACTTTTTCAGTACTTAAAACTGAAGATACGTTATTAAATACAGTATATCTCAGTATATAACTAAATATTTACACTCTTCATACAAAAAATACTAATAATATTAAAATCGGCGTAGTTTTAACAAATAAATGTTTAAATTTTTTCCTCGGTTTCACTTTTGTAATTCCAGCGATAATTTTGAACTCAATACTCAAAATAATAAAAACACATTTTAACAATTATTTGTTGTTTTGGAACTGTGGCTGATTCACTTCCACATCGAAATGCATCATCCGATATATTTATAAATAATAAATGAACAATAAGTGATTATTGAACACTTTATAATTATTGTGGTGTTGAGGTTAAAATTTATTTGTATTAAAACATTTTAACAATGTTAAAAAATCAAACCTTAAATAACAGTAATAAAGTGTAGTATAAATTTCAAAAGATTCACAACTTATTGAATATTTTACACACAACATTTAATCCTTTAATCAATTAATCGTATCACACAATTATTAATCGACCTTTAATCGCTTATATGTAGTTCATCAACCTCGTTTTCACTTTCCACTGCTGCAAACAAGTCATCTTGAATTCATTCATTGATTCAGATTAAGGCCATAAGTGAACAGACAAGATATCATCAGTGTTTTTGATCTCTCCTTACTGTACCATTTTCAAATTAATAGCAATTTTTAGTTCATTTATTCCTGGATTTTATTTGATTTTTCTTAATATAATTATTTTATTACGTTGGTCTAACAATTTTAGATAACAGCACATCAAGCTTCATTTTTTAACCATTTCACAACTTTAAATTTTTTATTTGTTGTTTTGGAACTGTGGCTGATTCACTTTACACAAATGAATTTTAACCCCAGCACCACAATAGTGTAAAGTGACAATTTAAACCTCGAAAAAGATTTTAGTAACAAATACGCCACCATTCCCATCCAAATAATTACTAACTCAGTGAAACCAATCTTAAGAAGATTAAATAAAGACTTGGATCGAAGGAAAATCTCACTAAATATATAAAATAATTTAAAAAAAATATATCATTGTAATTGTTGTTAATACTACAATGTCCCGTATGTTTTGTGAGCTCGATTAATTACTTTTAATTGTTTAAGTTTATTTATTTTTCACTATAATCATCAAAATTGAGAAATCGTTTATGCTTATTCATATAAGATTTTCTAATAAAAATGTCAGAACTCTGACAGCTAGTAGCAGCAATATTTGATTTTTCTTAAAAAAGTTCATTTTGACATTTCAACTCAATATAGTTTGGCAAATTATTATGGAACGTTTAACACTTCAACAAGGATTAGAAATTGTAAAAACTTATTATAAAAATCAATGTTCAGTTCGTAAAACTTATCGTGTTTCATAAAAATTACAGTCAAAACAATCGTCCAAGTGAACGTGCCATTTATCGAATTGTTGAAAAATTTGAAAACAAATTTACTCTGTATGATACAGCAGTGATTGCAAGACCAAGAAACGCAAGAAGCGAAGCCAATATTGCTTCTGATATTGAAAATGTCAAAATGAAGCTGGAGATCACGTTATAGTAAATGAAGTGCATTTTTGAACCATGATTAATGATTCTTTTTCCAAAAATGGTTTGCACGATATTTAGTTTCAACAAGACGGTGATACGTGCTATACATCTACGGAAACAATAGACTTATTGAAACAAAAGTTTAATGAATCCATTATTTCACGAAATGGATACATCAATTGGCCACCACGACCATATGATCTAACTACATTGAATTATTTTCTGTAGGGTTATGTGAAATAATTGGTTTATGCTGATAAATCATTAACAACAGAGACATTAAAATAAACATTGAACGTGTAATTTACGAAATTGAACCACAATTATGTGAAACAGTGACTAAAAATTGGATTTTTGCGATTTAGATTTTATTCGTTTGATAATTTTGTGCCTAGATCATTAACGTATCTAGGGGCGTATAACATGCCCTGATGCTCGTCATTTATCCTCTTGTCATTGGTTCTAGGTTTTCTTATTAAAATTTTGAAAAACATCTATATATGATCTGGGAAAAATTTTAAAAAACTCAGATAAACATTAACATAAATGACTTTCTAACTCCAACACCACAATAGTTTTGAAATGTTCAATAATCACTTATTGTTTACTTTATTTATAAATATATCGGCTGATGCATTTCGATCGCGACGCCATCATCATCAGAGCCGTTCTGTTAAAATCCCAATAAACATCTTTAAATGTAGTGGTGGCGGCGACAAAAGAATCCTCCCGCCCTACTAAAAATTGTATTTATTTCTTTTTTTTGCGATTTGGTTGTTGTATGTCATCTTATAAATTTAAACTTAATTAGTTGACGTATCTAGGGGTGTGTGACATACCCCGATGTTCGTCAGATATCATCATATAGTTTTTTCTAGGACGTCTTATGACTAAAAATTGGACTAAACAAATGCACTATGTCAAACGAAGTCGCAGTGGTCATATGAGTGAAATTATAAAAGATGACATATAAAGTATTACAAAAAATGTTCAATATAATTTATTAATTAACCCTATTTTAATGCTTTTTTAAAAAAAATTATGTATGTCTAATGATTTTTATGATTCACTGTATGTTGAACGGAGCAATAATTTCTAACAAACTGTTATATACGAGGGTCGTTTGATAAGTATGGTAAATTTATTTATTATTTAATTTAATTACTTAGTTAATTTAATTAAATTTTTCAATTTAGTTTTTCTTACTTTTTACCATACTTCTCAAACGACCCTCGTGTATATATATATATATATATATATATATATATATATATATATATATAGGGTTATCTAAATGTGATGCCTAGATTTGTGTTTTATTAAAAAGAAACTATACACATGTTTCCCTAAATACATGTTTTTTTTAATAAAACACAAATCTAGGTTTCATATTTGGATGATGCTATATTATATATATATATACACACACACATATATATATATATATATATATATATACATTCTCTTTCTCTCTCTTACACACATACATACACTTTAAATTTATTATAAAATGACAGAGTACAAAAAAATTACACAAAGGCAATATGAAAATAATAAATTTAAATTGAATCGTACTCAAACATACCATATAAAAACATTAACATATTATGTATGCAAAACTATATTGCAAATTGAAAAACAGAAAAAAACACTTCAATGTATCCTTGAAAACACGCCGATTTCCTATTTCTTAAAAATAATCGTTTTTGTCCTTTCGACTTACGCCAACAAATGTTATTCACTGATTAATTTATACCCATAACGATGAGTGAAAGGCAGTTATTAAATTCTTATTTCCACTATTCATCATTACTAAACAAAAACCGCGACTAAGTTTTAAAATAACTTACATGACTCACGATAGATTGTATTTAATTACGTATGTAATACCGAAAAGTATCAACAAGTATGACCCTATAGGTGAGTCAGTGTGTTGACCTGCACTTCCTACAATGTTCGTCGTAACATGAATAACAAAACAAATTTTCATTGGTTTTATTTACTTGCAAACGTTAGCCTCTACCGCATGCAATATATAAATATTATAGCAAGTTCAAGTGAAATACATCATTATTAATATCGGACAACTTCCGATGAGTTATTCACTTTTATCACACAAAATTACTTTATAAGACATAAATAAACACTCGGATGTGTCAAGTCCAAACGTAATAACGATGAATAAATACATATTTGTTTTTTTTTACATTCCAAAAACAATATTTTAAAATTAATAAAAAATTTTGATTGTATATAAAATATAAAAAGTATATGAAATATAAAAGCAATTATTTCATTTCTATAAAAAAAATTATATTAACTATGGTTAGATTATTAACAATTGTGTATGTATTGTGTATATGTATATATATATATATATATATATATATATATATATATATATATATATATATATATATATATATATATGAATACCTCGCATAGTCGGGTTAATTGGTTCCATTGACTAGCCGGACTATTTGAAACCGGACTAATCGAAACATTAACTAAATACAGAAAACGTTCATTGGTTGAAAACATTTTTTTTCCTGTTTTTCAATAAATAAAACGAGGGTAATATATTTAAATGTTTGAATCTATCAACAGCACAAAATCAGGGGTTTATACATTCATTTTAAATTCATTTCCAAATGGGTTATTAAAAGTTAATTATTAAAAAATTGACTCTTCTAGAATTGCGAATCAAAAACTAATAGAAAAAGAAAAAAAAGACCAAAGAAATAGAACTGCACATGCGTTGCGCATAATGTGCATATACGATTTCGTGTTTCTTTTTTATTATGTTTTCATAATAAAGAGGAAAACTTGAAAATTTACGTATAAAAATAATTTTATGTATCAATTATTTAGGATATTTATCAAGAAAAACTTTTTAGTAGGATTTTTTCAAGTGAAATTTTTTTTTTGGGAATTTTAAATCGGACTATGCGAGGTATTACTGTATATATGTATATATATATATATATATATATATATATATATATATATATATATATATATATATATATATATATATATATATATTATATATAAATAAAAAAAAAAGCGGAAGGGAGATATGCCAACCTAATATATGCATATATATATATATATATATATATATATGTATATATATATATATATATATATATATATATATTGTATTGGGAAAACAGTCTTTTACAAATTGAAGCAAAATCGAAACATGTTTTTTTAAATTGTTTATAAATCTTTTATAGGACTGTTCGAAATAAATAATTATAGAAGAGGCCTCCATTCAACAAAAGATAAAAAGAGGCTGATGATAATATATATACACTACCAAGAGAAAGTCTGCACACACCCATTCTATCTTTATTAATATCGTCTATAACATAAAAACGCTATTGTTGATAATAAAGTAACAATTTTTTATTTTTCCTACAGTCTTAAAAATTAAGGAATATCAACAAAACACTTTTTAAATATACATAAAGTAATGAAAAATAACAAAACAAACGAAATTTTAAAAAAATACGTCAGAAAAAGTCTGCGCACAGTTGCGTTTATCATTTATTATCCTTAGAATTTTAAATTTCAGCATTACAATTAGCTAAGTGATTGTTGAAAATCCAATGCAGATTGTTATTCTTAACTTTCATTTTTGTCAAACAGGTAATACAAGTGCATGTCATGGAAAATAAAATGTATTATTTTAAAAAGAATAAAATAAGTATATCAGAGCGAAAAATAATTATAAAATTATGGGAAGAAGAAAATAGGTACCAAAATATTAAAACAACCGATATTATAATGACAAAGCCCCGTTGTGGCCGCCGTTCAAAGTTATATGAAAGAGAAACGTTATATCATAAATACAGTAAAGACTAATCCACGATTATCCACTTTTGTGATTGCTGAAAATGTCCATGTACAATTTGATAAAAAAATTGATGATACGATAAGGAAAATTCTAATAAATACTGGGTACCGTAATCGGATTGCAAGACAGAAACCGTTCATTTCAAGAGTGAACAGAATTAAGTAAAATGAGCGTGTTAATATGTGGGAGGACTTTTAGAAAAATATAATCGAGAGTAAATTTTATATATTTGCCATAAAAGGACGAAATTTCATTTGACGAAAACCTAATATAGCCTTAGATAAGAAAAATCTGTTTCTCACCGTGAAATATAGTAGTGATCGAGTGATGTTATGGGTGTGTATGTTAAGGAGCGGCGTTGTAATATCAAATTTATAGTCAATAATAAATAAATTCGACTCTCTCCATATTTTAAAACGAAATTTAAAAGAAAATGTGTGAAAAATCGGATTAAGCCGTAAATTTTATTTCCGACAAGACAATTATGACCAAAATTGTCAAATTTTGGGTACTCTATAATATTCCAAAGCACTTGTATACACTGTGCACTTATCCTACATATCTTGACTTAAATCCCATTGAACATTTTTGGAACTTACTTTAACACAAAATTCGGAAATTTTAAAGAAATGTCGAAAACTACCATCATCGAGAAATGGGCCAAAATTAGTTCTGAATAAACTGAACGATTAATGCAATTTATGAAAAAAAGATTGGAAGAAATTTTAAAACGGAAAGGTTACCTAATGTCATACTAAAAATACCATTTTAAGTCTTTTTTTAGTTTTTAATTAGGTGTGCGCAGACTTTTTCTAACGTAATTTTTTAAAATTTCATGTGTTTTTTTGTTTTTCTTTACTTTATCGATATTTAAAGTGTTTTGTTGATGTTTTTTTACTTTTTAAGACTTTGTAAAAAAAATAAAAAATAGTTATTTTGTTATCTACAATAGTGTTTTTATGTTATAGGCAATATTAATAAAGATAGAATGGGTGTGCGAAGACTTTGTCTCAGTAGTGTTTATATGTGTATGTGTGTGTGTGTGTGTGTGTGTGTGTGTGTATATATATATATATATATATATATATATATATATATATATATATATATATTACAATACACAAAAGAAGTATATTGACCCAAAACAATAAATTACATAATTATTAATATTAGTAATATTTTGTAGAAAAGTCTAGTTGCTCGATTTTCAATCCAATCAAAATTTCATTTAACGAAATATGTCTTTTATGAAAAAAAAATAAAACAGTGGTTGAAACGGAACATAGCACAAATTACTTTCCATGCTAAAAATATATACTCACAAGCAATGTTACAAAGAAACACATTTATTTAACATTTTTATGCCGAAAGCAAAAACTTAATTCACTCATTATTTTTAACATTATTTTGTTTTCCAAGTGCAATTACCGAAAATAATTCTTTGAAAGAACAGATCATATCACGTTCAACTACTGATTACAACACATTTCTCGAGATAGTAAGGTTTGTATACAGCACGAGCTTAACTCTAGCAGGCAGTCGCTCGAGGGAGTCGTGTCAGAGTGGGTCGGTGACCTCCATATAACCTCCTCGCCCACATCACGGTCGAAGCGCCCTCAGGTGACAGAGAATAAGCACCTCAGTATACACACTAACACATAAACGAAACGTAAATACAGGGTGAACTAACTCTATGTACTTTTAGAAAGAAACAAATGTCTGCATTAATCGAAATATGCTTTCTAATAGAAATATACATCGATAACCTGCAGTGGAAACAGAAACCTTTTTTCGCATGAATGCGTTCATGGAAGTTATCATTTTTCATAGAATTGTATGTTGACAATTGATCATTAATTATATACAGTGATAGATAAAAGTATTCGCCGCATAGAAATTGCTTAGAAAATGTTTATCAAAATCGGAGACAACGTTTAAATATCGATTTTTTATTCAATAATAGGTTATATGCATCATAGTTGAATTATTAAAGAAATGTGATTTACTTCATTTGTTAATAAAAATATATTAAAAAAATTGTTATACCAAGTTTACGTTAAAAATTATAAATCTACTAAATTAACATTATTGTAAACGTGATATAATAAACTATTATTAGAAACACTTTTCTATGTACAGTGAATCAAAGTGAAACTCATACAGAGTTATGTTTCCAATAATTTTACACATATATTTTAATATGATAATAATTTTCTTTATTTTTTTTGCTTAATTTCTTTATTAAAGTTATTTTTGTTATATTTGAAAATTTCAATCGTAAATTAATACTTCTATTCCAGAAAAAGTAACCATTTCTGAAAAATTAACAAAAAATACATTAAAATGAAACTCATACAACTAACTATTCTCGCTTGAAAACTGCTGTGTTAAGAAAGTATACTCTTCACATATGTATTTGGTCACTTTGGCTACAAAAAAAACCTATTGTTAAGTCGTTTATATTCATTTTTTTAAAAATATAAGTTGGATTTTCACTTTAAGTAGACAAAGAGGACAATCATCGACAGACGAGCAAAACCTAATGATTTTTCATTACAAAAATGGAAAAATTCTACGGGAAAATAGTTAATAGAAGCCACGCTATAGTGCAATCTGTAATAAAAAGATTTAAAAACGGCAAAAGTGTTGACAATAAAGTCAGAAAGAGTCTCCGCAAGATTTTTAATGACCATGACGAGCGTTAGATTCTACGAAAAATTAAAGAAAAATTGAAAATTAGCGCGCCCAAATTGACTTTAGAAGTTAAAAAGTATCTAAATAAAAAAGCAAGCCCCCAAACAATTTGCAATATACTAAATAAAAATGGGTTTCATGCTCGTTTGCCAGGAAGAAATCTTTCATAAATCTAGCTAATCGCAACAAAGGGTTAAGTTTGGTTTGGGAACATTTTAATAAGAGTTTTGATTATTGAAAAGATGCTTTGTTTATGGACGAAAGCAAATATAATTTATTTAGATCCAATGGGAGAAATAATGTATGGCAGAAACCAAATACAGAAATGTCTTTAAAACACTTACGTCCTACAGTCAAACATGGGAGCGGTCATGTTATAGTATGGAGGTGTATGTCTACGAGAGGGGTTGTAAATTTAATTTTATAGATGGCATTATGAATAAAAATGTTTATATTGATCTATTAAGAAAAGAACTGAAAGCCAGTGCTCAAAAACTTGGGATTTTACAAATATTTAATTTTTATAAGGACAACGACCCCAAGCACAAATTTTATAAAACGCGTAGTTGGTTGTTATATAACTGCCCCAAAGTACTGGAAACACCACCATAATCACCTGATATAAATGTTATTGAAAATCTATGAAATCACTTAGAAGTTCCCATTAGAACACGCACTATTAGTAATAAAAATGATTTAAAAAAGCGTTATTAGAAGAATGGGGAAAAATTGATCTAGCTTATTGTGAAAAATTAGTTAAATATATCCTGAATCGTTTAAAGGCTATAAATATTAATAAAGGCTACTCTACTAAGTACTAAAATAATTCAATTCATTGTAAATTTTAATTTAATAAATAATTTGTTAGTTGTATGAGTTTCATTTTGATTTTTTGTTCATTTTTCAGAAATTGTTACTTTTTCTGGAATAAAAGTATTAATTTACGATTGAAATTTTCAAATATAATAAAAATAACCTTAATAAAGAAATTAAGAGAAAAAAAAGAAAATTGTTATTATATTAAAATATATGTGTAAAATTATTGAAAATGTAACTCTGTATGAGTTTCACTTTGACTCACTGTATATAAGCAAATCACAATTATAAAAATGATTTTAATTTCACTAATGCAACTGCTATGTATTGTTCAAATAACCTATATAAAAAAACAACATAATCCACTACGCAAGACACATCTCAATAAAAACACAACATACAACACGGGAAGCAATGCTTGAAGGGCTAAAAAAATTATATAAACGGAAGTAGCATACGAAATTCTGCAACTTTTAAGTATTAAATGAAAGCTTCGTCATTAATGTTTACGGTACTATCATAAAAATAATAATAATTTACAATAAAAAGCTAATTGGACGAACTTTAATATCTCTTTAGGCACATATTACCATATAATTACGTAAGCCCGCATTTGAATCTCATGGTAATATGTCCATAGATACACATTGCTGTATGACTATATACGCACCACACGTATAATTAATTTCATTTAAAAGTTTCATAATGAAACGTTCTGCTTAATATTAATGAAACAATAAATATGATTACTTTCTGCGAATTTAACGCAAACGCAAAATTAATATTAAACCTTGCAATTTAATAACCAAGACAGTAAAAATACCTACTGTATTTTTACTTACAATATAAAATGCATTTTTTTACATCGCAGTCACGCAATGTTTTATATATATATATATATATATATATATATATATATATATACATACACACTTATATATACTGTATGAAAAATAATAGGTACAACTAAGTACTTTTTTATTTTCAATATTGTTAAAAAAACTAACAGTACAAAATTAATCAAATAAATTTATTTTACATATATAAAACGTACAAAAACTAAAAAAGAACTACTAAATAAAAAAAACTCACAAAATACAATATAAAAGGAAACAAAATTATTTTAGTTCATGTGCAAAATAATAAATACATTTCCAAATTACAGTTGTGAACGTACTATAATTTTTTAAAAAATAAAGTTTGTTGCTGATATTTGCTAAATAGGGATGCATATTTAACACTAGATTTACGGAGCGAGTCAATTTGACTCATTTAAGATTTTGTTGCTATATATATATATATATATATATATATATATATATATATATATATATATATATATATATATAATAATAAGGTAAATATCTGCGATCCCCTTCCGCCTTTTTGTCTTTTGAATTTCGCGGCTATGTACAAAGCGTTACAGAGCTCGTATCGGGCAACACTATACATCATTTGAAAGGTCTTTACATAACCTACAAAACGACGCTATGCATGATTAGTTTGAATACTGCGTTCAAAAGTTATAGACGTGTAAACATGGAGTTCACTAACGCCGAAGTTCGCGCTATTTTGAAGTTTTCCTTCGTTAAAGGCAAATCCGCTAGAGAAACGTTCCGTGAGATTAATAGTGTTTTGGGGGATGGTACTCTATCACTTCGAACCGCGGAGGAATGGTTTCGACGATTCAAAGCCGGTGAAAACGACACCATGGATAAGCCAGCCGGCGGAAGACCTGTGACGACGAATACCGATCAAATCATGGAAATCATCGAGTTAGACCGGCATGTGACATCTCGTGACATCGCCCAGGAGATGGCAGTTAGTCACCAAACCATTTTAAACCATCTGCAGAAGGCTGGATACAAAAAAAGCTTGATGTTTGGGTGCCGCATGATTTGACGCAAAAAAACCTTCTGGACCGAATCAACGTCTGCGATATGCTGCTGAAACGGAACGAACTCGACCCATTTTTGAAGCGGATGGTGACTGGCGACGAAAAATGGATCACATACGACAATATTAAGCGAAAACGGTCGTGGTCGAAGGCCGGTGAATCGTCCCAAACAGTGGCCAAGCCGGGATTGACGGCCAGGAAGGTTTTGCTGTGCGTTTGGTGAGATTGCAAAGGAATCATCCACTATGAGCTGCTCCCATATGGCCAGACGCTTAATTCTACCATCTACTGCGAACAACTGGACCGCTTGAAGCAGGCGATCGACCAGAAGCGTCCAGAATTGGCCAAGAGGAAGGGTGTAGTGTTCCACCAGGACAACGCCAGGCCACACACATCTTTGGTGACTCGTCAGAAGCTACGGGAGCTCGGATGGGAGGTTTTATCGCATCCACCATATAGCCCGGACATAGCGCCAAGTGATTACCACCTGTTCCTGTCCATGGCGAACGCCCTTGGTGGTGTAAAGTTGGCCTCAAAAGAGGCTTGTGAAAAGTGGCTGTCCGAGTTCTTCGCAAATAAGGAGGGAGGGTTCTACAAGAGGGGTATTATGAAGTTGCCGTCTAGATGGAACCAGATTATCGAACAAAACGGCGCATATTTGAACTAAATCCGATCACTGTAACACTTTTTATAAAGCATTGAATAAAGAGAAAAAAGCGGTCGGAGATACTTGACAAATAATATATACCTATATATATATATATATATATATATATATATATATATATATATATATATATATATATATA
>CP092089.1:12070125-12102625 GCA_029203775.1 Neoneuromus ignobilis | reverse complement strand
TTTCAAAAATTATTAATAAATTTGTTAATCAATTTAAGAGTTTTATTATAATGTTAATATGTGTGTGTGTCTAAAACTTTATAAAAAAATGATTTCAAATACCAACTCGCTGCGAATTGCTTTGGACGGATTGCCACACCTGCATATAAATTAATTGCCAGCGCAACTGGTTAAGGCCAGTATATTACTGATTTTCGTCAACCATGACCTTGATGAGGTCCGTATCTATAATAAATGGACGATCTCTGCGGTCTTCATCTCCCAGATTGAAATTCCCAGTTTTGAATCTCCTAAACCAAGTGTGAACTGTCTGAACACTTGTAGCATCACTCCCATAAATGGTGCAAATCTCGTTTGCAGTATCGTTAAGCACTGTTGTCTTGTTTAGAATAATACAACATTACATGTTACTAATGCTTCTTTGATATTCCATACTTAAAGGCGTACGAAAGAGCTTGTATAACTCTTCAATGTGAACGAAACTTATTCTACGATAGCTAGACGACGTCTGAAATGGATGACATCAATGTCTAAGAGATAATGTTGTATGTTTATATAAACGCTGTCAAACAAAGCAGCTGCAAACATGTCGCCAAAGAAATTTTTGAAAAACGTAATAGTATGTAGTAATTCTTTTACCTTAACACATTACGGTTCGCAGTATTTTACGCTAAACTTCATTTAGAGTCAGACGAATTTCGCAAAAAAATGCACAAAAATAACTCCATCATACAATCGATGTAGTTCTTAAATCAATGAACATTTTGAAATGAAATTTCATATCTGTCTATAAAAGGGTTCAATGGATAAATATATGTAAATATAATAGTGGTTTTCAGTCTGTAATGAGTGTACCAGCGTGATAAAGTACAAAAAAGAGATGCTTTATAATAAACATAGTTTATTATAAAAAAAAAACATTTTTTAGGGTAAAAAAACATCTAGAAGGAACAAAAATATGATAAATTACGTAAAGCATATATTATATATACAGAAGTTGTTAGAAAAAAATAAGAGAACCAATTTCGATTTTATTCCAAAAAAACAGAACTTTGCTAGGGATAAAGATTACTTTATTTAAAATATCTGAAATATTTTTCATAATTTTTATAATTTACCAATATATTGAATATATACACCATCTTTTGATAGAATTAGAAAAAATATAGCTTGTATATATACATTTTTTGGCGTCAAAAGTTCATACAACGAAACACGCGTTAACGCGTGAACGGACTTACAGTAGTCCAACACGAAACACGTTTAAGCGTGGCCGGGCAGTAATGTGTTAATTATGACTTCTTAACATTTAGAAATATTATTAGTTAATATTTTCAGATAATCCAATAGTATATTTTCTCATGTTTTTTTCAATATATGCTTTTTGATCAATAAAGGTACTTTTCTAGCACATCTGCCATTCAAATTCTAGTCAAGAAGTCTTCTCGTTACAGTAGAGGTGTCTACTTGTAAATTTAACTTCTGTTTAATTTTTTTTGACGTAATAAACGGCTTTTTCTTTGCCAACCAAACTATATTGTTATCATCTCTTGTCACCAATTCTTTCTTCTTTGTCGACCCAATTTTCAACATTTATTATCATTTTATTTGAAAATCCTATTAATTCTCTAATAAATTTATAGGTTTTATCTTCCGAAATTATTTTTTTTTATCATTGAACGTTGATTTTCGCTATAATGCTTACCATGACCCATTTTAACTAATTGAAATATTTAAATTAATAAACTACTAATTATAAATTATATAATTATTTCACCTTTAATTATATTAATTCAAAATAGTTTTATTTTACAACCATTAACTAAGAACTGATATGGTCCTATTATTTTGCACAGTCAAAATGGTGATTTTTTGTTTATGTGAATACTGTATTTTTAAAAAATGTTTTATAATTACTATTACATTATTTTTTTTCAATGTATTACATTAGTTTATTTTCTTTATTTATGAAAATTTCTACATCAAAAATTGTTGGTGCTATTTTTTTGCACACAGGTATATATATATATATATATATATATATATATATATGTGTGTGTGTGTGTGTGTGTGTGTGCGTGTGTGTGTGTGCGTGTGTGTGTATAACTTAATATAATTAAAACACGAACACAAAACAAATAACACAAAAGAATTTTTTTATTCGGCGTTAAGATTTTTATTAAGATTTTATTATTTTCTCTACTGAATACCATTGTAATAATATATTTTGTTGTATTTAATAACAATACGAATATTTTCTAATCAATATCATAAAATAATACAAACTTGGTTATTTTTTAACTGTGCAGTAATAATAAACCTTAATAAATATTTTAAACATTATGATAGTTTTTTTTTTTAAATGAAAAATATCCTTTAATTATTATGCTTAAATCTAAGTCAGAATTAAAGTAGAGCTAATTATAAACTTAGCATATATAAATACATCGTTACATAACATAAATGTTGCCCATCATCACTTATTAATGAGTATTAACTAAGGCGATATAACAGACTTTCATTTTGGCATACGTCCAAAACTAGATGTTTCATTTTTACACTAAAGCTGATATTCAATACTTTTTTAATATTTGGTAAAATCAAGAAAGGAAACTTAAATGTATTTACTTTTTTAAAAAATAATTAATTTCAAATACAAAACGATTTATTTTCCAAAATGATTAACAAATAAATACTCTTTCAATTATGGATTTACTAAAGATGCTTGAAATATACATGTATTTTATGTGTGTAGATAAAAAGAAATAAATTAATAATAAAATATAGATTAAAACAATCGTAAAAAATGTATCGAAATTAAATAAAATCTACGATTAAACCTTCGAATGTAAATCAAAATGAACAGTTTTAATTATTGATGGATTGTTTTAATTGACAAACTCAGAAAAAATATATTTAAAAAACATCATGCATATGTGACTGCAAATTAGTGTAACTAGAAAAAAACAGTTACAGAACTGATAAAATCAAACCATGTTTTTTTGAAAATACTGTGTAAAAAAGTTTTTTTTAGGTTAAATAGAACTTTCGATACAAATAGATGTCAAGTCAATTATCAATTGTGCACTGTAAGTGACATTTGAAGTCAGGATTCTTTGGCAAATCATTATGGAATGTTTTACACTCGAGCAACATAAATTGTAGAAATTTATTTCAAAAATCATTATTCTGTCAGTCATCAGTTCATAAGTGTTCTAACACAAAATTTTGTTCAGTGATGAGACTCATTTTTGGCTTAACGGGTACGTTAATAAGCAAAATTGCCGCATGTGGAGTGAGACCAATTCTGAAATGATTCACGAGAGCCCGTTACATTTAGAAAAATGCACCGTACGGTGCAGATTACACGCTGGTGGCATCATCGAAATTTATTTCTTTCGAAATGAAGTCGGAAAGCACGTTACCATCAATTGTGTACGTTACAGAATAATAATCACTAATTATTTGTTTCCAAATTTGCATGACATCGATCTGGAAAAGATGTGGTTTCAGCAGAACGGTGCCACGTACCATACTTTGACCGAAACAATCGAGTTATTGAAACAAAAATTCGACGATAACGTTATCTCCAGAAATGGCCCTGTGAATTGACCTCCACGATCGTGTGATTTTGACGACTCTAGATTAATTTCTTTGAGGATATGTGAAATATCTGGTTTATACTGATAAACCAACAACGATTGAGGCATTAGAAGCCAACATAACTCGCGTTATTGCGGACATAAAGCCCTAATTGCTTGAAAAAGTGATTCTAAATTGGACTGACAAAATGCGATATGTCAGAGGTAGCCGTGGTACACATATGCCCAAAACCATTTTTAAATAATAATGCCATAAAATGATCTTTCGAATAATACCAAATAAATGGTCATTCCGTCAATTAGTTTGTGTTTTATTTCAATTTAAAATTCTATCGCGTTTAAAAAAACACTATATATATATATATATATATATATATATATATATATACATATATATATATATACATACATACACTCAAACCTGTTTTTGTGCGGTCCTTTTTGTGTGATTTTTTTTATGCGGTATATAAAAAATGTCCATCAAAATGTATAATATGATATCACAATATTTTTTATAGCTGTAATATAATATTATATAGCAATATTTTAATATTTTATAATTATTTTATATTTTATAATTTTTTTATAATTTAATATTTTATAATATTTTTTTTTTATAATTTAATATTTTATAATATGATATAACAATATTTTTATAGCTACTTATAAAGTTTCGGAATATTTTTTTTGTGCGATTTTTTTATGTGGTCCCTATCCCCCACACAAAAACAGGTTTGACTGTATACAGTAATACCTCGCATAATCCAGCTGTGATTAGTCCGATTTCACTATAGTCCGGTTTGAAATTTCCAAAAAAAAAATTTTTTACTTGAAAAATTTGTTTGGAACCAATTAACGTATTTTGTATTTAATTAGTGTTTCGATTAATCCGGTTTCAAATAGTCCGGCTAATCAGTGGAACCAATTAGCCGAACTATGCGAGGTATTCCTGTATATGCGTACATATATGTATTGGAATGCATAATCCATCAAAAGAACGCGATATATATTTTTTTGTATATCATTTTTAAATGTCTTTTTAGATATACAACCATCTCTCAATTTACGCGGGACTTTTTTCACGCGAGTTTTTTTTACGCGACAATTTATACCTTTATTTACACGGGACTTTTTTTGCGCGGTATTGATTACGCGGAACTTTTTATATGCGGTCAGATAGATTTCATTTTATATAATTTTTCATGGAATTTATTATATATCAAAGTGACGCAAATTCTTATTTGAACGTATAAAAGCACCATATAAACATATAAAAGGTTGATTGTTTTGAATTACAGTAGCGATAGTGACACCGAATAAAATTTATCTACTTTTGTTTTCTAAAACGTCATTATTTTTTTGTTAAGCTATGTGAAATAAATATGTGTTTCTACAACTTTACTAGCTTTTATTTTCAATATTTTTTCTATTGTACTGACAGACTCAATTTACGCGATTTTCATTCGCGTAAAACAAATCCACGTGGAACGGATACTCCGCGTAAATTGAGGGACGGGTGTATATAAAAAATGTAATCAAAATAATTATATTTAAAACAAATTTAAACGATTATTTTTTTTCGAATATAAAACATTTCAAATTAAGACGTTGCTTGCAAAAATCACACGGCGACATTTGTACATTCTTCTTCAACACGCACTTACTTCTTCGCCTAAGCAAACTTTCATGATAATTACGTCGTTGACAAACCATAACATACACCACAACATTACAAAGAACCGCCTCCCTCTGCCGATTTCAATGAGATTGAACTGAAACCCACGAACTTTAACGACTACGAGACCCCACATCAATAATCAACACGACACGATCACTTTCCAATCACTTTGAAATTCCGGAATCCTTCACGGGCCGCTCGAGCCCCATAGTTTCCGGGTACAACGAATCTCATTCTCCATCAGCGAATTCAGAATTACGATCGCTAACGCCAATCGATGATGATAAGACGGATAGATGGATACATGAATGAATGAGATGGATGGATTCAGTTGATGGATTGGTTCGAGTGTACGGTTCTTTGTTAGCGCTTATTTCGGTTACGATATTTCGTGGAAAGGATCGCTCGCTGTTAACACCGCATCATCTCTATTTCGCTCTTGCTATTTCAATAACGCTTCTGCTTTTGGTGCGACTTGTCAATGGGTTAACAGACATATAGGCGAGTTTGTATGAATATTGGAAACAAGGAGGTCGGCCCATAGAAATAACTTAATTGAGGAGAGTTGATTTCCGGATGTGCTAAATATTACATGTTGCCGTTATTCAACACAGTTCCGACTTTCCTATGTTTAGAATAGTGTTTAGCATGACAAGTATTTATACAGTAATTTGCTGACTTTGACGAAACCTTGTTTGGTACATTAATACTTCGATAATACTGTAATACTTGTATATGGGCAGGTTTTGATTTTCAATTATGTAAAAAAATTAAACTACATACGTCACGAAATATTTTTTTTTTGTATTTCGATATGAAATTTCCAAACAATAATTGATTTCAATTTGAACGATGCCATTAACACGATTCGCAATTTCAAAATTAACAAAATACGTGCACAACTTATATAGTTATTCTAAAATATAACTTCTTGGAAAATTAAAATTTTAGACTCAGTATAATATACTTTATTTAATAAATATAAAAATGTAATTCACAACATATAAGTTTTTTTTAAAAATTCTTGATATGATTCTACATTTCTAAGAAACTAATACACATTTACACAAATGAATGTTCACCCCAACACCACAATAATTTAAAGTGTTCAATAATCACTTATTGTTTACTTGTTATTTATAATTATATAATTTATAATTATATCAGCTGATGCATTTCGATGGCGATGCCATCATCGTCAGAGAAAGGCTCTGACGATGATAAATGATGATGATAAAATTTAAATTATTGTGGAGTTGGGGTGAAAATTCATTTGTGTTAAGTGAATCAGCCACAGTTCCAAAAAAAACTAATTAATACACATTTTTTTAACTTACAGCATCTTAGAATATTTCTTTAAGAAAAGTTACTAAATCTGGTTAAAAAAAGTTCACATTACTCCATATTGCTTGTAAAATATGTAACTGTTACTTTAAACAAATTAATAATAACATTTTAAAACTTCAACAAATACATTTTTAAAATGTCAATGTATGTTCAATAGTTTTTATTAAGAAAAAATTCAAAAATCTGTATCTTAAATACATATAGTGTTTTTTAAGCGTGCTGGAACTTTGAATTTTTATCAAAAATTCTATCAAACCTAAAAAAACACCTTCATCATACTTTTATATATACATACACACACATGTATATGTTAAAGATTCTTTTTAGGTTAAATAGAACTTTCGATAGAAATTTAATTTAAAGTTCTACCACGCTTAAAAACAGCTTATAAAACACTCCTAATGAAAATCTAAAAGAAACATTATATATATATATATATATATATATATTATATATATATATAAATATAATTCAGTACTATATTATTTACAAATTAAATTCCAGATCATGAAACTTAAAAGTTTAATTGAACAAATCAGTAATGCTCATTTATATTTTACATAAATAGAAATTTTCATTTTACATACAAAGATATTAAATGTTTAAAATAAAAACTAAAAAAAAATCGTTTAATTAAGAGATCATAAAATTAACATCATTTCTGTACAAATTAATTACTCAGATCGACATTACACAACTTTATAACAATATTCAATAATCACTTATTCTTCAATTTACTCGCTAATAAGCATTTAAATGGCTATATTATATAGGGTCATCCAAATGAGACGTCTTGATTTATGTTTTAATAAGGGGAGGTTCCGGTCTAAAACGGTAAAAAGGTCATTTTTACCATTTTTTTTTTATAAGAAAATAATCAAAATAATAATCTGGAGTTTTTGTATTTTATTATTTATACTTTAAACAAAAAAAGTAACATAATAACGTAATATATAAATATATTAAAAGAGTTAGTGGTGCGATTCCTAGTAGCTCTTGAAAAATTTTTTGTTGACGGTGGGACGTCTAACTCATCAGCTGTTAATTTAAAATGAAAAAAAAAACATTTTAAAAACACATAAAATTTCTAAAGCAGTGAACTAACGAAAGTGAAAAAATTAATTTTTCCGGCTTTTCAAAATCAAACATCTTTTTATAATTATTTTTTTCACAGTTCAACACTTCTCAAAAATTAATAACTTCTAATAAACTCAAAATATAAGTGGTTCATTGTCTAGCAAAAAGTATAATCTTTAATTTAAAAAAATATTATTCAAATTGGTCAATTAGTTTTAAGATATTTGTTCTGCCAGTTCGAAAAATGATGTTTCGATAAAAACGTATTTAAAGTTTTACATGACGTTAGCCGATGTGGTAGAGTCAGGTATAAAACCTATGCGATGGCTGTCACCTTTCGAAGCCTTGTAATATTGGTAATTTTCAAAATTTTCTTGTAACTACACATTTTTCAAACATCAATGGAGTAAAAAATCGATTTTTTGAAAATTGTAGACCGGAACCTCTTCTTAAAATTAAACAAAAGAAACTATACACATGTTTCCTAAATACCACCCATACACATGTTTCTTTTTAATGAAACACAAATGATCCATGTTACACAGAAATTTTATTTTTATAAAATTTAACAAGGTTGGTTTATTTTAATTAATAAGGAAGTAAAATTACAAAAAATTAATAATAAATAATTCCAATTTTCATTTATAGGGTGGAACGTAAACAGACCCTCCGTGACATATGGGTTCATGACTGGTATTTGTTAAAAAAGCACATCTTTTTTCCAATTTTGAGGTGGTATAAAAAATATCCTACCATGCATATTTAGCTATCAAAAAGGTGGGATACTTTTAACCCTACCATGCTCTAAAGCAGGGGTCGGCAAACTACGGCCCGAGGGCCAAATCCAGCCCGAGGGTTAATATTGTTCTTACATGAAAAAAATAAAATTAAATCAAATTACACGCTGTAACCACTGACATAAATAAATGATTATTTGCAAACAACTTTACTGATAGGAAGTACTAATTTCGAACTCCAGTATGATGAAATATTATCTCAGAAGAAACAATTATATTCATGGCATTAGTACACAATTTAACCAGTTCTATAATACGATTATTAATAAATGGAAATATTTTATTCGTTTTTTTGTGTCAGCATGTATATATTTATGTAAAAATATCATTTTCTAATAAAAAAAATTGAACGTTTTTTTTGTTGTTCTATGAATATAATTGCCCATGTAAATATCTTCGAGTTTGCTACCTGGCCCGCCAAGCTTAAAAATTTTACGATCTGGCCCTTTACAAAAAAAATTTGCCAACCCCTGCTCTAAAGAGATACTATAAAATAATGAAATTCCATAATAAAATGAATAAATACCATGAAATAAAAAAAGATTTTATAATGCAACGTTTTCTGGTCATGTATGGACATCAAAATATAAATGAACAAAATAGGTTAAATTTTTTACTCTATGCAATTTTTTTCGAAACAAAAATTGTTTTTTGATATAACACACTTATTTTCTCACAGTTTTATGTTAACTTGTTAATAAAAAATTAAAAAATGCAAGCCATCTTTATTTTTTTAATAAAACTAAAAGGTAATAAGCCGAAATTGACATTTATTGCACGACAGAAAGATTAGCACACAGAATTTATTGCACACGTTGAGAAGCAAAACAGTTTGAGAATATTAATTGCATTCTCAACTTTGATTGATTTCTTTCTATAACAAAGACTTACACCTATTTTTGTTTACACCACTGTATATTAGCGAATAAAAAAAAAACTTAATTATTGTATTTTCATATTGAATAACAATTTGTGCATTCAATAATTTTCGTATATTATTTTCAAAATCAACAATTCCAGCACCTTTTTATTTCAATATTTCTTTTACTCATTGTCATAATTATTAAATAATAAAAACAAGAACATATTAAAAATAAACTTCCTCATTACGTGTTTTATTTGAAAACAGTAGTACATTCGATTAACTTTCATTTCTCTTATATTTCTTAGTTAACTATAAATAATACACAAAAGCAATTATGTTATTTCGCATACATTGAATAAATTCAGACGTTAACAGTACCACATTAATACAAATAAATAAACAGAACCATACTACTAAGCAACTGCGTCCGTTTTAATAGTAGTAATGTAATAACTAAAACAGGTTTTGAAACCCACAAAAAATATATTGAGTGATACTAGTCAACATGAAAGACATTCAAATATGTTCAGATATGAAAAACATTGTACACTAAATATATACGAGTACTAGCAAGAAAAGTCTGCACACACTACATTTATCATAGATTTATTTGCAATCAATTACAAAAATATAATTAATTTTTCCATTTTTTCAATTATTCGGTTACAATGGAATGTGATGTGTATATCAACAGCAGCATAATGAATTTTAAAACGAAAATGTTAATATAATAACAAAAAAACAGCTGCGACACCCAGTAATTGGCAAGAAAAAGTATGCGCACAGTTGCATTTATCGTTATTTATCCTTAGAATTTTTAATTACAGTATTAAAACTGGCTGAGCGATTGTTGAAAATGCAATGCAGATTGTTATGTTTAACTTTAGTTTTTGTTAAATTAAAATTAATAATATGTTAAGGCAAAATAAATTAGTGAAAATTGTAAAACAATGTCTTTAATTTCTAGAGAAAATTAGTATTTTATTTGAAATTGTTCACAGTTTAAATACTTTTTTTGAACATTTTGTATATATATATATATTGTATATATATATATATATATATATATATATGCATGTGTGTGAATGTGGTTACTAGTTTTAAATTTACTACCGTTGTACAATAAGACGAAAAAACAATTTTCTATAAAGTTCATCTAAAATAGATGTCGATAGAAAAACAACAAACAGAAGTTAAGTTAGTACGGAGCGCAATACAAAATTTAATTAATTAACGAATTGTTCGACAAGCGTAAGTAATTAAGAGTTCTTTCATCAGATACTTTGCAATCACAGTAGCGGTTGATCAAGCCATTCTCGTGTTAAATTGAACGACTTTCGTACTCTCACAATATAACCACAGAATACCATCCGTGTTCCATACACTTGCTATTCTATCAAACTAATTTACACATACAAACATCACACGCACTCAAACATGCACACATACAAAAATACATACATACACACACACACACAAACACATTTATATATATATATATATATATATATATATAATATATATATATATATATAACTTATGTAATCAGAAATAAATTTAATATATATAATAAAATAATATTTATACAAAGAACAATTACTAACAAAATAGAAATATTTTTTCAATATATATATATATATATATATATATATATATATATATATATATATATATATATATATACATATACAACAGAGTGAGTGAGTGTTACTTAAAATCTTACAGGTAGGTATTTAAAAAACTTTTAATTGAATTTTTTATTATTGCACATACTTTTAATAAAACTGGTTGTTTTATATTTGATTATTTTTTAAAATTCAAAATCATAATAAATAATTACAAAGTTCCATTTAAAGTAATAAAAAAATAATTCATTGTTTTTGGTACAAAATCCATCAGTCATTTAAAATCGTACAGCAAAATTACATGGTAAAAATAGACTCAAAAATAATTTAAAAAAATATTTTTAGTGATTATATGTTTTGGAACTATGGCGGATTCACTTTAAAACACAAATGAATTTTTATCCCCAACACCACAATGGTTATGAAATGTTCAATAATCACTTATTGTTTACTTTTTGTTTATAACAATTAATAAAAAGGCTCTGACGATGATCGAAATGCACATCAGTCGACTATTGTTATAAACCATGTGATTTAAAAATCATCATTCAAAAATCATTGTTTTTGGTACAAAATCCATCAGTCATTTAAAATCGTACAGCATTCACTTTAATTTATCTCAACACACAATGGTTATGAATGTTCAATAACACTTATTGTTTACTTTTTGTAACAATTAATAGACGATGATCGAAATGCACATCAACTATTATTTAAACAAAAATATAATTTTAGTGATTATATTACAATTCATTTGTGAACTATGGTCGTAATATGAAATACTGAATTTCTCATCAGTCACAAATTGATCATTCAAGTGATTAATTATATATTTAAAAGTTATAATTTTTTGTGTTCATTTAAAATTCATACAGTTGTCAGTAAGTTACCGTTATTTTTTTAAAAAAATTTGGATAACTAAATTTTGCAAAAATTTCATATAATGGTTTCGACTAAGGAATTAGAGGTTATTTTTTTGTACAAGTTCAAATTGAGTAATAGCGTAGCACATACCGTTCACAATATCAACACTGTGTTTGACGATGGTACCGTTAATGAACGAGCAGTACAAAAATGATTCGAAAAATTCTATTGTGGAGAAAAGGACTTGAAGAATAAACCTCGCTGAAAACCACCAGTCCTTATTTGAGCGCTGGTAGTAGCTGATCCCTTTCGAACATTCTTTTTCCTGTCAGAAGAACTTTAGGTGTGTTGCAAAACCATCGGTAACCATCTCGTGAACAAAGAAAAGGTTAAAAACACGACAAATGGGTTACACATGATGTGAATGATCAGCAAATGCAGCGAAGATTTTAAATTTTCAGTTTGCTTTATTTGAGGAACAATAACACACCCTTTTTGAGAAGAATTGTAACCTGCGATGAAAAATTGATCAGCTACAACAACAGAAAGCGACTGGAACAGTGGGTTAATCGTGGTGAACATTCAGGACACTTACCGAAGCCATCTCTACATGGGAAAATGATTATGATGATAGTATAGTGGACTGCAAGAGAGATCATTCTTGAGGCCTAGGCAAGCAAAAACTGCTCAGTGATGTTGTCTTGAAATTGAAGAAATACATAAAAAAACTTGTCCAAATGGACGCTGCATTAGCCGATAGATATGGATCCGTCCTCCTTCTCCACAATGCAAGACCACATGTAGCGCAAATAACCCTGCAAAAGCTGAATGACTTAAGCTACGAGATCCTGCCGCATCCTCCTTACTCGCCTGATCTTTCACCAAAAAATTACCACTTAATTCGCAGTTTGAAACACTACATACGAAATAAGACCTTTTGTAATATAAATGAGGTCCAAAGGACCTTTACAGACTTTGTGTCTCCTAAAAACCGCGACTTTTTCCAAAGAGGATTTTGTTAGAAACGCGTTGACAAGAGTGTATACAAGACTAATGGTGCTTATTTTGATTAATAAAATGTTTATTTGAATTAAAAAATCAATTTTTATTTCTCTTTGAACAATCCGACATTTCATATTACACGACCTAATATTTTTAATATTTAGTTGGAAACTCATTGTTGTATTCTACAGCTGGTAGTCTTCTGGACATAGAAAAAACTATTTTTTTTATAAAAAAATTTCGTTATGGTTTTCCAATCTTCTTGTAGGGTCTTTTTTAGATTATTTATGTTTTATATTAAATAAATTAGTATTTTTTAAGAAATTCATTCCAAATATGCCCAATTATATAAGATCTGAATACTGAACTGGGGTTTGTACAACGTTTCAGCAATTATGCAATATCCACATTCGTGCAACGTGTGAAGAATGTTTTGAATCATTATCAACATATAGTTTAAGAATTTTGTGGATTAATACCCATTCTTCCAACGATCTATTTTAAATTCTCCTTTAGTATATTTAGATATGTTTACTTATCTATTATTTCGTTGATATACACTGAATTACCTACTCCATATGGTGACATGTAACTCTATACCATTATCGATCTGCCATGTCTCTCCGTTGATCGTAAGTTTTTAACATTTATTTCCTTACCTGTTTTTTTATACTGTAACATTAAATTTTGTTTCATCGGTGAAAATGACGTTATTTCAAAATTCCGAAGGCATTTTATACTCCCTTGCAAATTCGAGTCTTATTTTCCTATTTTGCTTGTTGATAGAAGGTTTGTTGCGTGCAATTCCCCCCATCGTTTGATTGTGGAATTACTCACATCTTTTCACAAGTGTATTTTAATGTCCGCTGCAATCTTAAGAGATCAAATTCGAGAATTCTCCTTAATTTTACAAATTATATATCGTTTATTGCTATCATGGGTAGATAAAATAAAACTATGCGAACATTTGTAGGTGTAAAATTATAAAAATATTGATTCGCTAGTAATGGAAAGTTTTAGGGACGATCATTCAACAGTGAATATAAAAAAATAATGGTGTGTGTATATATATATATATATATATATATATATATATATATATATATATATAAACACATACATGTAACTCACACACACACTTTATAAACTAACACTTTGTCTACAACATAGGCAGACATACATACATGTCAAACCCTAGCTACCCCATGGCGAACATACCAATGCCAAACAGTGTACAAGCGCGGTGATTTATGATATCTCCAGGGACAGAAAAACTGTCAATGCGGTTTTAAGCTATGTCCGTATATCGATGCTACAATTAATTTGGATTCGGTAGAATTGTTGTTATATCTGATGTTACCTTCTGCACAAAACGTGTGATAAATTTCAAATTACAGGAAAGACGCAATGGGACCGAGATGGTATCTGTATAATAGGTTAACATAAATCATGAACATGTAGTAAAAGAAGGAAATGTAATATTTTATATCATATGAAATAAAAATTACAAAATGCTACTAACAAAAAAATACATATGTCGTTACGTCCTACGGATAAAACATAAATAATTTAAGAAATAAGTTTTCATTTATACGCACAATTAATATTTATTTTCGTTAAAAAAACATTCATTGAAATTCTGTAAACAGTTATCTAATAGTTTTGTTAAACATACTTTATTATACAAAATAAAAAAAAAACACACATATCAAATACAAAAATAATGCAAATTCGATTTCTATTCATAATCTGAAAGTACATTAATTATTTAATTCACACCACATAAAAATAAAATCTTAATAAAATAAAAAAATATATATCGACTAGTAAAGATCGATAATTAAAAACAAGAATGAACAGCGTTAAGTCGAATCACTGTTAATGATATTTATTAAGGAGAGGTTCCAATCTATAACTCTCAAAAAATCGATTTTTTACATTTTTAAATTCTTTAATGTTTGAAGAATGTGTAGTTAGAAGGAAATTTTAAAATTTTGAAAATTACCAAGGTTACAGGCTTCGAAAGGTGACAACCGTCACATGGGTTTTATACCTGGCCAACATCATGTAACATTTTAAATGCGTTTTTCTCCAAAAATATCTCAAAAATTAATTGACCAACTTGAATATTTTTTTTAAATTAAAGATTACACTTTTTGCTAGGCAATGAACCTCTAATATATTGAGTTTATTTCAATTTACTAATTTTTAAGGACTGTAAGTACTTAAAAATTTATTAAAAAGATGTCTAATTCTACAATGTCAGAAAAAATAAAAAATATATTCTTTTTTAAACTTTTTGCAGACTCATTGCCTTAGAATTTTCTCGGTTACCTAATATTTGAAATACAGAAATTTGCAATTGTATAGTATTAATTTTTTAACAAACTTAATGTTTAAATTTTGCACGATAAAAATAAAAAAGATAAAATATTTTTTTAAAAAAGAACGTTTAAAGAAAAATCGAATAAACTCGATATAAAAAACATCACTGTAATTCCTTTAAAATATTTTTTTACATATCTATTGAAACGATATATAGGTGTTTTTTAAGCGTGATACAAATTTAAATTGAATCCCTATATAAAATTCTATCTTTCCTAAAAACACCCTTTTTATACATGTGTGTATGTATATATAAAATTATAAGGGTGTTTTCTTTTTTAAGTTAGATAGAACTTTCAATAGGGATTCAATTTAAAGTTTTATCACGATTAAAAAACACCTATACATTATATTTGATACACATTTAAAATAAAAATTAGATTAATTCACAGAATTATTTTCAGAAATTTCTGTCGAAAAACAGAAAATATTAGCTTTTATTTGTCCGTTCAAATAACATCATTGAGTTATTTATATAAAACAAATCAAAAAAAATTGATTCTGTCATTTGATATATCGAAATATAATTTCTTATGTTAAACTAAAACATAACAAATTCCTTTTGATGATAAAAAAGTGTAATTAGATATTTGGAGGTAATATGAGAAGAGCACAAATATACATAAAAGAGGTGTAATCTTATTTTGTTTCTATTTATTTACAACAAAATGTAAATATTTATTCGAGATTTTATTGATTGTGACAGTAAAATGACTTCTAAGACGAATAACAAAAAGAAATAAGATAAAACGTCGAGACCAAACCTAAATAGAATCATTTATACAAAAAGATGTTTTGAAAACCACTACATAAATTAAACAAGATATTTGACTAACTCTTTATCTATAAAAAGATGATATATTTTGACTCATTAAAATTACTTCAATAGCTCAACAGATAAAAAAAGTATTTCTCTGTAATTATAAATAAATCAGTTATTATACACAATAATAAATTTCAATGGCAAAACAGTATATTATTAGGAATTCACATAAGTAATGACGCATCTACTAAACTATTTTTAGAAATGTTCCGTACCTGACTTGCGCAGTATTTCACATCAGTGTTTTGTTGTGTTGTGTGTGTAAAATATTCAACTTTTTGTTTGCGTACTAAATTTTCAAATTGTCCTCATTGTAACAAAATAGCAGAATTTCCCTTCACACGAACACATTAGACACTATGCTGTTCAATTTTGTGGATTAAATGCAACGGTTACTACTAAAAAAATGTGATATCCATGGTGGTAAGAAAATCCTTAAAAGTTAACATTAATTTAAAAAATTTGCGGAAAGTGGAGTCGAATTTTTTGATACCCCTCGAAGTGGAAGTGAAAACCAGTGAAATTTGATAATGAAACTTTATTGATCTCTTATTAATTCTGATCTAAAATTGACCATTGAGGAATTGTTACAACTTGAATCTACACGATTAACAGTTGACAGATATGTGGAAGAAATTGACAAAATTTCACTCAAAGAGAAAATGGATTCCACACAAATTGTCTTCGATCAACAAAAAACTGGTAATAGTAATTCGTAACTCGTTACTAACAAGGTATAATAGAAATCCATTTCTTCGTACGATTGTAACTAGAGATGAAAAATTGATTCTATACACCAACTTGAAAGGAACTAAGAGCAATGACTTTCGCCAAATCGAACTCCAGTTCCAACACCAAAGTCCAATTGACTCTGAAAAAGTTTCTTTTATGCATTTGGTGGAATTTACATGGAATGTAACGAGTAATAAATTACAAATTAAATAATGAGTTACAAATTGTTATTACCAGTTCTTTGTTGTTCGAAGACAATTCGTGTGGAATCCATTTCCTCTTTATGTGAACTTTTGCCAATTTCTTCCAAATGTCTGTCAACTGTTAATTGTATAGATTCAAGTTGGAACAATTCCTCGATGTCAATTTTAGATCAGAATCAAGATGCCAATAAAGATTCATTATCAAATTCCACTGGTCTTCTACTTCAAGGTGTATCAGAAAAGTCAACTCCACTTTCCGCAATTTTTTTAAATCAATGTTGACCTTTAGGGATTTTCACACCACCATAGATATCACATTTTTTTAGGTAGTAGCCATTGCATTTAATCAACAAAATTGAACAGCATAGTGTCTTATAATTCAGTTTGAATTGCTAAAACCTGGAGACAAGATAATGGCTGAAGTCAACTGTCAGCAGTTAGAAAGATTATGGCAGAAGCTCTCATAAAAACGACTTACATTGATCAACAGAAAGGTCGACATCTTATATCACGATAACACAAAACCATATTCAGCAAGAATCACGTAGAAGAAAATCAAGGCACTGAGATGGGAAGTGTTACCAAATTCCCCCTATTCATCAGACGTAGCTCTATCTGATTATCACTTGTTCAGATCATTGGAGCATTCACTTATTGGAAAAAAATTCTCAAATATCTATCAAGTCAAAAATCACCTTGAAACAATCTTCTCTTTGAGAAAGTTGACATTCTTTAAACGACGCATTGAATATTTAAAAAAGATGGAAAAGTGTCATAAATAATAATGGCGATTATATCATTAATTAAAAAAATAATAGCCTTTTGTACAAACTTATTTATGTACCTTCAGTTCGTAAACTAATGGAAGTTTCTAATTTAAACTGCGCGCGCTTTTAGAATAACATGTTGTAATTTTTTTAAAGTTGATACATCTGTCAATGACATCTGTGTCAAATTTCATGGCACTATACACTCAGTAAATAATTTACTGTGGTTTTTGTTAGACGGTGATTGTTGTTTACGACGATTTTTACAATGCCGAAATCAATTGATTAAAGAATTTACATTATACACTCAGTAAATAATTTACATTTTTTTTTTTTTGTTAGACGGTGATTATTGTTTACGGCGATTTTTACAATGCCGAAATCAATTGATTAAAGAATTTGCATTAAATTTTGTGTTATAAATTAAATAAATTTCATAAAAACGTTGGAAATGTTAAGAAATGCATACCTTGAAGATTGTCTATCACGAACAAAAATTTTTGGGTGGCAAAGGCGTTCAAAGAGAGCTGTAAAACCGTCGATGATGAACCACGATCTGGGCTCTTATCGACATCAACTGACGATGAATACGTCGCCCAAGTCAAGGTATTGGTACTGAAAAATCGTCTTATGTCCATCAGAAATTTAGCAGTTGAGGTGGGAATCTCAAAAACAAAATTCCAAGTCATTTTGGCTGAAATGTTGGGCATGAAATGCGTCATTTCTAGCATGATGCTAAGAATACTGAATTTACTCGTGAGTTTTTGGCCAAAAACTCAACCAATATCGTTCCACGTTTTTTATAAAAGAAAATTCGCTGTGTAAACTGAAGGCTATACCACAAAGCACATTCATGGAGACGTTCTGGGGCTGGAAGAAGCGTTGACATAAGTGCATTACTTCTAATGGGGAGTACTTTGGAGGTGAAAAAATAAATATTGATGAATAAATAACTTCTTACGTGTTTTATTTCAAAAGTTCCGGCAGTTTCCGGACTGACTTTATTTCAATTCAAATAGGTCATTACTTGTAGAATGACTTTATATATCACTGAATAATAAATTAAAAATGAGTTTTTTTGGTTCTAACTACTAACAATATGTTTGGAAATACCAATACACAAAATTTCAACCACATTACACAACAAAGATCACAAAAGGGCGTTAATAGTGTAATTATTATTGATTCTTCTGATAAGTCGTTAATTCAAATTATTTGATCAAAGAAAAAAAACTAACGTAGAAATCGAGTTAATTATTTTTTTAAAAAAATGTTACATTTCCGTTTTCTGATAAATAAATGCCTCTATATTGGGTTTTCATGCAGGAAAATGAAGCAAAATACACTTCCAGACGAAACAAATGGTTTAATTAATATAAAGTGGATATTATAGTATAGACAACTCAATTGCCGGACCTAAGTAATTGAAAACTAATATTGTACATCCAACTAGATGTAAAAAAATCCATAGATATTCGTAATAGTGGCATCTACATATAGAAATCGATTCCAAATAAGAGATACAAAAAATTAGCGGAATATTCCACATAAAGACAAAGTAGCAATTCGAAATGGAAGGTATATAATTAAATAGTGATAAAAAAACTGAATATAATTGTAACAATACTTAAAGAATTTTTCTTTTTCAATTTTCATATCGTTTTTTTTAAAAAAAAAACAATGACATCTTTTTTGATAAACAGAATAATTAATAGATTTAAGTTTATGTTTCGTTTTCTTTTTATTGTAAGTAAATTAGGTTTACCTCTATTATTTCTATGACTTAAGAAATTAACAATAAAGTTTGTTACAAAAAAAGTATTAAATAGATAAGAAAAATATCGTTGTTAGTATTGCATAATTTTTATAATTATAATACTTAACGTTTTATTCAATCAATTATTTAATTTCCCTTATTACTAAAACAGTGTTTTATTTTTCTGTCAAAATATTTATTTTGTCCTCGCAAAAGTATATAGGTTTGAACTAAAAAAATTCGTAATACTTAATCAAAACTTTTAACCCTTAATTTCTCTAGCATTTTCATTGCCATTTGTGGTCTTCCATTGTCCTGATGGAAAATTATACCCTTTCTGTTTACTAATTCTGGTTATTTAAAATATAGAACGTAATTGAATTTGTTGAGTTGCAAACAGCTTAAGTCTAAATCTATGGTTTTTCTGGATCGAAGGACTTCATAGTAAATTACATCTCGGCGATCTTTTCAACAGCACAGTATTAACTTCTTTTGATCAAATTCTTCCTTTGACGCTCCTAATGGAAATGTACCTTTGAGAGACCAATATCATTTTAAAAATACATTATTGCAGAAAATCCAGTTCTTGCAACCGGTTACAATTTTTTTAAAAAAAATTGTTCATTTTTTTAAATAGGAATACTATGCAAGTCGTAAACATGTTTATTATTTTTTTGAAGAATAATGAGGTGATTGAATATCAAGCCTTGATGCTATGATTTTTTTAAAAAAATGGATTTGTTTATACGTGCAGTCAAATGAACTTTTGAGTTCATGACGAATCCAAATGTCGATCTTGCTTATGTACCCCAGCTTCTTGAAATAACCAACACTAGATTGATAAATATTTAACGTTTCTGTAATCTCACTTGTCGTGGTATGCGAGCTCGACTCGATCAATGACTTTATTTTATCGCCATCAGCCTCGATTGGCCTTCCTGAGCAAAGAGCGGCGTTAACATCAAAATCATCAACGATTTTCGCGAACCGTCGTTGGCACTGACATTCTTGTAAGGCATAATCACCGTAAACTTCACGCAATTTATCACAAGCTTACCGTACGTTCTTCTCTTTATGGAAATAAAACAGTAAAATATAGCGAAAATGCACAATTTCATCTTCCATTTTCAACTTGTTATAAAATCAGTAAAACCCGACCAAATTTCTCAAACTTTTTTTCTGAATAAAGGCAGAAGTGTCAGCTGTCAAACGACATACCAATTATATGGATGCGAGTGACGCCTCTACTATAAAAAAAGACTGACTGCATCTATCGTAAAAATCCGACATGACTTTTCGATAATCAGTACATAGATAAAAAGTACACAAATCGATTCATTACATCAGATTAAACTCCGATAATTTATAAAGAATTCAATTGTAATAATTGTAATTGTAATACTAAGAGAACTATGCACACTTTAGACATACACTACCGAGACAAAGTCTGCGCACACCCATTCTATATTTATTACTATCGCCTATAACATAAAAACACTATTGTTGATAACAAAGTAACTATTTTTTATTTTTTTCTATAAAGTCTTCAAAATTAAAAAACATCAACAGAACACTTTTTAAATATCAATAAAGTAAAGAAAAACAACAAAAGAAATTTTAAAAAATTACGTGAGAAAAACTGCGCACAGTTGTGTTTATTGTTTATTATTTTTAGAATTTTTAATTTTAGTATTACAATTGGCTATGTGATTGTTGAAAATGCAATGCAGATTGTTATTCTTAATTTTAGTTTTTGTCAAACAGGTAATACAAGTAATTATTAATGGAAAATAAAATGTGTAATTTTAAAAAGAAGTAAATAAGTATATCAGAGCGAAAAATAATTATAAAATTATGGGAAGAAGAAAATAGCTACCAAAATATTAAAACAATTTTAGGAAGACAGCATTCATCAATTTATAGAGTGAAAAATATTATTAAAACCACCGATATTATGACATCAAAGTCCCGTTGTGGCCGCCGTTCAAAGTTGTATGAAAGGGAAAAACGTTATATCATAAATACAATTAAGACTAATCGACGATTATCCACTTTTGTAATTGCTGAAAGTGACCATGTAGAATTTAATAAAAAAAATTTGATGATACGATAAGGAAAATTCTAATAAATACTAGACCGTAGTCGGATTACAAGACAGAAACCGTTCATTTCAAGAGTGAATAGAATTAAGTAAAATGAGCATGAAAATATGTCTTAGGACTTTTGGAAAAATATAAGAGAATATTTTATATATTTGCAATAAAAAGACGAAAGTTCATTTGACGAAAACCTAATATAGCCTTAGATAAGAAAAATCTGTTTCTCACCGTAAAACATGGTAGTGGTCGAGTGATGTTATGGGTGTGTATGTTAAGGAGCGGCGTTGTAATATCAAATTTATAGTCAATAATAAATAAACTCGACTATCTTGATATTTTAAAGCGAAATTTAAAAGAAAATGTAGGAAAAATCAGATTAGGCCGTAAATTTTATTTCCGACAAGACAATTATCACAAATATACGACCAAAATTTTCAAGCTTTGGGTACTCTATAATGTTCCAAAGCACTTGTATACACTGTGCACTTGTCCTACAATCTCCTGACTTAAATTCCATTGAACATTTATGGAATTTACTTTAGCACAAAATTCGGATATTTTAAAAAAATGTCGAAAACTACCATCATCGAAAAATGGGCCAAAATTAGTTCTGAATAAACTGAACGATTAATGCAATTTATGAAAAAAAGATTGGAAGAAATTTTAAAACGGAAAGGTTACACAATATCATACTGAAAATAACATTTTAAGTCTTTTTTTAAATTTTTAATTAGGTGTGCACAGACTTTTTCTCACGTAATTTTTTAAAATTGTGTTTGTTATGTTGTTTTTCTTCACTTTATGGATATTTAAAAAGTGTTTTGTTGATGTTTTTTTAATTTTTAACTGTAGAAAAAATAAAAAATAATTACTTTGTTATCAACAATAGTGTTTTTATGTTATAGGCGATATTAATAGATAGAATTCGTGTGCGAAGACTTTGTCTTGGTAGTGTATATATGAGTATTTATCATTTTTGGCACAATTATGAAATATTGCATCATTCATTCTGACCAACACGAAAATACCACACTGCTTATGGGATGACCCAATATTTTCAAATTATAATGATATTGCTATTTTTTTGCATGTAATTTCCTATATATATATATATATATATATATATATATATATATATATATATATATATACAAAATGACAATAAAAAACATGTACGATATACACTGACGCACATAAGTCATCGCCATATGGATAACATAAGCAATTTATTGATATAATTTAATGAAGTCGTTAAATTAAAAAAAATATTTAATTGATAATAAATATAATATGTATTTTCAATTGAATATTTTTTTTATTTATTTAACGACTTATTGAATTATATCAATACGTTGCTTATGTTACCCATATAGCGAAGACTTATGTGCGTCAGTGTGTATGTATATATATATATATATATATATATATATATATATATATATATATATATATATATATATATATATACATATACATACACACATATATAAATTACAATGTTTCACTATAGTAATTAAGTATGTCTACATAGCGTTGCTCAAGGTAATAAAATATTACTACATAAATAATGATAAAGAAAAACTTACATTTCGAAGCAGATAACATTTATTTCAAAATTTACCTGAAACAAAAAGAATATACATTAAATACATAAAAACACATATATAATAAATTATCGATACAATATAAATATTAGAAAATACGTAGTTTCTTTCATTCCAATGTTTAACAATAACTCTAATAATATAATTATATCAATATTTTTATACGTCAGCTAAAAATATATTAATACAGTATTTTACGATCTGTGGACCGCATTAATTTCGATATTCCATCAAAAAAACTTTTCTCGCAGTTATATTTTGTAGGATAACTTTTCTGTGAACTCTATCAAATAAGTAATTGTCTTGGAATCTTTGTCTAATAATTTGTACGAAGCTGACGTTCGTAAAAACGCGAAAGATAAAAGAAATAACCTTACTAACAAACAATTAATTTTTAATAGTATCACTTTAGTTTTAACAACTTTTTTAACGAAGGAGCATTAAATATAATATTTTTGTAAATATTTTATTACATTCACTATTTTTTGAATGAAGCATAGAAAGATAAAGTTAAAAATTTGGAAATGTTATTATAAAACCTATAAATAGATACGAAAACAGATAAAATCACTAAAATGGACAGAAACAGGACATATACAGTAGCTCAAAGTGAAAATAAGACGGAACAAAAAAAACTTTCAATTGAAGAATAATAACATGTATTGAAATAAAATTTTCAGGTTTATTTTTGAAAGCTTTATTAATTAGCTGTGAAAACATAAAACGATTAAATCTGAATCAATGTTTTATGAAAAATAAACAAAACTATGAAAAAAAAGTCAAAATCAGTCCAAAGTTATATAGGAATACATCAAATATTTATTGTATGTCTTTAAATTAACAAAAATATTTCCTTAAATTAATACTTAGTTGGTAATCATTTTTGATTTTTAATTGCTATCAAGCGAGTAATCAAAAACTATTAATTTTTAATAAAGACTCATTTTTACTCCATTATTTGTCTAATATCATTTTTAATTCATTCTAATTAAATCTTTTTTTTTCATTTTTCTGTTAAATAAATCCATAAATACTCAATAGTACTTAGGTCTAGAGACTCAGCTGGTGTTTCTAAAATATGAGGGTAGTTTTATAACAACCAACTTCTAATGTTATAGGCTTTGTACTTGGGATTATTATTTTTATAGAAGTAAAAATTACTTTCTATTCACAATTTTTGGGCATTGTCTTTAACATCAGACCTTAAGACATTCAAGTACATGGTCTAATCCATTACACCATCAATTATGTAAAGGTTTCCAGGCCCTGCAGCTAACAAGAACCCCATATCATTACAAAACCAATGTCGTATTTTCCAGTTAGCCGCAAGTATTTTTTGAGTTCTTCATTAGGTCTTTTTACATATATGATTTGCCATCTGATCTGAAAACATTGTAGTTGCTTTTATCTGTAAACAAAACGTGCTCCTAAAACAAAATATACATTTTTTTGTAAAATTTAGGCTTTTTCTTTAGATAATTTTGCTTACTAGAGGCTTTTTTCTTGTGACTCGACCATTATAATCATTTTTTAAAAAACAATCATTATATTTTCTAGATTAACTTTTTTACCGAGATGTTTCTCAACTTCTATAGAAAGTTTTGAAACACTAACATGGTATTTTTGTTTCATTTGATGTCTTAACCAACATTCTTCTAAATCCGTAAGTTTATCGCACATTGGTTCATATTTATTTTGATAGTTTGTGGTATTTTTATAACATTTTATGATATTAAACAGAGATGTGGGAGCCCGATCTACAATTTATACTATTTAGCGCATATCAGAATGACTAATTATGAATTTTTTTGAGGACGTGTAGGCACCACATTATTACTATCTTGGTTATATTTATTATTAAACACAATAAATAAAATCAGAATATTTCTTGACGATTCCTCTGATCATTTGATTTAGAAAAGTTAAGTTAGTTGCAATTCAGTCAAAACATTCTATAACACTAATGACGTGTTCCATTAGAACTCCGAAGTTTATTTTTACTTTTTTCATAATTTTGTTAATTTTTAATAATAAAAATTATTAATTGATATAAACTATTACATATTAATATTAAATAATGTTTTCTTTTTTTCACTGCTAAGCACAATTAAACGAGGGAATTTTATTTATGGCAAAATAACCTAATCTTATGATCTTTCTTCTGCGACTCTTGATTTCAATGCTCTACTTTTTGCAAAAAAATCTGTTTTTTCGTTCATTTGCTTTTATCCGAAAGATATTTATAAATTTCGAACTAAGCATTTGTAAAGATTTCTCTCAAATTTTGTGGCTTTTTTCAGTGGAAGAATCTACATTTAGAAAATAGAACTTCAATTGTTCGGCTAAGTTTAAGCCTTTTTTATGATTTTTAGGATAACATTTTGAACTGCTGCGTTTGCATCTGTGCTATCATCCTCTGCACTAATTTGGTTTATCTCAGATAACATTTCCACTAAATTTGCTTCATCTGCCTCTTCTTCCACCTGTAATTCCTGAATATCTTCAGGATTCATATCATCAAAATTTTCAAACTGTGTTGTATGAATGTCGTGTTATACGGGGATTTCTTCCAATTTTTCAACCGTGTTAGAGCAAAACAGTGTTATAGAAATGCCGTGTTATAGGGGTGTTACCTGTATGTATATATATACAGCTGGGTTTGTTTTTGTGCGGATTATTTTAATGCAATTTTGAAGTTATGCGGTTCATATTTCTTCTTAATATATTTTTAAGAATTCCTTTAGGCGGTTATTTAGTTCAACGAAAAGTTCTTTAGTTTTATAAACAAATGAAGGAATCAGAGCCATTTACTTCCGCTTTTCAAACTGATAAGGAATTTTCGGCTAGCAAAGGATGGTTAATGCCTTAAGTGACAATGATATTATTGCAATAAGTTTAGATACCGTAGAAGATTTAAAAAAAGATAATGAAACAGAAGTAGACCTGTTTCCTTCACTGCAAAAATGATTTGAGAAGGTCTACAACTTTGTAATCAATTGGAAAATCATTTTCTTGTTAATGACACGAATTCTGAATGAGGTTTTGAATTCCAACGACAGCTAAATAATTGTATGTCTGAATATCGCAAACTTCATAAACAATTAGTAAAATCATCATCTCAAAGTTTAATCATCGATTCTTACATTGTCGCCAGAAAAATTAACACAGAACGAAACACAAGTCGGTGCTAATTCTGTTTGTGTTTCCTCTAGTGACGAATCTGATTTTACATCAGTTCACAAAAGAACCCGCATATATTCAAAAAGCATATTTTCAAATATGTATGAAAAAATGTAAAATAAATTACACATATGTACATATTGTTTTGAATAAAATTAAATAGTTAATAAAAAAATAAAGTAAAAATTTATGTTTTGTATCAGTTCTATTCAGATATTTGAATTTTTTTTAGACATTCTTTATTTCCTGATTTTTTATGCAAATTTTAGAGTAATTTCACTTTGTTGCTTTGGTTTTATGCGGTTTTTGAAAATTAAAGAATGTATCTCTAATTTTTCAATGTAAGTTAAGTCTTCTTTTGTGCGATTTTTTTAATACGGTTTTCTGTGGAAGGTATCTACCGCATAAAAACAGACCCAGGTGTATGTATGTATATATATATATATATATATATATATATATATATATATATATAAATATAGTTAGGTAAATAGATAGATTATGTATGTGTATTTAAATATATTCATACATCAATAAACAAAGAGAAATAAACCAAGAATTAATGTACACACAAACTACGTACCATTCTAATAGATTATTAAAACACTTTATAATCTAATCCGAATCAGATATATAGAAATAAATCATTGCGTTTACGCGATTCTTTGGCCCAAAGTACAGGAAACAGGCAAGCAAGTTAGGGCGGTCATAACACACAATTTCATTATCTGCATATCCATCTATACGAATTACAGTGTTAAAATAATACATACATAAACACACCCATGCCATATAACAGCACAGCTACACGCAGAACGCCTGGTTCTTTGCCATGCATCAGAATATAACAATACGAACATATTCGAATGGTCTCCGACGGTACTTATTGTAACCAAACGGAACCATTATGTTTAGACTGCAATCAAGTTAATTGCGTTAGTGTGTTGTTTTAAATATGCAAATGTGACGGCGAAACGGTCGAGGTTCACTTTTAAATTCTATTCTCAACGGTTCGACGATTGTATTCCCCTTTATTCTGTTCGACAGGACCGGGACCATCTCTGATAAACAACAAAGACTACATGCACAGATATGTATGTATATATATATATATATATATATATATATATATATATATATATATATATATATATATATATATATATATATATATATATATATATATATATATATATATATAGTGGTGTCAATAAAAATAGGTGGAGTCTTTGTTATAGAAGGAAATCAATCAAAGTTGAGAATGCAATTAATATTCTCAAATTATTTTATTTCTCAGTTATTTGTCATGCAATAAATGTCAATTTCGGGGAATTACCGTTCTATTGAAAAATTAAGATAGCTTGCCTTTTTTTATTTTTCCTTAACCCCTTGACATACAATGACGTCTGGGAGACGTCATCCATTTCATGTGCCATTGTAGACTTTGACGTCTCCGAGACGTCAAGAACTGTCTCCGGATGATGCCGAAAATCGTGCATCGATTCTGTTTTATTTAAAATGTTCAACATTTATATTAATTTATAATGCCTATGTCCTGTATTCTAAGTTGCCGAATTCAACAAAGCAATCGATTGTAAATTTTCGATTGAATATCGCAGAAGATATGCTACACAATTTGTCTCTTCCTAATTATACGACACGCGGTAGACCGTCGCAAAGTGAATGCCCAACTCGGCTACAGGCAAAACATCGGGCACATTTTCCTGAACATATACCTCCGACTAATAAAAAGGAACATCCTGCAAAGAGATGCCATGTGTGCGCAAAAAATAATATAAGAAGCGAAACAACTTGGCAGTGTAAAAAATGTCTAGTTCCTCTCCATATTCCAAAATGTTTTGAAATGTATCATACCTTACAAAATTATTAATTTATTATTTTATAATCTTACTTAATTACTGTCCATTAACATTATACATTAACCTGATTAAATATTATACAACAATGTAAATTTTGAAATAAAATGTTCTGTTTCTAAGCTTGCATATAACTGTTCAGTTGAACCAGATTAAATAGTATTCTTCGGACGCACCAAATTCCATTTTATTTGTACGTCAAAAAGTTAATAAGTGAATATTAAGAGTGAAAAAGTAGGTATGATTTTAAACTTCTTGAATTACAATACAATATACATTTATTGATATGAATAAGTATGCATGGCAGAGAGAACATGAAATGGTGTGTTGTACATAGTTTCACTATATCTGATAATTTACCTACTGATGAATTGACAGTTCTTAATTTTAGTCTATTGTTGAACGTTTTATTGTTTATGAGTGAAGAAAAATTTGCAAAAACCTGCTTGTGTAACTTCTTGAATTTTATGAAAGAATTAAATATAGCTTCTTTTTAAGGGGCACGACTAGTGTGACACTTTCAAAAAATCGATTTTTTACATTTTTCGATAGTCTATACCTTCAAAAATAACATACTAAAATTTCAAGTGCGGATCTCGAATAGTTTTTGAGCTACAGCCTTCTAAAGAGTAGCTGCTCATCGGTTAGAAACGTCCATTAGCTGAGGGGCCGTACCTGAGTTATTGTTCGGGCTCTGTCGGCATCGTAAATAACCATAATAGAATTAGGGACGCTATTCGAAGGAGAGTTTCAACAGACCAACAGGTGCAATCACTGCAGCAGTGGGGGAATTTTTTTTTTTTTTGAAGACTCGGGAGATGGCGAGTAACTTGCTGAAAATCGAATATTTTCATTCAAAAAAATTACTATGTATACATTATTTATGCACAAATATATCCTCAAAATTTTAAAACATTTAATGCAATACTTTTCTTTAAAAAAAATCTCGAAAATCACCTTTTTTTAGGCGATCACACTAGTCGTGCCCCTTAAATATTTTGTTTCTGTGAGGTAATTTATAAATCTTTTCCTTTATTATGAATTGGGAAATAAAATTCAAAATTTCATATTTTTTTTTAAACTACGTCGTCGAGAATACTGCCAACCTGAGGAGCGACATATGATTTTATATTTAAGAAAGAAAGACAAAACTTATAAATGAATTACCGAAATATTAAATTGCTCCCAAAATATGGTAACAAATGTTTTAAAATGGCAGTCACAGATTGAGTGCCGCAAACGAAAGCGAAAAATTACTGAAGATACGAAACGAATAATCGTAAAAATGATTAAAAAAATCAAACAGGAAGTCACAACAACAGCTATTACAAAATTTTTAATTAAAAGCAATCTTCAAGCCTGTAATTCCCGTAAAATACCATTGCTAACTAAAAAACATGTTCTAAATCGCTTGATATTTGCACGAGAGAATTGAGATTGGCCTGTGAGAAACTGAAAAAAATTACTGTGGACCAACGAAAGCAAAATTAATTTATTTGGGTCTAATCGTTGCAAGCAATTCGTTAAAAGGGCACAAAATCAAGAATTACTTCTACAGTATGCAGTAAAGATCGTCAAACATGGATCCGGCGGAATAATAATATAAGCATATTTTTCTTATTGTGGCGTGTGTCCAATTTTTTGGATAAGGGACATTATAAATGCCTAAAAATATGTTGCTATTTTATATATTATGTTGCCTTATATGGAGTTCGAAATACCACTTAGATAGATGCTGCGACAAGACAACAATCCGAAGCACATATTTAAGTTGTCAAAAAAATGGTTTGATGATAACAAAATTGCAGTAATGAACTTTCCAGCGTAGTCACCTGACCTAAATCCGATAGAGAATTTGTGGAGCGATGTTAATCTGGTAATTGTAAACAAAAAATTTAAAAATAAAGATGAATTATAGGCGGTAGTTAAAATGGCTTGGAAAGTTATTCCTATCAACTGATGCTAAGCCTTAATCGACTCAATACCTTGACGATGTGCAGCAGTTATACAGAATAAGGGATATGCCACCAAATATAAATAATTTATTTACTCTATCAATTTTTTCAAAATAAAAATTGTTTTTTGATATAACACATCTATTTTTGTCCACAGTCAAAGAAAATCCAAAAAGCAAGTCATCTTCATTTTTTAGTAAAACGGTAATTCCCCGAAATTGACATTTGTTGCATGACAATCAGCTGAGAAGCAAAACATTTTGAGAATATTAATTGCATTTACAACTGTGAGTGATTTCTTTCTATAACAAAGACTAACACTTATTTTTGTTTACACCACTGTATACATACGAGGGTCGTTTGATAAGTGTGATAAATTTATTTATTGTTTAATTTAATTAATTTTTTCAATTTAGTTTTTCTTACTTTTTTACCATACTTATCAAAAGACCCTTGTGAAAATATATATATATATATATATATATATATATATATACATATATATCAAAACAGATATGTTGAAAATATGTGTGTACAAATATTCGAACTTGTAAAAAAATCCGACTCTGTTTAGAAATCAGGAAGAGCAACGCGATTCGATCGGTACAAAATTATTATGCACGCACATCAACAATGCATCGAAATGGTTTTTGTTATCAATTATAATTTTCAAAAAGGGTATAAGCTGTTATTTCATGCATGGGCGTAACTGTATGAATTGTATTATTTTTGGACAAAATGTGTAATATACATGAATTAACTTATTCTATGATATTTTGCTCATTTAAAACAAACGTATCACAAATTACATGTATGTATTTTAAATTATATAGTTGCACAATGGAAAAATCGAAAAAATAATTATATAAAATAAGAATAATTTTAAAACTAAACCATAAAAATTAATGTCTTTGTGCAAATATAATTATAAATTGGAAAATATAAACAACATATAGTAATTATTTTCAAGTACTGTTAACCATACTTAAAGATCACTTAGTACAACTAAATAAACAATTATATATATTTTTAATAATCAGTGAAAATAATTTTTCTTACTACTTCTTAAATGAAGCCAATATCAGAAAATAAAATCAAGATATTGTTCATTTGTTGTATGATGATTTAGAACATAGAGAAATTTCTTCAAAATTGAAAATTTCTATATAACTCTTTGATAATATTTATCAAAATTTCAAAAACATCACAGAAATGTTAAAAAAATTAAAACAACAAAGAGTATCAGCACCGAATTTTAAACTTACTCAAAATAGGTGCGTATAATAATGCTGTATAAATCAATAAAAATATGCTACAGAAGAAGGATAAAACAATGTAACCAACAAAGTCATTCGTCAAGTTCTCAGAAAAAATCAATATAGGGACAGAAGCAAGGTAAAGAAAACATTTCTCTCCGCGCGTCATCGAAAACTTAGGTTGAAGTTCGCTAAAAAGTACAGCCATTATACAATTGAGAATTGAAACAAAGTGGTTTTATTCGACAAGACCAAAATAAATCGTTTGTACTCAGGAGGAAGACAGTGGGTACGGAGGCAGACGGGAGAGCGATGGAGCGAACGTTGCATCTAGACTACAACGAAACTTGGTAGCGACAACATAATGATACAGGGCTGCATGAAAGCGGAGAATGTAAGGGAATACATCAGAATATAAGGTAGAATGATAGCTAATGATTATGTTGAAATCCTAGCTGATAGGCTTTTATAAAAGACTTACAAACATAGAATAGACACTATCGAAAACATCGAATTTCAACAAGATAACGCCCGAAGCACACTGCAAAGTTTTTTAAAGTTTAGTTTCGGGAAAAAAGAAGTCAACGCCTGCAATAAAGCCCCGATTTTAATCCTAAGAGCATCTATGCGTTGTGTTGAAGAAAAAAATCATTCAACAGATTCAAGAAAACTCCACACTAGATAATCTATGAAATATGACAGGAAATGCGTTTGAATCAATTGAACCATGGGCATGTATAAATTTTATGAAAAGCATGAATCACATGTATAAACGCCATTTTAAAAATAAAAGAACACCACGCCAAATATTAGATATGTAAGTCAACTTTCAGTTCAAATACTCACTTAAAAAGTTTATTAGAATAATAATAAAAGGACTACTGTTAGTTAAATATAAATATAGGGGTTTTCAATAAAAATGTCAGAACTTTCCATTGGAAAGAGTAGTTGGATATAGAAGTGTATATTTTCACGAATAAAGTTATTTTAAATAAAAAAATATAAA
>CP092089.1:12032625-12062625 GCA_029203775.1 Neoneuromus ignobilis | reverse complement strand
TATATTTGTGCTTTTCTTTATTCCTTGTTCATTCAAATACTCAGTGCAAAGGAGCCATTGGACATGTTGTCATCTGGTGAGGTAATTGATGGTATCACCCCATTTATATCAATTTTTTGACCTCGACCTTTATTTTTTGCTCTTCACTTGCAAAAGTAAAAGTTGTAAAACAAAAAGAAAACGTAGACCTTTTTAGAGGATTTTAAAAGTGAGAACCAAAAAAAAGAGTCAACTGTCAAGTTTATCTGTTAACAAATTTTCGGTATTTGCAAATTATTGGTACCCTTTTTACCACCACCCCACTCCCTTCCAAGTGACGTCACTGACTTAGTGACTCACGGGCTAGTATTAAAAAAAATAATGAAGAAAATTTGACCCACTTCTCAAACAGGTTCACCATCACTATACTAGACCAATGTTGTGCAACCTTTTTACACTTGCGACCATACTCAGACTGAAATTTTACGCGACCCATGATTTGTTGTTACCATCCTATTTTCTGAAGGTTTGGTTTGAGAATTTCAACATGAGAATTTCTCAAAATGTTCACGACCCCCAACAATTTTTCTGCGACCCCTTGAGAAGTCGCGACCCACAGGTTGCGCACCACTGCACTAGACAAAAAAAGTCTCCATACACGAGCTAATGCAATACTTAACACTAAACCTACAAAAGCGGTCAAATGACCACTTTTTAAACTTTGATTAAAATATATAAATTCAATGTTTTCACTTTTCCTCAAATTACTTTACATCTTTTCCTATGATATATAAGTACTTAATTTTTCACTATCTCATTTCTTCTTTCGTTTTTTTCTGATAATCTTATATACTCTACCGTTATCTACCATGAGCGGTCTTTTGACCACTATAAAAATGTATAAACTTTTATGTTTTCTTAATACATTATAAATGGATTCACATATTTAGAAAATGAGACGAGACCATCGGCAATGCCTCTTGGTGAATTTGTTGTTCTCAAACTCACTGAACCATTTACAGGATACAGAAGAAATGTAACCACTGATATTTTTTACGAGCACATCATTAGCAACAAAACTTCTATCAAAAAGAACTACTTTAATAGGAACTATTCATGGGAACAAGAGGGAATTAACCAAACCTGCGAAATAAAAAAAAGATAATATAGCACGTTTTTCATCAACACAACTTTACAAATCAAATAATTGTACTCTTACAATTTATAAAAGCAAACCGAACAAAAAACATTGTTTGGGTACATGTGTACCCGGGTAGTAACATAACGGTTAAGTATTATTAAATTCAAATTTTTAATTCGAGTACAGTTTGATGAAATTTCCAAACTTATTTTTCTTTTTAGAAAATAGATTAGTTTTAAACACTCTTCAAATGTTACGATAAACACAATAAAGACTATAAATACGATGAAGATGCAGTGTTGATAAAACGACGTTTTGTTCGTACGCACGACAAATTACTTCATGCGAACTGTTTTTAAGTAGAAACGTGACGGTTTTAAATTTGCTTCTCTATGGTCATTCGGGAACAACGTATATAATCTTTTGTTTGAAATTCAACAGAAGCAATAAAATCACCGATGTGAAAAAGTATAAATATTAAGAATATTGTTTTTTTTAAGTGATGCACAGTTTATAACGACATTTTTTGTGCTCTAAGAGTTTTAATTTTTGTTTCATTTAGATGTTGTAGAAATATATGGTCATCCAAATGTGACGCCTAAATTTGTGTTTTATTAAAAAGACACATGTGTATAGTAGTTCATTTTTAATAAAACACCAATCTAGGAGTCACAACATTTGAATAACCATATGGTCGTGTAATATGAAATGTCAGATTTCTCTTCGATTTTCATTTGAAAAATCTGACATTTCATATTACACAACCTAATATATATATATATATATATATATATATATATATATATATATATGTAGCTCACTTGCCAAATCGATAAACTCCACATTTTGAATTTTTTTAAATATCAATGTCAAAGCACTTGATTGACTTCTAACTATTTATATTTTAAACAAATTTCTCTATTAATAAGGATTAACACCAATAAATGACAAAAAATTTTTGGCCACTGAATAATTAATTATTTATTTCAGAAGCCAATCTAATTAACTCCATACTCTAATTTGAATCTTTGCTAATTTTATTAATACGTAATAAAAATCAGTTTATTGTTGTATCATCACAAAAACAAATAAAATATAAAAATAATTAATCAGTTGCAGTCAAACTGCCACTGAAGCAAATACTTGTGAATTTTTAAACAATTATTTCAATTTTAGTGTTAATTGTTTTTAAAAAAAGGAAAAAAATATACCGTTATAATATTAACATGGAGAGAGTAATAATAATTATTCGCATAAGGAAAATAATGAATCTGATGGTTCTTCAATACGAAATATTGGAAGAAAACTCGGCTCTAGAAAACGTTTACGTATTTATTCAGATTCGTCATCTGATTGTAACAACGAAAAAATTACAGCAAATAATTCAATTGGACAGAAAATAAATTGTAATCCTGCTTAATGGGCTCGAAATGTCCAAAAGCATAGAAGAGTAAAAGGTCTGGAATATAGAAATAGAAATGGAAATTTGTTACCTGCAAAAACATTTGTAGATGTAATGTATCGATATCATCGGAAGTGCGATGAAAAAATTACTTCGGATAAAAGAAAAGCATGGAGACATTGTATAATTTAGACAATCAACTTGAGCAAAACATTTTTTAAGAGGTTGCATTAAAGTTAAGGAAATAAAAAAGGCGCTCGAATGATAACAGTAAAATGTCAAGATCACGTTCTTTCGCATATTATTTTCGAAAAAGTAAAAATAATGATATTTCTGTTTGCAAAAAATATTTTAAGGATTCTTATCAGATAAGTGACGGGCGAATATACGATTGTTATTGTAAAAAACAAGTTTCATTTTTAACTGATCGTCGCGGTCGCCATATTCCAGGCTATAAAATCGATAGCACACATGTTTTAAAACATATAAACTCATTTCCCGCTTACACTAGTCACTACATCAGGACTTATAATCCAAGACAAAAATATTTAAATCCAGACCTAAATATTAAGGAAATATACGAACTGTATATCGCGCAATGTGAGGAAATGAAGATTGAATTTGATGTTTTTTCACTTGCCAAATCGATTAACTCCCTTAATCATACAAAAATTGTAGTAATAATAACGATTACTCCAAGGATATTCTATTTTATACATTTTATATGTCGTTAAATAAAAGATACAAATATAGTAATACATTCTACGATGTTTATTTGAATTTATAATTTAAAAGAAATTTTAGAAAACATAGTGTATTATTTTATCACTTTTCTCCACTTTCTGTTTTATTTAGTTAATCGATTTGGCAAGTGAACCATACATATATAAAGTGTAAGATTTAAGAAACATCCCATATAGCCTCTCCTACTCATGGTATTCTCTATTTTCGTAATAAGGCTCTGATTACAAAATAACCACCGATAAATATAAATATTGGGTTGAATCAAAAGTTCGCAGCGTGTTTAAGGTTTACGAGTACTTTAATAGAGCTTTTTACATAGTTCTAATTTTTTTTTAATTTATTACATATGTGCCATCTTATTGTATGACCTTTCGCCATATTTCAGGTAGTTTCATTATTCTCCTCTCGCAGAACTTGGTGTCCTTTTCTGTTATAAAATACTCAAGGTGATTTTTGCAGTCTTCTAATGAACTGAAATTCTTTCCGGTAAGAGAATTTTGTAGGAACCGAAATAAGTGATATTCTGAAGACGATAAGTCAAGAAAATACGATGGATTGGGTAGGACATCCCACCCAAGTTGCACAAATTTTTGTCATATCTGTAAAGACACATGTGGTCTTGCGATGTCCTGGTGGAAGACTACACCCTTTCGATTTGTCAGTTCCGGACGCTTTTGGTCAATCGCTGACTTTAATTGATCTAGTAGAGAGCAGTACTTGTCCGAATTTAACATTTGGTTATGTAGAAGCAGTTCGTTGTACAAAACACCCTTCCAAACCTACCAAATTCACAGAATTGCCTTTTTTGGATGCAAACTGGCTTTTGGAGTGGTTAAAGTTTATTAATTTCGTTTTGTCCAGGATCTTTTTCGATCCACATTTTTTTGTTTAAAATCCGTTGTAACAACCTGTTTTAAAAATGGATTGCTATCATTGCGTTCCAAGAACGTATCGCTGACAGAAATACGGTCATTCTGTCAGATTATGTGTAACCCAAACATCATAGCGATTCACATAACCTAGTGATATGTGTGTAAGTGTATATAAAGGTATGATAAAAGTGTTTTTTCAGTTAATAGAATTTTTGATAGATTCAATTTAAAGTGCTATCACGTTTAAAAAAAATACCCTAAATAAATTCTAAATTTTTTTTTAACAATTTATTATACTTGTTCTCATTTCTAGCAGTGAAACACGGATCTTAAACGCTAAAATAATTCAGTGACTCAAAAAAATACAAAGAAGTATGGAAAAAAAATGTTAGGAATAAATCACAGAAACAAAAACAGAATCGAGTAGATTAAGAAGAAAAAAAAGGTACGTACGTTATAGTACTAGTGAGGAGTTTAAAACAGAAATGAATCGATCATATAGCAAGAAGAAAGGATTACTGATGAATAAGGGAAGTTACTGATTAGGAACCTAGATATATAGGAAAGTGCCATGTATAAGAAGAATAGAGGCATAAGAAAATTTGTTAGAATGAACTAAAAAAAGAAAAATTAGATTTGCCAAAAAGCAAATTTTGAAAGGCCTTCATCCAGCTGTGAATAGAAAGATGCTGATGATTAAATATATATATATATATATATATATATATATATATATATATATAAATTACTTTTGTTTTGAAAGGCAACTCTACATGCTTATCAGACCTCAATTAATAATAAAATGTCTTGTCTAAAACACGATGAGAATGAGAATTGTCATTTACAGGAAAACAAATAATAATGATCGGGCAGGTATGGCACATGAATACAATATAACGATAAATGAATGTAATGTTGACGACGTTAAATATACTCACAACAAAACAATAGATATTGAAATATACACACAATACAAAAAACGTTCTGACAAAAAAGATTAATATTTATATACACCAATATAGTATGAATAAAATTGGTTTTCAGAGTTTTAGGTATATTTATCACATTTGCACAATAAAAAGTAAATAAATATATCAAATTTTATACTTATCTATATTTAAATATACACATACAACATATATATATATATATATATATATATATATACACACACATATTTATATATATATCTTTATATATATATATATATATATATATATATATATATATATATATGTGTGTGTGTGTGTGTATGTATGTATGTATATATATAATGTACCTTAATATAATGCAGTAAAAATTTAATAAAACTAAATATTCAAAAGATAGTAACAAAATCTAAATCATTCTGTTTCCAATTATTGATCTTCATTGATAATATAACATTTATATGATTACAAAATTAGTAAAACTTAGTAATTAAAATAAACAAGATATATATATATATATATATATATATATATATAGAGAGAGAGAGAGAGAGAGAGAGAGAGAGAAATACATAGTTTTCGTTTCAGAAGTTTAAACAGAAATAAAACAAAAAATAATTAACTAGTATTTTTTTTATTTTTAAGCATATTCTATGGCAAATGATGGAACACAATTTTACTCATATAACCACCACGATTTCACCTAACATAGTGCATTCGTTTAGTCCAATTTCAGTCACTCTTTTACATAATTGTGATCCAATTTCATGAATTACAAGTTCAATGTTTATTTTTAAAGCTTCTTTTGATTGTAGTTAATCAGCATAAACCAATTATTTCACATAACCCCATAGAAAATAATCCAATATAGTTAGACCACATGATCTTGTTGGCCAATTAATGGATCCATTTCGTGAAATAATGGATTCATTAATCTTTTGTTTCAATAAGTCTATTGAAGTTTTTACAATTTCTGAGCGTTGTTGAAGTGTTAAACGTTTCATGATAATTTACCAAACTAGGTAAAGTTGAAATGTCAAAATGAGCGTAAAGAAATTCAAACATAACTGTCACTAGCTGTCAAAGTTCTAAAATTCTTATTGGAAAACCCTATATATATATACATGAATCAACGGATAAGAATGACCATTATTTTTGGTGTTTGTTGATTCTGAAAAAGCATTTGATTCAGCTGACATTACATGGTTGTTTTTATTTCTAAAAAGTAAGGAATAAATAAAAACTATCTAGAATTATTAAAAAAATTATTGAAAATATAACAGCATAAAACAAAATAAAGTTTTCAGACATGGAAATAGTTTATCATCCTAATTATTCAATGTAATCCTAGAACATGTAATTAAAAATAAACTTCGGAAATAAGGATATTGAAAAAATTAAGACCATTTGTTGCATTTATGATTTGATAATGACGTACTACTTAGAAGAAAAAAACCAAAAACAAACAAACAGAAGAGCTAAAAATACTACTTGAAGCACTTTTAAAGGAAAGTAGAACAATTGGATTAAAAGTAAATATAAACAAAACTAAAATCATGTTCAATAGATCTATCAATAAAGAATATATATGTTTAAAATAGCCAATGTTTATTATTCGCATCACTAATTGTATCTAAACACTTTCATAACAGAGTATAAACGTTTATATATGCAAATTGACCAGTGATCACTCTTTTATTATATGAGAGTCATTATTTTTTGTTAATATCAAGTTACGACCAGTTTCAACAGTTGGTATCTACTAGTAAATGATTGATACTAATAAATACTACGAGTGTAAATCAATTACCTGAAGATGACAAAAATTGTCAAAATCAGTCTTGGCCTGATGAAAAAACAGATTTAAGATTTCAATAAAATAGCTATTACAAAATGGGAACACAAGAAAAAACATCAGCTTTGTACAAATAATATCTACACACCTGCATATCTTGTGATAACCGAAAATGAAAGAACTATTTATGTAAAATTCATACACATGTATGTATGTAAAATTCATACACTCAATACTGATATTATTTCTTAAAAAATTAAAAAAATAATTTGGAAGATAATCGAAAAAAATATTTTAAATGTCGATAATTTTGAAACTAACAATGGAAAAATGTACATATAAATATAAATATATATATATATATATATATATATATATATATATACATAATACAAGAAATTTTTATAAAACACTCCTGGTAACTATAAACTCCAGACTAAAGTTATGAGAAAAATAAATCTTTCAACAATTATCGCTTCATAAATCATTTTGTAACACTTAAGATTAATTTACTAGAAATAATGTTAATCTGCATAAATATCACTTGCATTTTACACTCCAGTCCCTTTGGTAAAAATATAAGGGTGGAAATAAATTCATATTTTATTATCAATATATCATTTATAATGTTTCATTATATACAATATATATATATATATATATATATATATATATATATATATATATATATATATATATACATACGAGGTGTGATCAAAAAGTAAGGTGAATTTTGAAATTTAGCAGGCTACATCCGTTCGATCTTCGATTTTTTATTTGGTTATGTTGGTACACTCGTCTCGAATATATGTTCCAAATTTCAGCTATGTAGCATGTTTAGTTTGTTGGTGAGAGGCATAAAAGTTAGAAGTGTTTTGCAGGCTCCACGATTTTCCGCTGTCGAAAATCATGGATCAAAGAGTTTGCATTAAATTTTGTGTGAAAAATGGAATCAAGTGCTCCAAAACACTTGAAATGTTGAAAGTGGCATACGATGAGTCTACTTTAAGCCAAAAAAATGTTTACAAGTGGTATAAACTCTTCCAAGAAGGCCGAGAAGACACCAACGACGAACCTCGTTCTGGACGCCCCAGCACGTCAACAACTGATGAGAACGTTGAAGAAGTGAGGAAAATAGTGTTGGGGAATCGTCGAATTACCATTAGAGAAATTGCTGATGATATTGGCATCTCGTTTGGTTCGTGCCAATCAATTTTAACGGGTGTTTTAGACATGAGACGTGTGTCAGCGAAGTTTGTTCCGAAATTGCTCAATTTCGACCAAAAGAACCGTCGCATGAGCATCGCCCAAGAGCTATTGAATGACGTCAACGACGACCCAGATTTACTCGACAGGGTCATAACAGGTGACGAAACATGGGTATACGGTTATGACGTCGAAACTAAGACTCAATCGTTCCAGTGGAGGCATTCCGGATCACCAAGACCAAAAAAAAGCACGCCAAGTTCGATCAAATGTGAAGGTTTTGCTTACAGTTTTCTTTGATTGCAGGGGCGTGGTGCATCATGAGTTCTTGCCACAGGGTAGAACAGTAAATAAGGAATATTACCTGCAAGTTATGCGCAATTTGCGCGAAGCAATCCGCCAGAAACGTCCGAATTTGTGGAAGAACAAAAATTGGCTTTTGCACCATGATAACGCCCCTGCTCACACATCGTTGCTTGTGCGCGAATTTTTGGCTAAAACCAACACACTAATGATGCCGCAGGCACCGTATTCCCCAGACCTGGCCCCCTGTGACTTCTTCTTGTTCCCGAAACTGAAGAGGCCCATGAAAGGACGGCGTTTTGCAACGATTGAGGAAATAAAGACGGCATCGAAAGAGGAGCTGAACAAGATCACAAAAAATGATTTTTTGAAATGCTTTGAGGATTGGAAAAAGCGTTGGCACAAGTGCATTATATCCGAGGGGGATTACTTTGAAGAAGACAAAATAAAAATTGATGAATAAATAAATATTCTTTGAAAAAAATTAAAATTCACCTTATTTTTTGATCACACCTCGTATATATACAAACAGATAAACTATAAGTCACATAAATTAAGTATTGGTAAAATAGAATTTTATATTTAACTTAATCTAGAATATCAATAATACTTGTGCATATGACACACACATTCTCTCTCTCTCTCTCTCTCTCTCTCTATATATATATATATATATATATATATACACTGTGAATATAAAAATTTTTCATATTATAGTCTGAATTAATTTATATAAATAATCAATATTTTTTTTGTTGTTTGGTTTTAAAAAATAGTTCATTGTCCTGATTAAACACTTGAACTTTTCAATTATTAAACACACGTTTTATCAAAATGTACATTAAAATAAACACTTCATTTTAATAACGCTGATATTTACATAATTATCATTTTTATATTTAGAAGTCAAAATAAGATAAACACTTTAAAATAATAATGTATGAAAAAAAGTTGATAACAATAAAAAAATGTAAGCAAAACAAATTACATGTACTTTTTGTATCAGTTTCTTATTTCTTTCTAAACGTAAATTTATTTTCAAAATCGGTAAATAAACATTACATTTTTTCGATGGTCATTTAAAATAAAAATATACATATATAATAAAAAAGAAAATTGTTATATTCTTTATCTACAATACACAATTTTATATTTCAAAACAAACTATGAATATTAATACAAAATACTAGTAAAAAAATAAAAAAACAATAAAACATTTTTTTTCAGTTCATTATTTATTTTCATTAAAAAAATACATGATGCATATATGAATCATTGTGCATTTATAACAATTTTCAAATAAATATTTAATTTTTATGAAATGCTTTCATACATTTTTTTCCTTATTGAAACATAATGCTATGTTGCATTTTTCACAAACTACATACATTTGGACTTTACATTACACAAATGAATTTTAACCCCAACACCACAATAATTTAAAGTGTTCAATAATCACTTATTGTTCATTTGTTATTTATAATTATATTGGCTGATGCATTTCGATGGCGACGCCATCATCGTCAGAGCCTTTCTGTTAAAATCTAGACTAACTTTTAATACATACCTATACTAATTTGTGTTTTGTGTCCTTATTCAATCCATTTACAACTAGGGGTTGTATCTTTCTTTTCATCATCTGGTCTACAAGTATGAAGTGTTTTCAGTTATTTATTGTCTTTGCAACATGTTCTTCTTTATAGATTTGTGACCTTTTTTGATGACATGAATTGACTTATTTATTACTTGTGACGGTATACAAATTTTTTTAACAATTTGTGAGGTCCATTCTAGATGAATTTAATATCTGCATGCGTTAGTTTTGTGATTTAATTTTTTAAAATGGACTTTACAGTTAAGATTTCAATCGAATTGAATTCCAAATTGAAAAATGGTTTTCATTACCTAATCGCACATCTTGATGAGGGAATGGAGTTACATTTGATTTTTCCCTTTTTAAATTATTTCACAACAAAAGACGAAATAACTTTTAACGCATGTCTGACGAAATGTTAATGCACGCTGCTAAATATGTAAATTTTGATAAAAGATTGTATTACATTTTGTCAGATGGATCAATTTATATACGAACCGTCAAACGGTTGACGTCTTTAGAATATTTAATATTATGTTGTCAAGTATCTCCCTTCCGCTTTTTTGCTCTTTATTCAATGCTTTATAAAAAGTGTTACAGTGATCGGATTTAGTTCAAATATGCGCCGTTTTGTTCGATAATCTGGTTCCATCTAGACGGCAATTTCATAATACCCCTCTTGTAGAACCCTCCCTCCTTATTTGCGAAAATCGGACAGCCACTTTTCACAAGCCTCTTTTGAAACTTTAATATACCAAGGGCGTTCGCCATGGACAGGAACAGGTGGTAATCACTTGGCGCTATGTCCGGGCTATATGGTGGATGCGATAAAATCCCATCCGAGCTCCCATAGCTTCTGACGAGTCACCAAAGATGTGTGTGGCCTGGCGTTGTCCTGGTGGAACACTATTACCCTTCCTCTTGGCCAATTCTGGACGCTTCTGGTCGATCGCCTGCTTCAAGCGGTTCAGTTGTTCGTAGTAGATGGTAGAATTAAGCGTCTGGCCATATGGGAGCAGCTCATAGTGGATGATTCCTTTGCAATCCCACCAAACGCACAGCAAAACCTTCCTGGCCGTCAATCCCAGCTTGGCCACTGTTTGGGACGATTCACCGGCCTTCGACCACGACCGTTTTCGCTTAATATTGTCGTATGTGATCCACTTTTCGTCGCCAGTCACCATCCGCTTCAAAAATGGGTCGAGTTCGTTCCGTTTCAGCAGCATATCGCAGACGTTGATTCGGTCCAGCCATCATCGTTTTTGCGTCAAATCATGCGGCACCCAAACATCTAAGCTTTTTGTGTATCCAGCCTTCTGCAGATGGTTTAAAATGGTTTGGTGACTAACTGCCATCTCCTGGGCGATGTCACGAGATGTCACATGCCGGTTAACTCGATGATTTCCATGATTTGATCTTTATTCGTCGTGTGACAGGTCTTCCGCCGGCTGGCTTATTTATCCATGGTGTCGTTTTCACCGGCTCTGAATCGTCGAAACCATTCCTCCGCGGTTCGAATGATAGAGTACCATGCCCCAAAACACTATTAATCTAAACGGAACGTTTCTCTAGCGGATTTGCCTTTAACGAAGGAAAACTTCAAAATAGCGCGAACTTCGGCGTTAGTGAACTCCATGTTTACACGTCTATAACTTTTGAACGCAGTATTCAAACTAATCATGCATAGCGTCGTTTTGTAGGTTATGTAAAGACCTTTCAAATGATGTATAGTGTTGCCCGATACGAGCCCTGTAACGCTTTGTACATAGCCGCGAAATTCAAAAGACAAAAAGGCGGAAGGGAGATATTTGACAACCTATTATAACGTTACTAACTAACACAAATATCAATGAATCATATATGAATCGTTGCGCTCTGTAAGGTGAAATTACCATACTTTTATAAAAATCTTTATAAATGCCCTTTTATAAAAATCAAATTTTAAATTAGTGCTTGTTTCGAAACTGTGGCGAATTCACTTTAACACAGATGAATTTTTATCCCCAACACCACAATGGTTATGAAGTGTTCAATAATTACTTATTGTTTACAACAATTAACAACAAAAAGGCTCTGACGATGATGGCAACGCCATCGAAATGCACATCAGTCAACTATTATTAAACAAAAAGTGATTATTGAATACTTCAAAACCATTGTGGTGTTGGGGATAAAAATTCATGTGTGTCAAATTTTAAATTTTATTTTGTCTTCTTAACTCAAAATAAAAATACTTAATTTCATCAAGTAAATATACTAAAAAATACAGGGAAAATAAGATACATACATACATACATATATATATATATATATATACATATTTATATATATATATATATATATGTATTAAAAAAAATAAACTTACACAATGAAGAACGATATAGAAAGACGAGATGTATTTGCATGGAAATTATTTACAACGCCCTTAACCCTTCGCTTTCCAGTACTTTCACTAAAAAAATAGTGTCTAAGTAGTGTATTACAAGTACTGTTAACCCTCTGAAACCCAACAGAAGAAAGAATACGTTTAATATTTATTATTATTTATATATATATATATATATATATATATATATATATATATATATATATATATATATATATATATATATAAGTACTTAACAAATGACTCAATTGTACAATGTCAAAAATGTATTATAGGTAACCCTCTTACAACACGGCTTTGTTATAACACAGTAAGATAAACTGCAAAAAAACCCGTATAACACGATAACTTACAACACGTTTTCGCTCTAACACGTTAAGAAAATTACTGAAACCCTTGTATTGAATTTCGAAAACCCTTCTATAACACTAGATAACACGATTTTTATTATAGAAAATATATTAGAAAATTATAAAATATATGGTTATTGAGGACGTTCAAGATTTATAAGTGGAAGAAGTTGGTGAAGTGGATTTGGTAGAAATGGCATCCGAAGTTGTAAATCAAATCGATTCTGAAGACAATAGCACTGATGAATATTGTAAAGTTATATTTTAATACTAAAAAAATTACAGGAAGGCTTAAGCTTAGCTAAAAATCTAGAATCATTTTTCTTGAATGCAAACCCTTCCGCTGAAAAAAGCCGAAAATTCAAAAAGGAGATACAAAATTGCCTATCTCCATATCATAAAATCTACAACGACCTTGTAAAAACCAGCAAGCAAAACAAAATTACAAACATTGTTAAAAAGGCCAGCAGGTGAAAAAAATCAAACTGAAGAACAGGCTCAGAAAGTGAACCCAAAAAACCGTCTTGTTTGATTGCACTGAGCAGTGATGATGAAGAAAAATTTTAAATTAAGGTTATATTAAATTAAAATAGATATTGTTTGTTTCTTTACGTTTTGAGTTATACATATTTTAATATTTTTAATAAAAATGAAGTTGGTTATACAAAATAAAAAAAAATATTTGTTTTTAATAAATTTTCGAAACGTAACCCCCTTTTTGTACTGGCTCATAGTCTCATATAACACGGTTTCACACAACACGGCATTATCTAGGAACCTATCGACAGTGTTACTAGAGGGCTACCTGTAATCTAATACACAACTTTGACCTTGATATTGCAGTGAAATCACTGGAACGCAGAGTTAAATTAAATAGCTTAAATAATAAACAAAAATGAATAAAAATACATTATTCCTTATAATTGTTCAATAACAAAAATAAAACTATAAGTAAATAACAATGTAGAGAAGTATTGCAAACAGAGGTATTTACAACAAACTAAGTAAAAAACAGCCAATAAAGGTATATGTATATATATATATATATATATACATATATATATATATATATATATATATACACTTCTGTAACTTACGTCAAATTCACAAAAGCACGTGGCAAAACAGAATTTTGCCTGTTGATGACATTATTGCACATGGCTATAAAGCCACAAACGAGGTTAATGACCTGTCTATGGATAGTTTATTTGCTCGAATAATACGTAAACAAATATAAATGCACAATAGTCATATATATTTTTTCTTTGTTACACTTACATAAGAAATCATAATTAATAATAGTTATACATATATATATATATATATATATATATATATATATATATATATATATATATATATATATATATATATATACAATGGCGTGCAGTAAATAGGTCAATAAACACAAAAATTGATTCATTTCAAATATACATAATTTGAAAAAATAAATGAGAAGAGGAATAATTACAAAATTATAAGTGTATATTAAAAAAATTACGTTTAATGGTTATTTCCAAGTATCTGTAATTCGAAATAAAATATACATTTTCAAATAAATTAAACTGGTCTCAAACAACAATTTCAAATACATTCAAAAACAAAAATGTACTGTTAAATTAAGGTCACAATTTTGAAACACTTTACACGGAAATTTCGATGAAAATCTAAATTAACGAAATAATTACATCAGCGTATTTTCAAATCTCATTTTAACTATAATTAAATATATATATATATATATATATATATATATATATATATATATATATATCTTTACAATTTTCATTTGTGAATAAACGGTTTAAATTACTGAATAATATTTAAAAACAAATAAAATAGTAGTTGTGAACATCAATAAAAAAGTTATTTTACAATCTGTAATAACACCAGTTGGTTTAATAATTAATACACTTCCAGGAAACATTTGAATGATCATTAAATTTTGTAGATTGAAGCGTACTTAAAAAAATCGAATAGAAATAGACAAATATATATGCAGGTGACCCCAGAATGATATGGCATTCTTACAACGGTTTGAGAATTCGATAATATGAATCTTGAAGATATTCAAGAATTACTGGTAAAAGAGGTAGATGAAAAAAATTTAAAGGAAATGGCATCTGAGATAAACCAAATTAATTCAGAACACGATAGCAGAGATGGAAGAGCAGAAGTTCAAAAATTTACCATAAAAGCATGAATAAAGGCATAAACTTAGCTGAACAATTGGAGTTTTATTTTTTAAATGCAGATCCTTTCACTGGAAAAACAAAATTTAAGAGAGAACTTTATAAATCCTTTAATCGAAATTTATAAAAACCTCTCATCTAAAAGCAACCAGACGAAAATGGCAAATTCTTAACAAAAAGTAGAGCATAGAAATCAAGATCCTGCAGAAGAAAGATCATAAGATGAGAATATTTTGCTATAAGAAAAGCGTCTTCGTTTACCACTTGCGCTGGAATGACATGCTATACACGTCGACTGCTCTCTGTACCAAATGCCGATATGACGTGCATAGCACGTCGTGTGATCTTTGCTTAGTATAACATCGGAGTTCAGTTAGCAAATGTCACACTTTTGTCACATACAAGTGCGTTTTTGTAGAACTTCATTAATTTTACATATTTTCATTGAATATTAATTAAATAACTACAATACACAATAATTTTTTATTATTATTATAAAGAACTATTTTATCTAAGAATTATTTTATTCTGATAATAGCGCATCAGAAAATGTTGTACTGAATTTATGTAGACTTTTAGTTGATTTTGGACACAACCTCTTTTTAGATAACTAGTATTCGTCACTAAAACTATCGGAAATTACATTTGTAAAAAATTAATACTATCGGAACAGTCAGATCTAATAAAAAGAATATGCCAAAAGGTCTTGCAACGACAAAATTAAAAAGATGTGAAGTACTTTCAAGATCTTGAAATAGTATCTTAGCTGTAAAATGGAAGGACAAAAAAAATATATATTTGCTTTTTTCAAAACATTCCAAAGCAGAAATGATTACAACAAAAAAGAAAAATGTAAAAATTATACCGACCAAAATGGAAACATTACAAAACCTAATATAGTTTTAGATTACAATGATGCTATGGGTGGAGTAGACCTGCAAGATAGCTACTTATCATCTTTTCCTTTAATGAGAAAATTTACAAAAAGTTACAGAAAAATATTATTTTATCTAATGGATATGGCATTTTGTAATATCTATATTATATTCGGTAAAATAACAAACGTACCAAAACCCAAGAAATACTCCTTTTCAAAAATTATTAATATTATTAATAAATTTGTTAATCAATTTAAGAGTTTTACTATAATGTTAATGTGTGTGTGTGTGTGTATCTAAAACTTAATAAAAAAATGATTTTAAATACCATCTCGCTGCGAATTGCTTTAGACGGATTTGCCACGCGCGCATGTTAATTAATTGGCAGCGCAAGTGGTTATTGGTACTTAGCACTGGCGAAGAAGAAAACATTATGTAATATTAATATCTAATACTTTGTATTAATTATTGCTTTAATATGTCTCTTAGTTATAAAAAGAAAATAGTATAGTTTTTTTTTATTTTTTTAACCTAATTTTTTATACTATTTTTTGTTTCGTATAAAACAGCATTTCAAGCACTTCAAAAGTTTAAATGGAAATAAAACAAAATGTATTAATTTAATTAGCTTTTTATTTTTAAGCATATTCTGTGGCATTAATAATAGAATACAATTTCACTCATATAACCACCAAGACTTCTCTTGACATAATGCATTCGTTTAATCAATTTTTTAGTAACTCTTTCACATAATTATGGTCCAATTTCATTAATTAAACTTCTATGTTTATTTTTAATACTTCTGTTGTTTGTGGTTTATCAGCATAAACCAATGATTTCACATAACCACACAGAAAATAATCAAATGGAATTAGAACACATGATCTTGGTAGCCAATTAATGAGTCCATTTCGTAAAATAATACTCATTAAACTTTTGTTTCGATAAATCTATTGATTTTTTTACAATTTCTAAGAGTTGTTGAAGTGTTAAATATTTAAATATTATAATTTGCCAAATTATACTGAGTTGAAATGTGAAAATGAGTTAAAAAAAATTCAAACATGGCTGCCACCAGCTGTCAAAGTTCTTACATTCTTATTGGAAACCCTATATATTTTAAAACTAATATACACCACACGAGTGCGATAAAGATTAAATGTTCTACAAAATACTAAAATAAAAACGTATCAATTCAAATAATATGCATACACAAACATATATTATATATATATATATATATATATATATATATATATATATATATATATAAATGTTAAATTCAACTATATACACGCAAGTTACCGTTAAACATTAATAGTCGATGATATGGTGAACAGCTAACAGCTGGAAATATATTTCTGTTTTAAATTATCGTTCTCTTATACTTACGCACAAACTGTTGGTATATTTTGCGCATTAGCATTTCTATTTGGACAGGTAAACATTGTTTTAATAATAATATTCGTGTCGAAAATAATAATTCTTTTTCACAGACACGTTTCTACATATATTTTGATTTCAGATAAAGTAATTTTACTGTAATACATCCTACACATTCAAGTTTTGTATTATTTAAATTTTACAAAATTGTAAACACAATTCAGACAGTTCATTCGCATTTTTATTACATTTTATATATGTGTTTTTTCCTATACCCCCTATAGACAGCTCTTATACATTTGTACGAGTTATAACAACGTCCTTTTACAGTACACGGCATAATTATTTCGCTCAATTAAAAAATATACTTTCAGGTAAAAAATAATATTCTTACAGTCATTATTATGCTCATATTACAACATCAAGAACAAATATAAAGAACACATTTCTTTGTTCTAAACTAAACAGCATAAAAAATATAATCATAACAATATATACACAATTTTTCAAAGACTTAATATATAAATTGAGTATGATTTGATTTTTAAAAACATTTATTAAATTTTTTTTAAAAAAATCTATCTCAAAATAGCTTACAATGTTATTAAATGATCCGAAGAATCGTGCAGGATTTTTTTTTAAAAAAAAACTAATATATATTTTTATTTCTAATAAATTATATAATTTCCATTATTTTAGTTTAAATTGTTCTAATGAATATTTTTCCAGTGCAATTCCCACATATAGATCGGCCCTTGTCAAGATTCTGCAAACTGTTTTGGTGCTGAAATTTTTTCCAAGAACTTTTTCAACCGTTAAAGTAAATTTTGAAGTACCTAACTTCGGATTTGCACGCGATATTTACACGATCCAGCGTTCATCTTTAGAGATGAAGATTTTTCATTAACTTATCTTCTGTTTATTTTCCAACCTATTTTGTTTATTAAATCTCTTAATTATAAGTTGTATGATCGAAACACTCTCATTTAATATTTTGCTTACTTCATGTTAACTTAAAGAAAAATAATTCTGACAAGAATCTTTAAAAAGAACTTTGACAGTCAAAATTTAATGATATTTATTTATTATTTAATGTTATTTAATATTTTGTTGGTAATCCTTTGTTTTTAATTGCTGTTAATCTTCTAGGCATCGATTATACAAGTTTTTTTTTGCATATGGCAGGATCAATTTTGGTCCATTTATCTAAGTCTTTTTTGTTTGCAATCTGATATTTTTTTAATTGGTTTTCCAAATAAGCCCATAGATGTTCAATCACATTAATGTCTGGTGATTGTGGAGGTGTTTCTATTACATGTGGACAGTTATAAAATAACCACAAATGCATGTTGTGAGCTTTGTGTTCGGGATCGTTAACTTGATAGAAATGGAAATTTTGTTTTATTCACAATTTTTTCGGCACTAGAAATCATATTTTCTTTTAAAATGTTAATATACTGTTTGTGATCCATATTTCTATCAATTTTACAATGATTGCCTGGACAAGTAGCAGACATACAACCCCAAAGCATAATCGACCAACCTCAGTGCTTCACAGTGGCAAGTAAATTTTTCTCCTTTAACTTTGTGTTAGGTTTTCGCCAGACGTGATACTGGCCATCTGATCAGGATATATTAAATTTGCTTTTGTCAGAAAATAAAACGTTACTCCAGAATGAAAAATCTTTATATTTATAAATATTGGAAAATTCTAACCTTTTTTGTCTATTCATCTTTCTCACAAACGGCTTTCTAAGAGGCATTCTTCCGTGAAAACTGTCTCTTCGTAAGACCAACCTAATTGTTTCGGGATGCACACGTCTGTTTAGATGTTGCAAGACTTCGTTTTCTTACTTTGGAGTACTCAACATTGTTTTTTTTTTTTGAAGTGAAACTTCTTTAGTTGGAGTAAAATTTTTATATGGAACGAAAGTTGCGCACGCACAGCGGACGAAAATTCATCACAAAAAGTGGGGAGAAATAGAAAAATAACTCTAGTTTACATAGTATACATAGAACATAGAGGAGAGGGGTACTGAGGTCAATCACACATGCGCACCGTGTTAATATCTGATTACTATTGCAAAGCGATGAGCCTCTTCACACTAGATGCACGCATACAGTATTCACGGAGTATTACCGCTCGTCTCACACCCTCTTATTTTATATATGGTATTTATGTACAGATTATCAATGTTTATGTCTCAGTTGACAGGAAAGTTATACACCTTCCAAGGAACATTGATGATGACCATTGTGTAAATGTTTATATCAAACGTAAAAAATTTATAAATCAAACTATATGCATGATATAGTTAATAAACGTACGATAAAAGTTTGACTACAATTGTTGGTACCATCTCCACTTTATATAACATATGATATTAAAATTGATAATTCTTTCTTCAACGACGATCAAATTCATAACGAAATTCCTCAAGAAAATATCAGTGAACATAATCCTGTTGAAGATAGTCTCACTGCCTAACAACATGCCCTATTGTGGAATGAGGAACAGTATTTACGTATAGTACCTGGTGAACAAAATGTGCCTCAAAGTTTGCTGTTTGATGTACATGCCGAAGAACTATCTTTTTCTACAATTTATTATTACTTTACAGTAAAGAAGTTTCATTTCTGGCGTGCGTATATAAGTACACACACCCTTTTTTAATTTGGTGTACGATTCATCCTTCGCCTAACAAATACCTCAGGTCTACCTGATTTTCCTTCCTTTACCATGGATTTTGTTATTTTAAAACGTATAATAATATCATTAACTGCCGAATGAGACGTATTTATAATTTTCACAATATTACAGCACGATTTTCCTTCATTATGATATTTTATAACCAGTTCTCTCACTTCTAAAGAAGTTTGTCCACGTTGTTTTCCCATTTTCACCTATTAATACAGAATTTTTCACCTGCTACGACAGTCTACTGTTCAAATTTGTCAGTTGGATAAAACAAATAATCAAACGACGGAAATTTCCCTTTCTAAACCTAAAAGAAATGAAAGTTTTACCAACTGTACGAGTTATTTTTTGATCACAATTTTAATCTTGTCTTTGTATTACATTATTAAAAAAATGTTTTTAAGATTACTATTTTTTTTATAAAGGATTAATATATATTTCTTGAATTGTAACTTTTTCTTTTTAAAATTCAGTTTAGCATTATTTAATCTCTGCTGAAAGAATAAGTTTATAAGTGTCCGAGTTTTTTATTGACTCACTGTATATAAAAAAGAATTAATTTTCAGCCTTATATAATTTGCGTATAAAAACTAGTCTCCGCTGATGTTAATTGACACTAAAAATATGTTAACAGACACATTTCCTTCATCATCTTTCCTATACCTTACAGACAGAAGGACATAAAGTAAAAACAAACAACTATTGTTCATAATAATATACATGTGCATTTTATAAAGCGCTCAGTCATTTATTTGTTCATCGATACACACGGATTAATAATACACCTTGAATACATATGGTCACATATATGATTATGTTATTCACTGACTTTAGTATATAGTTACAGTAACGATGACAAGGCGTGCCTCAATAAGTATATTAAATTACGCAAGTCGTATCAGATCGTCACCTTCAAGATAAGTTTTCACAACCCTACATAATCTCAATTTTACTGACGCAAGTCCTAATTAAAGACCTCACATTACAATATATTCCATTTAAACACTTATAGATGTATCTACGAGGGTCGTTTGATAAGTATGGTAAATGTATTTATTGTTTAATTTAATTAAATTTTTCAATTTAGTTTTTCTTACTTTTTTACCATACTTATCAAACGACCCTCGTATTTACGCTATTTATATACAGTGACCAAACAAACTATTCGTACCATACGCAAGAAAATGTTTCTCTTTAAAATAAATATATTTAAAATATTGCTAATAAAATTTATTTTTGTCTATAAACGTATATAAGTATATACAACAAAATTACAACATTTTAATTAAATCGAGTAATTGTTGTTTAAAATATATATTTTTTACTTCGAAGACACGTAAATTAGAGTCCAATAAACTATTCGTATTCGTAAAATATTACATATTTCCAGTAATTTATCTAGATCATATAGAGGATATACTTTTATAGTACTGCACAGTATACCATACATCAATTCTAACATACAGTCAGTCACAAAAGTCATCATACACCCTGTATTTTCTGCAGATCTCAAAACTAAACGTAATGCAATAAATACTCATATGGGTACATAAGTACAGCCCTAATTAACAATAACGACAAGGCCAAATAATTTATATCTACTAAAATAAGCCAATACATTAAGTAAATGTAAATTCGAATGTCACATAAGTGATCATACGCTGGAAAAGAACTTTGGGAATTTCTCGCTTAACATTTAAGCGGGTGATTTTCCAATCAAACTACCACGCAAGTACGTGTTCCGCAAGTTTTGGCAACGATATGGCTCAGTTGCACACAATTCGTCAAGTACTTAGTAGCTATGGCCTCAAAACGTACTGAAACATCGCTACAAATACGCGATACTATTATAAAACTGAAAGAAAAAAATCCTTACGTAGAATAGCAAAAACCATAGACAGACAACTTTCTACTATTCAGTCAATAATAGAAAAATTCAAATCTGCTGGAAATAATGAGAACAAACGACGCACAGGAAGGACGAATCTTCTAAATGCAAGAGAAGCAAGAAAAATACTGAAAAAAGTCACTGACAACACGAAGATAAGTGCCTTAAAACTATCCAAACACCTTGAAGTAATTTGTGGAAAAGTACTACATCCAGAAACAATCAGAAGTTAATCAGTTTTAATAAAATCAGGTTATCATGGTCGCATGACTCGTAAAAAATCTCTCATTAGTAAAATAAATAAGAAAAAAGGGTTTACTTTACAAAACTCTATTCCAAAAAGGGCTTTGACTTTTGAAAAAGAGTACTGTTCACGAATGAGAGCAGGTTCAATATTTTTGGATGCGATAGAAAAGGAAACGTATGGAGGAAACCTGGAACTGAGCTAGAGTTGAAGAACTTAGTACCTACTGTGAAATATGGTGGAGGGTCAATAATGATTTGAGGGTCAATGGCAGCAACTGGACTGGGGAGTAAGATGTTTATTAACACAGCAATGGACAGATGATAGTATTTACATATTTTGGAAGAGAATTTAAATGAAGATGCTCGAAAACTTAAATTGGAAAATGAATGGATTTTCCAATAAGATCAAGAGCCCAAGCACACTGCACTAGTTTTTTGTGAATGGATCATCTATAACATGCCAAAACAGTTGTTTTTCTCACCTCAGTCACCAGATATAAACTCTATTGAGCACATCTAAGACTACGTGGAAAGAAATATTTGTAAACATTCTATTTCTAGCAAAGAATACTTGGAAAAGGTACCTACAAGAGGAATGTCGGAAAATACCTGAAAATTTTGCAGAAAAGCTGATTCAATCGATGCCGAAAAGATTGGAGACAATGTTAAAAGTAAAGGGAGGTCCAACCAAGTACTAATTTTTTTGTAAACCTACTGTTACCTTTAGTTTTTATAAGCGTACAATCACTTTTGTGAGATTGATAATTGAATTTTTGTTATTATTTCAACAATGTGTTTTATTTTTGTACACCTGAGTCTCTTTTTATGCGGTAGATACGTTCCGCAGAAAACCGCATAAAAATTGCACAAAAAAAGACCTAACTTACATTGAAAAATTAGGGATACGTTCCGTAATTTTCAAAAACCGCATAAAACCAAAGCTACAAAGTAAAATCACTCTAAAATTCGCATAAAAAATTAGGAAATAAAGAGTACCTAAAAAAAATTTCAAATATCTGCAAAAAATTGATACAAAACAAAGGTTTTTTACTTTATTTTTTAATCAACTATTTAATTGTATTCAAAGTAATATGTACATATGTGTAATTTATTTTGGAATTTTTCATACATATTTTAATCATCATCGCAATAATAGCCTCATAGTTTAGAATAAAAAAAAGAAAATAAAAAAGAAACTAAATAGCTGCACTGTTTGAAGATATGTAGAGGCCAAGCCTTTTTCCAACAGGTATTTAAAGTGTGTGGTTTTATTTGAGTAATAGCAAAAATAACATGATTTATAAAGTCAAAGATAGAAAAATTTTTCCAAGCATCAGTTACTGTTATTAACTCATTTTCTAGTTTATCCAATATAAATTGAAAAGTGCGTTTAACGTAATATTGTTTAAAAGTTGCAATTATGCCTTGATCTAATGGCTGAATAATGCTTGTTATATTGGATGGAAAAAACAACATCTTTACATTTGGATGTTCTAAACATGGATGACCTGGTGCGTTGTTAACAACTAATAAAATTTTGAAATCGAGACCTTTTTGCTTCATATACGTTTTTTTTATCCGCATTAAATACTCATTGTGAATAATATCCACCATCTTTAATAATTTTGGCTAACTCTTCTGAAAAAATTTTTGGCAGCTTCTTCATCTATCGATGCAACCGCGCTCGTAATCTTCACGTTATGCTATGCATTTCTTTTCAAAAACTCGGTTAACCATCCTTTGCTAGCCGAAAATCTCTTATCAGTTTGAGAAACGGAAGTAAATGGCTCTGATTCCTTCATTTGTTCATAAAACTGAAGAGCTTTTCGTTGAATTAAATAACCGCTTAAATGAATTCTTAAAGAAATCGTCATAAAAAGATACTTAAAAAAATTTTGAATCGCATAACTTCAAAATCGCATTAAAATAATCCGCACAAAAAAAGACCCCACTGTACTTGAATTATTTTTAAATTAAGTAGTATTCAATAAATTTATAATTTTGTTGACCAGAGTTTTCTTTCATATAAAAACATTAAAATATGGGGATATATGATGACTTTTGTGACTGACTGTATGTATGTACATATGTATATGTATAGGAAGACAGAGAGATTCTTATAATTTTAAAATAACAGGATTTTAAAATTCAAATAAATGAACAAATGGTTACAAATATTAAAATATTAGATGCATTTTTTTACTCCGAGATGATTAAGAGAGTCAGTTTTATATAAAAACAAGTTTTCCCTTCTTCCTAATAAATGAAATGCGAACAAAAAGAAATAAAATAAATAATCCATTTATAAACGTTCTCTATTGTCCGAATGATGGTCGCAGTAAACGAGCTGCCGATGCCCAATACGTCAGGTAAACTTTCCAATGTCTTAGGTCTAGTTTTTATCCTTCGTCAATCCGTTTCAGTCTCTGGGGTAAGAATAGGAATAAGCAACAGATTGATGGATTGATTTCTTATGAATATTTCAGAGCACAATGTATACACAATACAATGTCTCTAACAACATGCACGCTTTTTATGCTGAAATCATTTACACTAGAAGAATTCAGAGGCTTTTACCACAAATATTTTTATTTTTATCAACTATTCATAATCTGTGTGGTTACAACACACGCGTACTCATTTGATAAACATATGAAGTATGCACATGTGGTCAATTTATCATGTATAATTAATTTACATTTGTAAACATAAAAAAAATACGCAAAATGATTATTTCTTGCTCTATTGCAACTGCTTTTAATTAACGACGCTAGCGTATATCCAATTGCATACATGTAGTTTAAAAAATAATCTAACTGCTAATTACACATATCTACAGAAATTGTAAACACACACACACATACTAAACATACACACATGCATACATATATATATATATATATATATATATATATCTATATATATATATATATATATATCTATATATAACACTAGACAGAAAAAGTCTGCGTTCACCTATCAATACGGATATATTTCTCAATAAAAGAAGCTTATTAATGTAAATTTGAAAACAAACATATTTTTTTATTAATTCTATAAACTATTAACTCTTTATACATGGCAATGCAAACCATTTTAAATTTCTAACAAAAAAAATAAAAAACACAAATTTTCATATAAATTGAGGAGAAAAAGTCTGCGTACATCAAATGAAAATCGAAAATAATATAAAGTAAAATAAACTTCTCAAGTGAATTCGTAACTGGTTGGATAGCCTCTTCTTTTAAGAACCTCCTATAACCGTTTTAGCATGAAATATACCACTTTTGTGGTTTCTTTAGCATTATCTTATTCCATTCTTCTTCCATAACTTTCTTCAACATTTTCTTTGCAGTTATGCCATGTTGGCGAATTAACGTTCAAGAAAATGCCACATATGTTATATACAGTTTAGGCCAAGAGATTGGGGAGGTGCATGCAACTGTTTTGGAACGTTATATAATATCTATAGCTTAACAACTTCTACCGTGTGCTTCGGACCATTGTCATGCAAAAAATTATAATCGGGACCTAGACTTAATTTGTCAGCACTTTGCTTTATATTTCATTTTAAAATATTGAAGTAAGCATATTTATCCATCGTGGATTCTAAAAACTCCATTTACCCCACGCCATTACTTGTTTTACATTCCTATACCATTACTCTACTATCACCGTGTTTCACAGTAGGAGCAAGATTTTTTTTATTCAGTGATGTACATACAATTTTGAGTCTTTTTATTCCAAAAATACAATATTTGCTCTCGTCTGAGAAAATCATGTTTTCCCAAAACTGGATTAGTTTAATTATATGTTCATTTACATAAGCAATCCGTTTTTATCTATTGATACGTGAAATAAATAATTTCTTACGCGCAACACGTTCATGATACCCATCTTTTTTTAATATTTTTCAGACAGTATCAGCACAGATTTGTTTTTTAAATAGTATTTCAATATCTTTTGTAATTTGGGGTGCAGTTATTCGGGGATTTTCTTTCACTGAAGTCACAATATTACGCATTTATCTAAATGTTAACATCGACGGCCGGTCAGAAAGCGGTTTTAAATGTGGATTTAAAATTGATTACTACCCTTTAAACTAAAGAATGTTGTCTTACAACATTTTTTCTTATTTCACGAAAACTTTTCCTTCTTTCCATAACTTTAAAATAATTTTACGTTTACTAACAGAAATTTACTTTTTGTGAATTCCGTATTATTATTTTTCTGCAAAAAACTTTACTATTAGTTAGTAAAAATAATATTTTACGGCTTCATTGGAACGTAGGAACTGGGAGATAAAACTGTGATAATTTTAAAACAACAATGAATGCAAATATCGCAAAAAAATCGAGGATTTACCGTCTAATAAAAAATGTACGCAGACTTTCTCTGCTCAATTTGTATGAATTTATGTTTTTTATTTTCTAGTTTATTTGTTATAAATTTAAAATGTTTTGAATTGCCATGTATAAAAAGTTGATAGTTTATAGAATTAATAAAAAAATATGTTTGTTTTCAAATTTACGTTAATAAACTTCTTTTATTGAGAAATATATCCGTATTGATAGGTGAACGCAGACTTTTTCTGCCTAGTGTTATATATATATATATATATATATATATATATATATATATATATATATATATATATATATATATATATAACGTTTTCAGTGAATTTGTGAAAATGGAGAAAATTGGTCATCGTTACGTGATACAATACTTTTATTTGAAAGGCCTCAGCCCAACCAATATGAAAGCTGAACTGGATTCTACTCTGGGTGAGTCTGCTCCTTCGTTTACAACAGTGAAATATTGGGTAGCAGAGTTTAAACGAGGCCGTACGAGCTGCCAAGACGAGCATCGCAATGATCGACCAAATGAGGTGACGACTCCAGAAATGGTGAAGAAAATCCACAAAGCGGTACTGGATGATCGTCGACTGAAAGTGCGCGAGCTAGCAGACATAGTAGACATTTCAAAAAGTGCGGTACATCGCATATTATCTGAAAATTTAGACATGAGAAAGCTGTGTGCAAGATGGGTGCCGCGTTTGCTCACACTCGAGCAAAAACAGTGTCGTGAAGATGTTTCAATTGAGTGTTTAGCGAAGTTTCACAGCAACAAAGCAGAATTTTTGCGCCGTTTCATAACCATGGATGAAACATGCGTCCATCACTTCACACCCGAGACAAAAGAACAATCAAAACAATGGACTGAAAAGGGAGAATCGGCTCCAAAGAAGGCGAAGACCGTTTCATCTGCAGGCAAGGTCATGGCGTCGGTTTTTTGGGATGCGCGTGGGATAATTTTCATTGACTATCTTGAAAAAGGAAAAACTATCAACGGGGCGAGTATTATGCGAACTTATTGCAACGTTTGAGCGAAGAAATCAAGCAAAAACGGCCGCATTTGGCTAAGAAGAAAGTGTTGTTTCATCAAGACAATGCACCAGCTCACAAATCCGTTATTGCAATGGCCAAAATTAATGAATTAAAGTTTGAATTGCTACCTCATGCACCCTATTCGCCAGATTTAGCCCCCTCGGATTATTTTCTGTTCCCAAACTTGAAAAAATGGCTCAGTGGTCAAAGATTTCCCAACGATGAAGAAGTGATGTCGGCAGTTAATGGGTATTTTGAGGAGCAAGACAGTTCTTATTATAAAAAGGGTATCGAACTTATTGAACATCGCTGAGAAAAGTGTATAGAGCTGAAAGGAGATTATGTTGAAAAATAAATATATTTTTTTTTTCAAAATTTTTGTGTTTTCTTTGTTGGGTCGGGTACTTCTGGGACCACCCTCGTATATAGCTATAGCCATCTATTTGTAAACGGCGGAATCATACTTGTCACCTAATATATATATTAGGTTGGCAAATATCTCCCTTCCGCCTTCTGGTCTTTTGAATTTCGCAGCTATGTATATATATATATATATATATATATAATATATATACGAGGGTTGTTTGATAAGTATGGTAAATTTATTTATTGTTCAATTTAATTAATTAATTAAATTATTTTTTTTAATTTAGTTTTTCTTACTTTTCTTACCATACTAATCAATCGACCCTTGTGTATATATATATATATATATATATATATATATATATATATATATATATAATATATATATATATATATATGCTGTAACATGCAAGAAATTAAAACACCAATATGAAATATTTTAAATATATATATATATTCATTTTGATTCAAGATTATTCGTAAAGAAAAAAATAAATATTTTTTTACGTTACTAATGGGTACAAGTTAAGCAATTAAAATTTATTCAATTATCTAATTTACAATCATTAATATTGGGCACGTAACCTTTACATTCAATTACATCAATATACTATCTAGGCACAGATTCTATACATTTATTAATTACATACATTGACAGGTATTTAGTACCGCTCTGTACGAAACGTTGAGTATAACTTATTTTCAGCTGAATATGAACGATGTCCTTGTATTTTCAGATTAACAATTTTCCTAATATTTTCTCGTAGATTAGGATCTGGGAACTGTCACGAGTAAATAAGTATTGTAATGTTATTTTGTTGAAGCCAAGTCTAAATTATTTTTGTGGTATATTTTTAATCATTATCATGCTGAAAGATCGAATGTGTTTTTTCTAATGCACAGAGTAACATAACATTCTGAAATACACACATCTCTATGCATAAAACAGTTCTTGCATAGAGTAACATCACATTCTGCAAAACATACAAACGAGGCGCATTCAAAAAGTTCCCGGAAAGTGGTTATTATTCGTAGACGGAATACTTATAATTAGTTGATGCGAGCGTAAACCTGTTTAGACTTGTGTTACCAGGTATTCACGACAATGCTGCACGATACTTACGCGTGGTGTTATGTCAGTTTGAAATTACCCTTGCAACTACCAACATGGATTCGGTTTAAATTGAAGTGCACGTTAATATTAAATTCACAGTTAAATTAGGTAGGAAAAAACTGATATTATTAAGGCTATCACAGATGTTTATCGAGTCAATGCACCAAAGAAAACCATTCTTTATAAATGGATTAAACGTTTTACTAATGGTCGAGAAAACGTCAAAGACAACAATCGCAGTAGGAGGCAGTTAACTTCCGTTTATGAAGAAAATATTCGTGTGATGGAAATTTTAGTGAAAAAGAATAACCGAATAACAGTACAAATGATAGCTTAGACAGGCATATCCGTAGGAACAGCACAAAACATTCTGAAAGATAATCTGAATCTAAGCAAGCTCTCATCGCGATACGTAAGAGAACTGATTATAAAATATCCTAATAAGGGAAAATCGTGCCATGATAATGGGGAAATTATAAATAGGTCTTATTCAACAGTTAATGATGTTATTAAACGTTTTAAAGTGGCAAAATCCATGGTAAATGAAGGAAAATCCGGTAGACCTAAGGTATTTATCAAGTCAGACGAGCGGTGGATCGTAAACTAAATTTAAAAAAAAAACAATGTTGAGTATTCCAAAGTTGGAGAACGAAGTTTCACAACATCTAAACAGACGTGTGCATCCCGAAACAATTAGGTTGGTCTTCCGAAGAGACAGTTTTCACGGAAGAATGCCTCGTAGAAAGCCGTTTGTGAGAAAAATGAACAGACAAAAAAAGGTTAGAATTCGTCAATATTTATAAATATAAAGGATTTTCATTCTGGAATAACGTTTTATTTTCTGACAAAAGCAAATTTAATATATCCTGATCAGATGGCCAGTATCACGTCTGGCGAAAACCTAAAACAGAATTAACACTAGGTTTACGGACGTTTCATGTATACTATCTCTACAGACACGCGTCAATTTGACGCATGAACAAAATCATACATTTTCTTTAAAAAACAACTTAAAAATTACAATTATATAGTATTAACTTATAAATGAAACTATAAGATATACATTTATATAAAATTTATAATATTTAACATTATATAACATTACATTTATTTCGCGTATCTTTTACACATATACTGGTAAAAA
>CP092089.1:11970125-12027625 GCA_029203775.1 Neoneuromus ignobilis | reverse complement strand
AAACAAATAATATAGTTGAATAGAATAGTGTTTTATTAAATATAAATATTTATCCAGTCAATAAAATAAATATATATTTCAATAGAAAAATTAAAAACTCAAGCTCACAAAAACCACTAGACAATGTAATATTAAAAATAATAATGATGATAATTTTTTTTAAATTCATTTTAATACGTAGCGTTTATTTTGATTTCTGTAATTATATTTATATGCATCTGTATATATGTACGTACATCATATATACACACATACATACACTCATGTGCAAAAATGAATATACAGGAAATATTTTTTTACAAAATGATTATTCTTTTTTTCGATAGAGTATTTTCGTCAATATTTTTTTCTGATAAATTCTTTTACCATGGCAAGATTGTTTCCCTATATTTTTTTTTATTATTGTTCAGAACAATTAAATAATCCCCCATTAATATTATTTCGCGGGTACAAAACTTCACATACAATTGTATTTGAGTTCGTTTTTAGACATTTTTGAGGAAAGCTGTGAAATATGTGTATCTCATAAGAATATTTTTTTTATTTTATAATACAAAGAGGGTTTTGAAAAAAGAAAAAAAGAAATGTAATTAACGCCAATGACGTCCCACGGAAAAGCAACATACAATAATTTACGAAAATTAATAATAGATTTCAGGCAACAAGTAAATAGTTTGAATGAAATAGCAAAAAGATGTGAAAAAGAAGATCTACAATTCAAAGAATAAAAAATTACAATAAACTGATAGTATAACTTCAAAATCACGATCTGGAAGGTCAACAACATTTACAGAAAAACAAAGACGTAAGGAAGGTGAAGGAAAATACAGAAATTTCTTCAGCCCCAGTTGCATAGACGTATCGACAGAATGCAATAAAAAGTGTCATCGAACAACTATATCTAAATATTAGTGTATGTTAACTTTTGCAATGTTAAAAATGTGTTATTTTATATTTAAAACGAATTATTAGTTTTCTTATTTTATTTTGTTGTTGGTTTTGAGTTGAAAATATCCTGCATTAAATTTAAGATTAAATTTGAAAAAAAAATTTTTAATTTTTCAGAAAAGTTTAATGAATAAAATAATTTTGATTGTATGTTCACTTTTGCATATGAGTGTGTATATAACACTTATATATATATATATTTATATATATATATATATATATATATATATATATATATATATATATATATATATATATATATATATATACGAGGGTCGTTTGATAAATATGGTAAAAAAGAAAGAAAAACTAAATTTAAAATGAAGTTAAAAATACATAAATTATATTAATTAATTATATATATATAATTTACCATAAATATAATATTATAAGTTACAGACAATTAAGTAATTTAATTTAAATTTTCCATACTTATCAAACGAGTTTTCCAGTTTTCGTAACAATTCTGGAACACTTCTTGTGGGATCTCTCGAGTATGTCACAGATGATATCTTCAACGGAGTCAAAATGTCGATGACGAATTTTTCATATGGGGGAATAGGAAAAATATATATGTCCGGTGAATATAACGTTGCGATGCCTTTAGACGCCAAAAACTGAGAGACATGAACGCACTAGTTTTTATATATTTACGGTTGTCCAGGTGGTACGAACTCTTTGTGAAACCCTTTGCTGTCGAAGAAGCAAATCAACATGGTTTTATACTTTACTTGCTCATTCTATATGGTGCTCCAGGGGACAGCCACTGTTGGCTTTGTCGTTTAGTTTCGGGGTCATATGGAAAGAACCAATCATCACCAGTTAAAGTAATAACTTTCATCACCAGTAATAACCAGTAATAAAATTTTCGTGACATGCACTACTCGCGCGTTGTTACAAAACACTAAACAGCTGACGAAGAAATGATCGTACGAGGGTGGTCAAGGTCTCAATCGAGAGAGTAGGGATCTGCTATTACGGTGGCGGAGTTACAGGTTCGCAGTGTTACCACAGGCCGAGAAAAAAAATCGGTCGCATTACTTAATTGTCTGACGTCGTATATATATATATATCTGTCAAGATTTAAATTTCTGTCAAGAAAATACGTTTATATAGAATTTATATTTATCAACAGAAAAAAAATTCAGTTAGAGTAGCAATTTCAAAACCCAAATTTGAACACTATTGGTCATATTTAAATAAAAACATGTGAAACATATGGTTAAAACGTACCACGAAAAATTACTTGCTGAATGGAATAAAATATTCTTACATTTTATTTCATCGTTAGTGGAATATATTTCCAGTCATCTTAAAATATGTATATGTATCCTTTAGACATAATAAAGGCAAAAGAATATACAAATTATAAAAGGCCAACAATATTTTGATTTTTAATAATACGTTGATATTCTGTGATCATAACTTTATTTTTTATCCATCTACTTTGAAATTTTATAATTTAAACTTAAACTTCCATATATATATATATATATATATATATATATATATATATATATATATATATACACGTGTGTGTGTGTGTGTGTTTGTATGAATGTTCATCTCTATACATGTATACCCTTCATATGAATGCAAGTCTATTGAAACTACAGCTGTATTTTACTGAATGAAAGTCAGAAAATTTACCAGCATAGAAAAATGAACGAAAAGATAAAACAACATTCACATTTACTATATAAAGTTTTACGACGGATTCTATCAGTCAGTTTGAAAATATTGAATTCTACGACCTGACGACTGTTGAGACGAAGCTGAGATATTCGTACATTCTGCACAAATTGCAGTAGCATCAAATCATAAAAAATACGTGTTTCTGCTGTGTATCTACAATTCGATAGAAATGGAACATGTTGGATTTGTGTTGATTCAAATGCAATAGTTTTTTATAGTTTAATATGAAAAAAGTTTTTCCGTTTATTATCTAGAACTAGAACAAATAGTAGTAAAGTATCGACTAATGTTCAATTTAATATTTCGAATAGTTCAAACTGCTTACGATCAAGCATAAAACCATTTGTAACTCAATAACAAGTTCAGTACCAACAATAATGTATTAAAAATAATATAAAGCTATGAATATGTGTATACAGATACACATATACTAATGTGGAAAAGTAAACATACAAGTGAAATTATTTTATTCATTAAACTTTTCTGAAAAAATTAAAATATTTTTTTTCAAATTTAATCTTAAATTTAATGGATTTTATTTTCAACTCAAAACCAATTATAAAAACAAAATAAAAAATTGTTGTCATGTTGGAAAATGTATGAACTTTTCAAGTTTAATTTTTAGCACTCTCTTTCAATTTTTGTTATAAAATGTTTTAATACCTCAAGCTATTCATTGTTGTTTCAATAAAAGCCATATTTCCCACCCCAGAAGCCACAAAACATGCCCAGACCATTACGTTTACACTTCCATGGTTCACCGTACAAACTAAATTTTTGGTTTCATATTCTGAATTTTTTTTTGATGCATTTTCATCCTTCCATCGTCATTAAAAACATTAAATTTACATTCATCACTAAAAATTATGTTCTCCCAGCATTTTTTATCTATATTAACATATTGTTTAGCGAATTCAATACGCTTTTAACGATTAATTTTATTTAAATAGTTTTTTTCCTAGGTACTCTACAATAGTATCCTTCAGTATTCAATATTCTAGATATAGTGGTTCGATGACACTTTACTATATTCTGTTAATACGTCTACAGCAGTTTGGGGTAAGAAAATTTTCCCATTTTCTTTCATCTTCGTTACGTTTGTTTTTCTGTAAATATTTTTGGCCTTTCAGATCGTTTTGGAAGCGATACTACCAATGTTATTGTAACTTTTTATTATTGTTTGAATTGTAAATCTTCTTCCTTACATATTTTTGCTATTTCATCCAAACCAATTCACTGTTGCTTTCAATTACTATTAATTTTCATAAAACATTGGATGTTTTCTTTCTGCGGAACGTCATTAGCTTTAATTACGTTTATTTTTATTTTTTATTATTTTAAAACTCTCTTTATATTATAAAATAAAACAATATTTTTGTAAGATACATACATTTCACAACTTTCCTCAAAAATGTCTAAAAACGAACTAAAATACAATTGTATGTAGACTTTTGCACACACGAAATAATAATGGAGGATTCCACAATTTTTCTGAACAATAACCAAAAAAATATAGAGAGAGAAACAATCTTGCCATAGTGAAAGAATTTAACAGAATTTTTTTTATTGATGAAAATACTCTAGCAGAAAAAAGAATAATCATTTTGTAAAAAAGATTCCCTGAATGCTCACTTTTGCACATGATTTTATATATTAACCCTTATCACTCCAACCGACAGTAATGCTTGCCAAGCTTAAGCCAGCGTTCTGCTCCAACCGGCAGTGTCACTGCCAGAATTTTGGAATTTTATTATTATTGCGTTTAGTACATTGCAAGCCAGCGTATATTATACATCGTGCCTCTAAAAATATCTGCTATCATTTACGAGTAATTTATTCAGTTTTATTTTATTTATTTCTAACGGGGTTTCCTGAAATATAAAGTTAATTTAAAAGCCGTGCAAAAATGAATGAAAAAATACAGTAGTGATGATGAGTTCTATATTGAATAATTCCAAACTGATATTAGCGATTCTGATGATAGCAGTAGTGTAGTTTATACGAGAAAACGAAAAACGGTATCCCTAAATTATTCAGATGAAGACAGTGATGAGGATAATTATTCAATAGACTGGGAAAATGTGTCAGACAGTGAAGAAATACCACAGAGAATTTCCTTTTCAATTGGCAACAGGAATGTTGGAGCACAAATTAGAGTGAATATTATGGAACCTTTTGAAATTTTAAAATTATTTTTTACTGATGAACTGATAGAAAATATAATTCAACAAACAAACGTATGCGCAAATTTTAAAATAAATAAACAAAATTTGTCCAAATATTCTACTTAGAATGACTGGGAAAATATTTCTACTGATGAAATGAAAGCCTTTCTTGGTGTTATTCTAAACATGGGCCTTATAAAAGAATATTGGTGTCAAGAATTTTGTGTAAAAATACCATGGTTCTTATGTTTTGTGTTTTTAAGGAAATCACACTAAAAAAAATCTTTTGAAACTAACATTTGTAGAAATATTTGAAAAAATAACAGTGATATATGAATAAAATTCTTTTTTGTACTCATACTTTTCATTTACCCAACATTTATAAATATTCTTACAAATAAAAAGCAACCTTATAAAACTTATACAGCGTCTTATCTTAGCACTTTGAAATTAACAAAGTTTGTTTGGAATTGGCTGCAAATCATTTCATAAAATTCTTGGAGTGATAAGGGTTAATCGAACATAAAAAATTTCGAAAAAATTAAACATTTTTGTATTTCAAAACAAACTTTCATAAAAAAACAGAATTATTCGTATCGAACAAAAATTTATTAAATGTGTGAGTTTTCTGTTCTGATTTGCTATATATTCTTGGATTTTTCCAATTTTTGTGATTCTGTCAGTTATGCTGTTTAATTAAATAGAACTATTATAATGACTTTAAAAATTAAATGTAAAAAATGCATAAATTACCCTTAATGAATAAGAAGAGTTATATTCAACTGTGAACACAAATCATATAATGACATATGAGATTTAATTCGAAAAATGTATCTACAATACAAGATATTATAAAAATAAGTAAAGATAAGATTAAAAAGATATTTGTTCCAAAAAAAGTTTAAACAACACCAACGACCTAATATATTAAATGCGTGCGATGACAATGTTTCAGTACAAAAAATGAAACACACGCACGCACAGCAGTATGGATTTTTTTTAAAAAAAAGATATAATAATACTTAAACCATATCTTTTATAGAGAAATGTTAACAGAAATATTTTTCAAAACATGAAATAGATATGTATCATGTGAGTATAGTTGTTCAGATAAATACTATGAGCACAAAACCATGAATCGTATATCTAATTTAAAAAAAAATAATAATAATAAGCTTAAGATGGTATTCTAGTCTAAAATTTCGAAAAAATCAATTTTTTGCATATTTTCAAAATTTAGACCTTTAAGAATATGTTCTTAAGAGGATTTTTCGAAATTCGAATTATTTTCGGAGTTATAGCTATTTTTGTGACGCGCCAACCAATCCGATTTGGCCGAAACGAATCAACTTTAAACGCGTTTTTCTCGAAATTACTTTTTTCGACACGGTTGACGTGATATCTCAAGTTGTAATGGACCGATTTACTTGAAATTTGGTACAGAGCTTCTCAATATAACAGTGATTGCCCTCGCCTAGGATTTTTTGAAAATTTTGTTTTTTACTATTTTTAAAAAATTCCGAAAGTTGAAAAAATAGGGCAAAAAAATGACTGTATTTTCACACTGCCGCCATTTTGCGAAAAAATTTTTTTTTAAATTTCCCTAGGCGGGGATACTACTATAACCTTCTTTTTCAATAATTTCAAAAAAATTTTTGTTTCATCTGACTGGAAGGGTTGGAACCACGTCAACCAGAAGACACCTTTTTTTTGAGCCTGTACCTTTTTCAATTTTGAATTTTTTGTTTTTAATAATACTTTTTTATACTCTTAAAATGTCAATAAATAACTGATAAAAAATAGATAGTAAAAATATTTTTTGGTTTTTTTATAGCGCCCGAAAAAACACCTAAAATTCGTGCGTCTAGACTAGAATACACCCCCTTAATGGATAAGTTTTATTAAAAATCTTTTGTATTGAATCCCTATCGAAAGTTATATTTAACTTAAAAACACACATATAAAATTGTTTTTTTATGTTAGATAGAACTTTCGATAGAAATTCAATTTAAATTTCTATCACGGTTAAAAAAACACCAATGCATATACATACGCATGGAATACAATAAAATTCAAGACTGACTTAACACTTCAATACACCAAAAACTACAAGGTTATCTATATTTAAAACATTTCATAGCTGCAAACATAATTTGAATGTCGATAAAATTAATGTGAACGTTCCTTACAAAAGACAGAAAATAGCATCCGACAATATTGGAATATCGTTAAGCGCGACGATTTTTTCAGGGACTTATATGGAAGTCTTCTTTGCAAAAGACAAATAGGAATTCGAACGAACACAAACGTGCAATTACTATAAAGATATCATTATTTGCAATAAGTACGATATACTTGCGTTCTCTTTGTCTTGAATACGTCGCCGTAATTTCTTTTCACTACACGGTCGACGACATTTAACTAGTCAGGCGTGTTGTGTTTTTGCGTAGCCGGGTGTAGAATGTCATCACGAAGAAAAGTTCACTCACCTGAAAACAAAAGAAAATAGCGTCAAGGAAAATTGTTTTATCACAATCTGAGTTAAGAGACAGTGGAAAGGGAAATTTAGTCACAAGTATTTACATTTAAGCTGTTTTCCATTTGATAACATTCTTTAGAGAAAATAAAGTAAACAGTGCGCGAATATTCAATTAATTCTGTTGACTCAAGATTGAATAAAAATAGCACATAGATCATCGTAAATAACATGTTAGCTGAAAATTACATTCAATAAACACATAATTACATGTAGTGTTGTCACTGGGATAATAAAGGGTCATCCGATTGTGACGCCTAGATTTGTGTTTTATTAAAATGAAACATGTGTATAGTTTTTTTGGTTTCTTTTTAAAAAAACACAAATCTAGGTATCACATTTGGATGGCCATTTACATATAAGCATTTTATTTAACATAATTGTAAAACTTATCCAGAAATCTAAAATGGTTATCACAAAATATTTTTTTATTTATAAATTAATAAACGCAAAGAATACCAACTTTTGACAAATGAAAAACAAATAATCTAAGTTGTAAAATATGAGCCACCTGATATAAATAAATTCAAGTAATGATTTTCATTAACCCATTGAGACGGAATAATGAGTATGAATCGTAGTGCGTAACCAGATATATAATAAGTTTAAAAGCTGTTAGTTTTACAATAAAAAGATATTTATTTTTTTAATAAATATTGAAATAGTTCAATTTGAATTTATTTTTAACCACTCCTTCAAAAAATAATAACAAATAAATGCTATAACAGTTAAAAAAATGTGTTAAAAAAATACTGTCTCATTGAGTTAATCATTTTTTTTATCCGTACATCCCAATTTAATATCAAGTCCTTTAAGATTTTGTTTAAAATATCAAAATATTATGTAAATATTATTCTATCACCTATCCAAACATATAAATCACATGAGCAAAAATATTACCTTAAATCACAAACAAATCTTTATTATTCTTTGAAGAAGTTGAAGAATTTCTTCATTCACTTCACTTAACTTCATAAGATTATTATATAGGGTTTTCCAATAATAATATCAGAACTTTGACAGCTGACGACAGCCATATTTGAATTTTTTTAAGCTCATTTTGACATTTCAACTCAGTATAATTTGGCAAATTAAATAATATTTTGAAATAGAACAATTAATTTTTTGAAAAAATCAATGTTATATAAAAAAGTTCAAAAATAGATTTTATTTTATATAAATCAATATAAGAATAATTTTGTGCACGATTATATGTGTGTGTATGTATGTATGTGTGTTTGTGTATGTATGTATGTATGTATGTATATATGTGTATATATATATATATATATATATATATATATATATAGAGAGAGAGAGAGAGAGAGAGAGGGGAGAGGGTTTTAAAGCGTGATAGAATTTTAAATTTAATACCTATCAAAAGTTCTATCCAACTTAAGAACACAACTTGATCATATTTGTATATATATACATAAGTTTTATTTAATACACCGAAGGTACAATTATTAAAACGATATTTTTATTTATCAATCAGCTACAGCTTTTTACAGCGTTTAAAAAGACATTATTTATTTATCAATCAGCTGCAACAGTGGCTTGAGGAGCTCTAACTGTTGTTGGTACAATTTCTATTGTAGAACTGATGTTACAACATCCATTTTAGAACTGATTTTACAAAGTGTTTTAATGAACAAAGAAACCTCTGTTTCCAGTCTGTTTTCAGATATTTTGTTTACTTGAAAAATTGATTGTTGCGTTTTTTATAGTTCTATTTACTTCCCTGTACTCGCAAGGGAATTATTGTTCAACAATCGACACGTGGTGATAATGTATGCTGTTCTCGTGTGACTAACCTTGAGAACGAAATATGTGTTACATATAACTCATACACACACATGTGTATATAGGATGTTTTTAGGTTGGATAGCCTTTCCATAAAGATTTAATTTAAAGTTCTATCACGCTTAAAAATTCTCTCTCTCTCTCTCTCTCTCTCTATCTATATATATATATATATATATATATATATATATATATATATATAAAGATAGATAGATATAATGGAGTCTCGTACAACGCGGGGGATACGTAATGAGAAATCGCGTTATACGGGACATGCATTATTGGATGAATTTATGCAACTTCAAACATTATTTGTTGATACTTCCAATAGTGAATAAATGTTAAATAGTGAAGTGAATATTTTTATTTTAATTAAAAGTTTCATAAAAATATTTTGCTCTTATATCTTAAATGTGATATGGTATTATTATTTTTTTATAAACAGTTACTTTTTTAAACTGTCAGCTTCACTGTTCATATATAAACAACAGATAAGTGTATACATTTGCTTTTCCAAACAATAAATCAAAAACTATGTAAAAATATTAAATTTATCTTACGCGTAATACGGGACTGTTTATCGCACTGTATGAGTATTAGTCGCAATTTTTTCGTCGCGTTATACGAATTCACGTTATACGGGAGTTCACTATATATATATATATATATATATATATATATATATATATATATATATATATATATATATATATATATATATATATATATATATTCCCTATAACGCCTTTGGTCTTTTAAATTTTCTCTCTCTCTCCAAAATATATATATATATATATATATATATATATATATAATATATATATATATATATATATATATATATCTATATATATATATATATATATATATATATATATATAGAGTGTAATATATATATATATACAAATAAATTTTACATACAATCTGGTGAACTATTAATAAAAAAAAATATGTGTATGTACTGAGTAATATATACTTGATTTTCATGCAATTTTTAATATAATTTAAATAATAAACAAATAATTATCTTTAATAAATAAATTTTTATAGAAAATTCTACGAAAATGAGTCTCCAAACCGTCCAGACATACGTATAAAATGAATGGTAATTTATTATAATAACATTCATACATACATAACATGAACATTGTCGCTTATAATCAATTAATTATATCTACGTACAAAAAAAAATTAATAAACGTACAACATTGTTTTTATGAGAATGTTTTGTCGAAAATGTTTTAACGAATATCGATAAACGAATACAAGTGACTGAACTTCAAAAGCTTCTCGACTAAATTTATGATCGAACGAATAAAACTGACGATGTTAGGGAGATGGATTTCGATAATTTGAAAATCTGACAATCTGGCGATGGGAACAAGTCGACGCCAATGGTAATGCTGGCAACTTTTTTTGTTAACACAGATCATATAAGAGCCCACGTGTTCGTTGCAAAATCATATTGAATTGAATTTGTATGCATATATTTGTATATATACGTGTGTGTATGAATGTATGTATGTATATTTGTGTGTGTGTATATGTATAAACTCGTAGCACAGAACGACGAAGCAGCACCATTTTTATTTTATAGCTTTTAAATAGTCTGCACCCTGATTCCTGATAGAGATACCAAAATCAAAGTGATCGCTCGCAACTTCTCTGTTCGTTTAATATACAAATGCGATTTACTCTCTTCGTCATGCCCGAATGAACCTCGGAAGGCAATCCGTTCCAGTAGAGTCGCGAGGATTTCAGAACATACATCAAGGAGGCAGTGACTGAGATTTCTCGCTGATAAACGAGCTCGAGGAGCATAGTTAACTTTGCTCGTAATTTCTGACAACCTTCCCCTTGCTATCTATCCCCTCCGACAGCTCCTGAACCGACTATGAGGCAAACGAGCCAACTACGCACTACGATATCCCGTGGGAGTGAGACATGATGATAACTGAGTTTCTGTTACTTCTTTCCATGCAGTACATTCGGGACGAAAGTGGTATTTCACTGTCATATTACGAAATGGACAAGAAATTATGTAAAGACGTGTTATCCAGTAACAGGATTTCATGAACAAGATATATAAAACTTTTCACTGTATAAAAGTAAATTATCCATATTAAATTTACTGTATTAATCACACAGGGACAATAATCATTAAACTACACTATACTAGATGTATAAAAAAGACTTGTACATCTTTAACAAAAATCAACAAAAAAAATCAGTATAACTACACTCTCTCTAATATTCTTATTTACAATTTGACGTTTATACAATGTATGAGGGAAAAAACATGTCGGATTTTTGCAATAGATGTCGCTAGTCTATTTATTATAGTAGAAGCGTCATTTGCATCCCTATAATTGTTGTCGTTTGACAGCTGACACTTTTGCCTTCATTCTGATAAAAAAATTGAGTGATTTGATTGAGTTTTATAGATTTTATAACAATTTGAAGAAGGAAGATGAAACTGCGCATTTTTGCCATATTTTATTATTTTATTTCCATAAAGGGAAGAACGCATGGCAAACTAGTAATAAGTTAGGTAAAGTTTAGGATGACCATGCCCTACAAGAACGTCAGTGCCTACGATGGTTCGCGAAATTACGTGCTAGTGATTTTGATGTAAATCCTCTATAACCCATTTTTTTTGTTTCTTCTGCAAAAAACATAAAATGTAACATAGACATCCATTCACTGTTACATAAAAATTAACTATTTTTTCTAATGTTTAAACATTTATTTGCAAAAATAGGCACTGTGACTCAGAAGTTACAATGGGTGATAAAGAAACACTCTTACATTAGAATATGAAAATCTGTTCATATGGTATGGAATGCCATGAAACAATTTACATTAGGATTTAAACACAAATATACATGACATTTTGAGCATTTTATTTTTAGAACACCTTCACATCTAGAATTCTTACAACGGCCCCTTTTTCTAACTATTTTGTCAAGGAAAGGCCTTATTTTCTGTAATTTATCTGTTGTATCTGAATCAGCATTATTGCTAAAGTGCATTTTGGACTTAATCTGTTCCCATCTATTCCTACTCATTATATCAGCAACAGGTGAAATTATTGTCTCTGACTGCCAGTACATAACAGATTTAGAGAGCCCATAAATAGAGATATAAAAACAACCCAAAAATTGTTCTTTTTCAACTGGTGTTAAATTTAAGGGTTTTGAAGGGTCACATTGCATAGAATATAAATTTGATTGGTGAACGATGTCCTCCAATATGTCCCTACTAAGTAAATTCCTGAAATAGTGAATAGGAGATTTGGGTTCTTCAGAGCCATCAGGTAGTTTACCTTTCCATGGATATATGGCAAGACTTCTCGTACTCGATACCAATTTCCATATTATTTTTTGTGACAATGAAGATTCTTCTTCCTCCAGTAGACTCTGATGTTCAGGTTCTTCCTCTTCACTCTCATTTTCAATAACATTTGTCCGGCTATTAAATGAACCTGATTTCTCTTCATCAGAATCAGTACTCACCAGAGAATCTTCTAACTGATAGCCACTAATGTTTATAATTTTAGTCAATCTTGACTTTTTGCCATAGAACTGCTGTAGATCCATTTTAAGGGTGAGTAAATCTATAAATTGATATAGAAAGGTAACTCTCAACCATATCATAAAAACCTATGTAAAATATACATTATGCCCCATTGTGACTTAGAAGTCACAGACTTTTAAAATATAAAATAAGTGATAAGAAGTTTAGAAAATCAAAAGTGTACTAAAGTTAAAGTATCTACTTGAATAACTAAGATTAGAATTTTTTCAGCCTGATAACTGGATTTAAAATAGAATTATCGACATACACAAAACACTATGTGAGACCACGTTCACAATGTGCTGCACTCTTCCAAAGAAGAACTCACCAGTGAGAGAATTAGGAATTAAAAGTTACAAATGAGAGGCATTTTGGTAGTCAGACTGCTACATTGAAGTTACAATGGTATCCAGGGGTAATGAAGTGTAAACAGAGAATAAACCCATGTTTATATGATATGTTACCTCCAAGTCACAGTGGGTTATAGAGGGTTAACGACGCTCCTTGCTCAGGAAGGTCAATCCAGGTTGATGACGACAAAATAAAGACATTGATCGAGTGAAACCCACGTTACACGACACGTAAGATTGCAGAAACATTAAATATTCATCATTCCAGCATTCATAACAATTTTAAGAAGCTGGGATACATGAGTAAAATTCGACATTTGGATTCCTCGCGAACTCAAAAAAGTTTATTTGACTGCATGTATAAATATCTACGATATGTTCATTAAACGTGAAGAAAGGGATCTATTTTTGAAGCGTATGATAACTGGCGACGAAATTATATCTTATACAACAACATGGAATGCAAATGGTATTGGTCCAGACCCGACAAGTCAACCCAAATAACATCGAAAGCAGGTATTCATCAAAGGAAAATCATGCTCTCAGTTTGATTTAATTATAAGGGTATCGTGTATTTCGAACTCTCACTAACGAATGAAACAATTAATTCTGATGTGCACTGTCGCCAATTAGACAAGTTGAACGAATCCATCATCCAGAAGCGCCCAAAACTCGTTAATCGTAAAGAAGTTGTGTTCCAACATCACAACATGAGACCACACATAAGTGTGGTCACTCGTCAAAAACTATTGGAGCTTAGATGGGATGTGTTGCCGCACCCAGCGTACTCACCCGACTAGCCCGTACTAACCCGTAATCGCTTTAAAGTTGACAGAGAGCCACCTCCTTAATCATGTTTCCACATGTGAATTGCTTCTTCAGCGAAACGAGAGAGAACCTTTTTTGAAAAGATTAGTTACTGGGAATAAAACTTAGATCTTCTATGAGAATGTTAACCGCAAACGTTTTTGGTCCAGCGATAAGAAGTCTTTAACGATAGCAACACCTGGTCTTCATCCGACGAAAGTTTTGATGTCTTTTAGTGTGATTAGAAGAGTGTCATTTATTATGAACTGCTTCTACAATGTGAAACCATTAATTCAACAAAATACTGTTCCCAAATGGACAAATTAAAGGAAGCAATCAGCACAAAACGGCCAGAATTAACGAACAGACGAGGAATCGTTTTCCAGTACGATAATCCTAGGCCCCGCGTGTCTTTAGCCGTTAGAAATAAATTGTTAACATTTGATTGGGTTGTACTACCTCATCATTCGTACTCTCCGGATATTGCCTCATGTGATTATTATCTATTTCTTTCATTAAAAATTCTCTTTGTAGTACAAGGCTTAGTTCAATAAATGACATAGAAGTGCACTTGGAGCGGTATTTTGCTAGAAAAGCACAAAAGTTTTGGAAAGATGGCATTATGCGGTTTCCAGGAGATGGAGGAAGGTAATAAAGTAGAATTAATCGTATATTACTCAGTAATATAACATTAAACCTAAAATATTCCACATATATTACTTAGTAGTAAAATGAAAGAAACTTTTGGGACAATCTAATATAACCATATTAATAAAAACGAAATACAAGTAGAAAATAGTGTAGATAAAACTTAAAACATGTTTTTCTTAGAACTGTATTTTTCAAACGGCTAGTCATAATATTCCAAGAACCAAACATATGATCGCCTTGAAAGTTTTGATGGACTTTCTGTAAACATTTCTCTATTATAGATAATAAAGTCAAGTCTCAATAACTAATAATGTTTCCGAACTCATTAAAAAAAGAAAATAAATATATCTAAAATCAATATCAATTGCCGCCATTTTGTATATGGGGGGAGTCAATTAATAAATTTAATGGCCATAATTACACTTATACATTAGAAAAAGTTTTCATTATTTAATTTCAAATGAGTAGAACGGCTAGATTTATGGTAATTAATTGCACGGAAATTTTTATATACCCTATTCGTTACCCTTGTTACCGGTTAATTACAGGATTCTTTAGTTTGAAAAATAATTTAACATTTTAATATATCATAAGTTAATGTGTAAAATTTCAAAATTATATTTTTAGTACTTTTTTTAAAGTCGCAATAATCATTCCAAATATCAATTTCTGGAATAGCATACATTCTTATTTTTTATAAAATGTCTATAACTAATAATAAATGTAAATAAAAATATTAAACTACCGAAGGACTTCACCCCCAATTCACTTTGCTCGTCGACTCCCAAACTTGCTTCTGTTTAATAATATAAATAAATTATAAAAAATAAAACGTTCAAAAACCTATGTTAATAATTGTGTGTCGACGATTTTTATTATAGATTGATGGACTACTGTGCATTCAAATTTAATTCCAATATTTTTAAAACGTGTTTTGTCCAAAAATCTATTCGAAAAGTGCTTGAAAATGTACCTTTTTTTGTTCATTTTAATATGTCATAAAATTTGTATTACCATAATTCTCGGAAAACTTCAAGAAAGTTTGAAGACGAAATTTATATCATCTTTCTATACATAAAATAGTTCTATTGCAAAATTAATATCATTAATGCTCACGCTACTCTGAACATAAACGATTACTTCCGAAGATTAACGATTGCAAATAAGGAGTGATATGAAAGTTTCAACACTCACATCACTCTTTAATCTTCTAAGCTCATCATTCACAATTGAAATTGTTTAATGACATTAATTTTGCAATGAAATTATTTTATATAAAGTGTTTTTTAGGTTAGTAGAACTTTCAATAGGGATAGCTGTCAAGTCAGTTGTCAATTTGCGCGTTATAAGTGACATTTGGATTTAGTATACTTTGGCAAATCATTGTTTGGCAACCATTGTTTATGTCAAATGTTCGGTGAATGGGCTCAAAATCAACTGAAAACTGACCCTCTTTACTACCGCAAAATTTTGTTCAGTGATGAGGCTTATTTTTGGCTTAACGAGTGCGTTAATAAGTAAAATTACCGTATTTGGATTAAAACCAATCCTGAAGTGATTCCCGAAATCTCGTTAATTCCAGAAAAATGCAACGTATGGTGCGGATTACACGCTGATGGTATTATCAGACCTTATTTCTTTCGAAATAAAGCCGGAGAACGCATTTCCATCAATGATGTACGTTACAGAACGATGATTAATGATTATTTGTTTCCAAATTTGTATGACATCGATTTGAAAGAGTGGTTTGGAAGATTGGTGTCACGTGCCATATTTCGACCGAAACAATCGAGTTATTAAAAAAAAATTCAGCGATAACGTTATCTCCAGAAATGGACCTGTTAATTGGCCTCCATAATCGTGTGTTTTGACGTCTCTGGATTATTTTCTTTGGGGATATGTAAAGTCTCTGGTTTATACTGATCAACCAGCAACGATTTAGGCATTAGAAACCAACATAACTCGCGTTATTGTGAACATAAAGCTCTAATTACTTGAAAAAGTGACCCGAAATTGGATTGACAAAATGCGTTGTCAGAGGTAGCCATAGTGCACATATGCCCAAAATAATTTTTAAATTTAATGCCAAAAATTATCTTTCGAATAATACCAAATAAAATGGTTATCCGATTAATTAGTATGTGTTTTACTTTAATTTGTAGTTCTATCAGACTTAAAAAATACCTTTATATATATATATATATATATATATATATGTGTGTGTGTGTGTGTGTATGTGTGTGTATGTATGGACATATAAAACATAATTATCACATTTAAAAAAAAACAATTATAACTTTTATTACAAATTTCACTAAAGAAAGTATAAAGATTTAAAATATTTTTTAATTAATTTATTTTATTTAATTTCAAAAACCAACGTGAAACAGCAAATTAAAAATGAATGGATATGAGCTTTTTCAGAGTGCTTGAATAGTACAATTACATTCTTAAAATAATCTTTAAGTTGTTTGTACACAATTAAAATTTCGACGAACAAATGTAGTACAAGAAACTCCGACAAACGATTCGAATACTTATTCTAGATTCACGAATCGAGAACATTAACAGTCTTAGGCGTGCTGAAAAGAATTGATTAAATTATCTGATCATTAAAATTAAAATTATCTTATTAAATTATTGATCTCCTGAAAAAACACGGTGATAAGTTTTAAAGAATCGATAAAAAAATAAAAGTTCTATCACGCTTAAAAAAACACCTTTACATAGAAATATACTACAATACTATTTAACATTACAGTGCGCAATGATTCATATATGTCAATAATTTTTTTATTAGTAACTTTGTGTTAAACATTTTAAAGACGTTAAATGTGTGACGATCTTAAAGAAATATTTATCTGATAAAATATAATGCTGCTTTTTGTTAAAATTTAACATTTTTTTTAAAATTGACATTTTGTCAGATAAGAGTTAGAATTATTTCGTCCTGTTTTGATATGGAATAATTTAAAAAAGAGAAATCAAATATGACTCTACAATTTTAACAATTTCTACTATTTAATAGAATTAATTTTTTTTTGTATTTTTTTAATGAATATTATATTTATTAATAATTAAATATTTATTTTTTTAATTTAACGACTTTATTGAATAATATCAATAAATTGCTTATGACTCCCTCCGAAAAATGTGCGATTAGGTAATGAAAACCATTTTCCAATTTGGAATTTCATTCGATTGAGATATAAAAATCTTAATTGAATAACCCAAACACATATAGTTTGTGAAAAATTAAACACAGCATTATGTTTTCTTTTCAAGAAAAATAAGTGAAAAACTGATTTTTTTATTTTTCCCAATTTTAATCTAATATTTTGTATTATTATATAGGGTCATCCAAATGTGACGCATAGATTCATGTTTTATTAAAAAGAAACATGTGTACAGAGAAACATATGTATAGGGAAACATGTGTATAGGGAAACATGTGTATAGGGAAACATATGTAGAGTTTCTTCTGTTTCTTTTTAATAAAACATAAATCTAGGCGTTACATTTGGATGATCCTAAATATAATTTATTTTTTCAAGATAAAAATCTGGGCATTGTAGAGTTAATATCTTAATTTTATTCATTTCTTTTGATATGCTACAATAATAATAAAACTTTCCAAAAACAAACATCCTATTTACGTAAGAACAACGTTAATAAATACCTCTAAATACAGAGTATTAAAAAGACAATACATATATATTCTTAATAAATTTATTTCACAGAATTCCGCAATTGCAAGTCTTTTTTCAATTGTGCTATGTGAAACAAAAATAATTTCGTTCTTGATGTTAGCAATACAAAAATGTCTTTTAATATTACCTTTTATTACACATAAATACTTTTTAAAACGGTTTTAACAACAAAGTACATAAATTCTTGTTAAAACCGTTTTACTGTTATTATGCTATTTGTTTAAAATTTGACACATCTTGGAGACTAGTGTAATTTTAATAACATATAACACTAATTAATAAACCTATTGTCCAAAAGATCCACGTCCTACGTAATAGAGTATTCATATAATTATCTTCCTATTGTCTTGATGTCTTGAGGTTTACGTAATCAACATCAACAGTTATAACGGAAATAGAATAGTTACTGATACGGTTACTTGACAAAAGACACGAATCAAATAAAAAGAAATACACATTAGATAAATTTAAATGCTTAAAGAAAAAAAACTCCTCGTTTAATTAAAATATTCATGAATTTCTTCCTTGTTCTTTATTCAATCTTAAATGATTAAATATAAAACGCCAGATAGAAAAAGGAACGACATTTAAAAGCAAAAAATATATAAAGCAAATAATATTTCATGGATTATTTATACCACAAGAATGCAAAGTTAGGTTAAAAAAACAAATGGATGAAATAAACCTTAAACAAATTGAAATAAATGAACTGAGATAGATGTCACTGACAAAAATACAATTATGAACATTTATACGAATCAGTTATTTTATATTACTCTGATTTGAAAGTAAGTTTTACTCGTATCTATCAAGGACACAGTTCAGATATTAAAATGTCAGAACAATACATAAGGCTACTGAACTTATTAAATATTTTTCAAGTGGTTACAAATTCAACACCTACGTTCAAATAAAATCCGATTTCAATACTTTATATATGAATAAAATTTACGATTTTTTTCTCACTCCCTTTGTGTATTAAAAATATAAAAACACGCATTCTCTCATGCATACATATATATATATATATATATATATATATATATATATATATATATATATATATATATATATATATATATATATATATATATGTATATTTATATATATATATATATATATATATATATACACTGACGTACAAAAGAATTCGCTGTATGGGTAATATAAGCAATTTATTGATATAATTCAATAAAGTCGTTAAATTAAAAAATATATATATTTAATTGATAATAAACATAATATTCATTAAAAAAAATACAAAAAACAATAATTAATTCTATTATATAGTAGAAATTGTTAAAATAAATACAGTAGGTTACATTTTTGCTAAGCAAAAGTATTCTCCACTTATTGATAATGCCATACAATATCAAAGTTTTTGTTAAATAAATATGACAGCATTGCAGTATAACTGAATATTTATATTTTTCGAGGATTCCCCATTCAGTTTACGTTGACAGTTTTCATCATTTAGTGAGTTTTACGAAGATATTTCAAAAATGGGACGCAAACAAAAAGAATCTTGTATATACAAGAGAGAAATAACTAAAAATGTACACCAAAAAAAAAAAAAAATCATATAAAGAGATTTTGTAAATAGTGTCCAAGAGTCATACTACTGTCCGTGATATAATAAAATGCTTTAATAATTCCAAAAGCTTAAAAAATTGCCTAAGAACTGGTCGCCCATCCAAACTTACAGTACATGAACAACGTAATATAATTATTATTAAGACAGAGTCTAAAACAAGCTCATCCTTTGTCGAAGCACAGTTAGAAAAATATATTGGAAAAAAAACTACATCCTTGAACAGTACACAGAATTATTAAAAAGACTGGTTACAACGACCGCATCTGCAGAAAAAAATTAGCTTTAAGTAAAGTGAACCAAACCAAAAGGTTTCAATATGCAAATAATTATAAAAATAAATGTAATGAGGAATTTTGCACCAAGGTTGAAAGTAAATTCTGTATTTATCGTTCTGATGCCAAAATTTTGGTATGGAGGAAGAAAAATACAGAACTGCAAGAGAATTATATACACACAATTGTTAAACATGGTGGTGGTGGGGTTGCATGGCAGCTTCTGGAGTTGGCAACCTAGTTTTTATCAACGAAACCATGAATAAGTTTCAATATTTGAATATTTTAAAACAAAATTTAAAAGAAAATGCTAGAAAATTGTGTTTGAATAATGAATATTACTTCTAACATGATAACAACCCAATGCATACTGTTCATATAGTGAAGCTTTAGGCTCTCTACATTACTCCCCATACATTGAAAACACCACTACAATCTCCCAATCTAAATCCGATAGAATATTTTTGGGATTTATTAGAGAGAAAAATTCAACAGCACCGTATTACCTCCGAGAAACAACTTAAAACCTTACTTCAAAAGGAGTGGGCAAATATAATATCGGAAGCAACAAAAAAATTCATTTATTCAATGCCAAATCGTTTAAGGGGTTATACGCGGTTGCGAGGCGCAAAAACGACGTTTTTTTAGGATTTTTTTTAGAAACAGTATTTATTTTGCAATTACAAATTATGGTTATTTGAATAGATCCTACTTTCAAGAATAAAATAACATGTCGATCATAAAAAAATATTCTGCACCGCTCCTGGTCTTTTGATGTCCCGAACGACCTCCAAAAAAATCTCCATATCGGCGGTTTGGATTATCGAAATCAAAAATATGGTCAATTCTTTTAAAGGATAGATTAATGCAGGTATTGAACGAAGGAATAATAAAAATTTTCATTTTTGACAAAATGGCGTCTACTTGAAAAAATTCTATTTTTACTAAAAGCTCCAAATTGTTTAAAAAAAATAGTAAAATTTTTGTAAACCTTATTCCTTCATTCAATACCTGAGGAATATAAGATTGTGTGAAAATTTGAGACCGATCGGTTCAGCCATTTCTGAGATATCGAGATCACCGACTATGAAAACACCGTTTTGAGATAAACGCGTTTGAAGTTTCGGAAGTAGTATACACATAGTTAAAAAACTTCAAATTTTATGTCCGAAAATCTGATTTACTTCAAATTTTCAGAGAATATACTCAAATATATGTGCATTCCGAAAATGCAAAAAGAAAAAAATCGATTTTTTGAAATTTCTAACTGCGTATAACCCCTTAAATGAAGTAGTAAAAAGAAAAGGGAAACAAACGAGATATTAAACTCTTGTTTTTTTAAAAAATTGTTGATATTTCTTCTGCATAATATTAAAAGTGGTGAATACTTTTGCTCAGCAAAAATGTAACCTACTGTATTTATTTTAACAATTTCTACTATATAATAGAATTAATTAGTGTTTTTTGAATTTTTTGCAATAAATATTATATTTATTATTAATTATTTTTTTATTTAACGACTTTATAGAATTATATCAATAAATTGCTTATGTTACCCATACAATAGTCCTATAATTAAAACGTAATATTTACTTATTTTTTTATTTATTTAACCAGTTGCGCTGGCAATTAATTCACATGCGCGCGTGGCAAATCCTTCCAAAGCATTCTCAGCGAGTTGGTATTTGAAATCATTTTTTTATCATAACATTAACATTATAGTAAAACTCTTAAATTAATTAACAAATTTATTAATAATATTAATATTTTTTTTCGAAATTCGCCGAATTCCAGACGAAGTCTAGCGCGAAATACTGCGGACCGTAATGTATAAGCAAAAATCACACGACGTGCTTTGTACGTCAAATCGACATTTGGCACCGAAAGCAGTTGACGTACATAGCACGTCATTCCAGCGCAACTGATTAATTTATTCCTGACTTTTACAAAATGCCTATGGGTACACGTGTACCCGGGTAGTAATTAGAGGGGTATATCAGTTAAATGTCATTTGAAATAATATTTTTTTAACAAAAAAAAAATTATAAATACCTAAATCTTCTCGAAATTTCCCAAATAATGGAGATCTAACTGGGCAAAACAATCCTTCCCATAGAAATTTATTTGCTTCAACGCAAAGGCGAAAATGGGTACATGTGTATCCGGGTAGTAACATAACGGTTAAAACAAAAGTTTAATGATTTCATTATTTCATGAAATGAACCCATCAATTGGTCACCAAGATCATGTGAGCTCACTTTATTGGATTATTTTCTGTGGGGTTATGTGAAACCATTGGTTTATGCTGATAAACCACAAACAACAGAAACATTTAAAAATAAATACTGAACGTGTAATTCATGAAAGTAGGCCACAGTTATGTGAAAAAGTGACTAGAAATTCGACTAAACAAATGCACTGTCAAACGTCGTTGTGGTGGTCATATGAGTAAAATTGTGTTCCATCATTAATGCCATAGAATATGCTTAAAAATAATAATTAATTAAATAAATACTTTTTGTTTTATTTCCATTTAAACTTCTGAAACGCTTATTGGAAAATCCTATATAATAACAATAACGATTATTTCCAAAAAAGCACTTCTAACGTATTTATAACTTTTTCGTTCTGTTTAGTTACTGAAATATGGTATCTTATAAATCGATATGAATATTATTATCAATTTTACTATTATTAAGAATACATAACTAACTTATTTTGTACTCGCTGAAAATTATTGATCCAAGTATTAATTTATTTTTAATATACGATATACGGAAAATATGAAAAATGGAGATAAACAACATATATATATATATATATATATATATATATATATATATATATATATATATATATATATATATCAAACGTAATAACAATATTTAGACAATTTTTTTTCATAAAAAAATTATACAAGTTCTATTAACGTTATTTCATTTTAAACACTATTCTAATAAAAAATTCAATTGAAAAAAACTGAATTAATTTCCAATCTAATCGCTTGAATGTTTTGAATATGATACAGTTATTAAATTACTATTATCACTTTCACCTTTATTCAAAACAATTACTTAAAACACAACTCACTGTTCCAAAATAAAAGCTTCATGCAAGTGACTATGGTATACACTGTCGATATAAAAAGCATCCATTAGCATAATTATACTGTTTGTTATATGATTCACGTTCTACATTAATTACCTGGCAAAAGTACGATGTAATATTTCAGGTGATGTTAATCAAAATCGTTTAAATCATTCAAACATATATTTTCGATTGAAATTTAAAAACGAAACGTCATAATAACAACATAAAATAGCAATTAAAATACAGTGAAAAATATATTACTTGAAAAACACGATTAAGACTATTAAATTTTTGAAATAAATTCGGAATAATCATATTTTTTTCATGTAATTACTATTAGTAGTAGCAAAAACGAGATGTAATCATGACATGCATTTGAAAGATTGATATTTCTAAGCGTGATAAAACATGATAATTAGCATACCATGAAAAATGTTTCGGTTTTATTTCATATTAACGAGAAAAATGAACGATAAGTAATTATTGAACACTTGATAAAATCTCGGAGTTTAAAATAACGATTACTTTCCAAAAAAAATCTTACACATGCACATGATATGTTTAAACACACACACACACACACACATATATATATAGAGAGAGAGAGTGAGAGAGGGGAGGGAGAGAGAGAGAATATCGTTCAAAAATGTTTAAAAAAGCAATAAAATTATTTTTTTTATTATTATTATTGTTATGAATATATTTTATGATGTTTATATACATAATAGCAATTTATAGTTTTATTTCATGATTAGATTTACTTTTTCTATACTAAAACAACTTTAGAAAAACCATAAGAACTGAATATTTATTTTTTGTGTCTAAAGTAAAAAAATAAAATAAAACGATTGTTAATTATGATCCTTGGGTTTTCCATTTGCATGTTTTAAAATATTTTTCATTTGTATCCTTTGAGTTTAAATACACTAACTATTTAAAAAAGGAGACTAAATGGTTGGTATTGGGTCTCAGAGGTAGTAGTGACTGCCTATATCACTACTACAATAAAACTCTAGGAAATGTCCACAGTCTGCTAGACAAATCCAACAGATTCTACTTCCACGTCCTCGTCGTAGCCTCTGGGTGCATGGCGTACAATAGATGTGCGTTATTTAGTTAACGGAAGAGGATTAAAAGTGGGTACCCGGTGCCTCAAAACTGGGTCAGATAGGCTAAGGGAATAAACCCTAACAGAAAATTCTAGTCCTCCAGGCATAAGGGTTGGGGCGGTAGGCCAGCAACCTGCCACCCATGAAAAAATATTTCAAACGCTAAAAATACCAGTAAACTGCCTCGGAGTGGCGAGTGACCGAAGGGCTTGGAGACAAAGATTGGGACTGGAAATGCAGCGAACAGCAGTCTAATTTTTTATACTTTATATTAAGTGCAATGTAGATGTACAGAATTAATTTCATATATATATATATATATATATATACACCTATGTCTGTTTTTATGCGGTAGATACGTTCCAAAAAAAACCGCATTAAAAAAATCGCACAAATTAAGACTTAACTTACATTGAAAAATTAAGAATACGTTGACCTCCAAGATCATGTGATTTAACACCATTAGATTTTGTGTGGATTTTTTTGAAAAGTTGAGTCTATACTAACAAGCCTCAAACAATTAATGACCTAAAGAATAACATTCGAGATGCAATTCGTGAAATAAATCAAGAAACATGTCATAAAGTCATTGAAAATTTCGATATTCGAATTGATGCCTGCAGACACAGTCGTGATAGACATTTGAACGATATTCTGTTCCACGTATAATTTGTAATGAATCATACTTTCAATAAAAAAACAGCTTGAAAAAAATTCAAATAGTTTGTGTTTTATTAAAAAGAAACATGTAGAGGCATTTGTTGAATGACTCTATATTATGTACTTTTTTACACATAACTATGTGAGGTTATATTATTTCCTTAACTAAAATAAATGATTTTTTTAACTAAAATAATGTCATTTTTTAATTAAATAAGAAAAAATTAATTTATTTCTTTTACATAAAAATACAAAATAAATGATACATTGCATTAAATACAAGTTTTAGTCTTTCAATTTCGTTAAATAACTCAAACAAGATCAACTTGTAACTCCAAATCATTAATATATATATATATATATATATATATATATATATATATATATATATATATATATATATATGAGGGTCGTTTGATAAGTATGGTAAATTTATTTATTGTTTAATTTAATTAATTAAAAATGTAATTAATTAATTAATTTAATTTAATTTTTCAATTTAGTTTTTCTTACTTTTTTCCATACTTACCAAACGACGCTCGTGTATATATATATATATATATATATATATATATATATATATATATATATATATATATATATATAATACACACAGGTATTCATGTAAAATTTTTAATTCGAAAAAAAATCAAAACGAAAATGTAAGTGGGCAAGAAATAATTTTAATACTTTTAGTGGACTGTAACCTATACCATCTACAAAATATATCATGCATGATTTTTAAACATAGCACAGAGGTAAGCGAGAGCCATTTTATAATAATCATATTGTTAAAGTGAATACCTTCAGGGTTACATATCCATATCTTATTATAACGGAAACATATTTTTAGAAACTTGAGAAACCAATTGTTTGTGTTGTTTGTAGGCGAAACAATAAAAGAAAAAACACATACAAATGAGTAAATGTATATTCAAAATAAAAATACTAACAATCTTGCTCGTTAGTTAAAAATATATTTATCTTGAAATAAAACACTGAATGTTTTTATTAAAATTTTATTTCACTTTTACTTCCAACATTTGGTTTTATATAAATATAATTGTGTATATAATGAAATGCACATATTTTTTAAAAAAATATTGAATCAACTAGTTATCGTTTATTTGTATATTAGTATCATAAATTTAAGAATCGTTTATTTATTAGCATCGTTAATTGACTAAGAAAAAACTATTTAATAATTTCTAAAGTCTTTTTTTTAATGTAAACATATAAGAAATTTTCAATACATCTGTTTATTTAAATTGTAAAAGTTGTATTATATTCTAAATATATACAAAAACATATTTCGTCAATATTCATTGTCCATTACAAATCACAATTTCCAATTAATAATACGAAATAGTAAAAAAAAAAAAACACATTTTAATATTTTATAAGGATAATAAATAAATAAAATCACATTAATATTTTTTTAAAATACTAAGTTGATAATAAAATAATCAGTTAATGACTCTATCGATTAAAATAAGTTAACTATTATTTGTTGTTAGCTGTTATTAAATATTCATCGAAATGAATAATTCAAAAAATCAAAATATACAAAGCATAATGTGTGTATATATATATATCTATATATATATATATATATATATATATATATATATATATATATATATATATATACATACACGAGGATCGTTTGATAAATATAGTAAATTTTAAAATTGATGAAAAATTTAAAAATTTATTGAATTTTTAAATTTTATGGTAATTTTTTTACCATACTAATTAAACAACCCTCGTATATAATCATATCAGTTTATATCTATCCCCAACTGGACAAAGACACATTAAAATTTACCATTCACTGATACTTGGTCATACTAACCAAGATAATTGGTAAAATATATATAAATATAGTATTCTAATAAAAATGTCAGAACTTTGACATCTAGTGAAAGCCATGTTTGAATATTTTGAAGCTCATTTTGACATTTCAACTCGGTATAATTTACCAAATTATCATAGAACGTTTGCCACTTTAACAAGGCTTGGAAATTGTAAAAACTTATAAAAATCAATGTTCGATTCGTAAACTCTATCGTGCGTTTCGTAAAAACTTACAGTCAACACGAAATGAAAAAAACTGCAGAATTTGGAATGAAAGAAATCCACAAGTTATTAAACAAAGGCCATTGCATCCACAAAAAGTAACTGTCTGGTGTGCGTTATATGCTGGTGGTGTCATCGGGCCATATTTTTTTTCAAAATAAAACTAAAAAATCACGTAACAGTAAATGAAGTGAATTACCGAACCATGATTAGTGATTTTTTTCCAAAAGTGATTGAAAATAGTTTGCACGATATGTGGTTTCAACAGGATGCTGCTACGTGCCATACATATACGAAAACAACAGACTTATTGAAACAAAAATTCAATTAGTCCATTATTTCACGAAATGGACCCATCAATTGGCCACCAAGATCATGTGATCTAAATTCATAGGATTATTTTCAGTTAGGTTATGTGAAATCATTGGTTTATGCTGATAAAACATAAACAACAGAAACATTAAATATAAATATCGAACGTATAATTCATGAAATTAGACCACAATTATGTAAAAGAGTCACTAAAAATTGAGCTAAACGAATGCACTATGTCAAGCGAAGTCATGATAGTCATATGAGTGAAATTACGTTTCAACATTAATGCCATAAAATATACTTAAAAATAACTAATTAATTAAATACTGTTTGTTTTATTTGAATTTAAATTTCGGAAGCGCTTATAGGAAAACCCTATATATGATGAGTAGTTGTTTTTGAAAGTGGTCCATTTATTCATACATTGAGATATTCAAGGGATTGTATTTAAATTAACTAAAAAATATTGGTAAATGTTAATAAATTCGGGTTATGTTTTTAAAACTATAAACTTGTTAAATTTTGTTATGTAATAATAATTAATAAAATTGTTAAAAAAATAACTGATTTTTTTAGCTAGAAATGGACTTATACCACTTTCAATAATAATAAATTATGAAAAATATTATATGAACAACAGCAATTTTAAATTTATATTTTAATTGAAGTTGGCTTTCCTGAAATGTTTTTTCTTATGTAAAAAATAATAATTAAAATACAGACATATAAGTAAACGAAAATCACCCTTATTAAGAAATATTTTTAGTTATAAAAAAAATTATAAATAAACATTTATGAAAAGTAAATAACTTCGTGAGAATAATAATAAGAAACTTATTCATATTTCAATCTTATTTCTCCTTTACACTTAACATAGTGAAGTGTTTATGGTGAATAGCAGGTATGTAAGGCAGTAAACTCATCATATCATTATATTTATCTCTTGTTATAGGTCTAAAAGTTATATACAGTTGTAACAAAGAAATTTTGCTAAAATTTTTAGGTCTTCCTTGTTTTCCAAATAAATCAATAACTTCACATTGTGAATTTTCTTCCATAGAGGTTTTGTAGAAAATTTTGTAACGCCCATCCATTTTAAACCTCCATCCAGCATATCTTCTGCCACTTTATAATTTCTTCACTCGTATTTTTTTCCTGTTTGATATTGCCTCTACTATACTTGTTTGAGACAAAATCTTCTCGTTTAATTTCATACAATTAATAATAATAATAATTAATAATATAATTTATTAATATGACTAGAAAGTTGTTTCAATTATTGATTATTATGAATGGACTTATTCCACTTTAAAAAAAAAATTCTGCGATAATATTTTACAGTTAAATTTCTTTTCATTAATTCATGAGAATATTGTACACCATTCACTGTGTTATTATAAATATAAAAAGGATATTTATGTTTCATTAAAACTATCATTAATTCATTTCTTTCTAAAAATGGACTTATACCACTTGCAAAATAACAGCTCATGTATTAAAATTATAAACAACGTTCTTAAAAGTCTAATTTCTTTTGATTATTTTATGAGAATATTGTACACCATGAACTATGTTATTATAAATATAAAAAGGATACATCCATGTCTCACTAAAACTATCATTAATTCATTTTTCTTCAAAAATAGACTTATACCACTTTGAAAAAAACGACTCAATTATTTATTTATCAGTTTTTATATAATATAACTAAAAATATTTCTTAATAAATTCGATTTTTCGTGTACTTACATGTCTTCATTTCAATTTTTATTTTTTACATTAAGAAAAAACATTTCAGGAATCCAACTTCAATTAAAATACAAATTTAAAATTGCTGTTCATATATTTTTAATAATTTGTTATTACTGAAAGCGGTACAAGTCCATTTATAGCTAAAAAAATCGATTATTTTCTTTAACAATTTTATTAATTATTATTACATAATAAAATTTAACAAGTTTATAGTTTTAAAAAACATATCTCAAATTTATTAACGTTTGCCAATATTTTTTAGTTAATTCGAACGCAATCCCTTAAATATCTCAATATATGAATAAATGGACTTATACCATTTTCAAGAACAAGATCATATGTGTATATATATATATATATATATATGTGTGTGTGTGTGTGTGTGTGTGTGTGTGTGTGTGTGTACGTGTGTGTGTGTATGTAAGTATGTATGTGAAAAAGAGAAAATGTTTGCATGTGTGTGCATATGTAAAGACACAAACTACAGTACACATTTTTATTCAAATTTAAAAATTCTGCACTTGATATTTATGTCGAAAAGAATAGCGGAAACGTGAACCTAGTTGAGACCTTGTAAATCGAATCAATAATTAGTTGCAATCGCATAAAGTGGTATTGATTTTCTATTGTAAAATTTGCCATTGTATGCAAAGTATGTGTCAGTAAGAGAGAATGTGTGCCTAGTGTATTCGAGAGGCAAAGAGAGGGTTGATTATTGAAGTGGTGTGTTACCACTGTAATTTAGTTGTGTAATTCAATACGACATGCGTGATCAAATCTCACTCAACTCACGTCAGCTACCGCTGGCGTACGTAGCGCTATTGGGTGTCATTATCTCATAAGCCAATCTAATTTATTCTTATACACGTTTGTTACCCGACTTCCATTTATCTACTGCAATTCACGTTGTGTTGTGAAAATCTTTTAATGGATTACGTCCTACGCGCAATGAGTATTCAAAATTGATTTTAATCAAGAACAAAATGTAATATTTATTATGTGTCTCCCAAAGGTTCTTAAACGGGATATGCGTGCATGTGCTGGCATGATGTTGAAACTATTATTAATTTTTATCCAAAGTTTTCAGAAATAGTAATGTGAAAAAAATTATGAAACTTACAGTCGAAAAAAATTATTCTTAATACATTTTATACTTTACAATTGTAATTCAATCAAATCATTAATTAATACTCTTTTTTATTAAAAATATTTGAAGTTTTTTAATTCTGTTGCTTTGATGATAGTTGAAGAATTTTGTTATTTATATGATAAAACACGTAAATAAATTCATTATATATTTATATAATAGGGATGAAAATGTCGTTTTTTGACATCGTCCTTTTCAATGGTCAGTTGTGTTTCGGCTGTCGATCTTTTAACACATATTTCTTTTGCTATTGATTGGTGGACATCTAAAGTACAACTTTCAAAAGAAATAACATTTTTTTTGCGCCCTATTTTAAATGGAAGGATTTGTGCCGGATAATCAATTTTTACGAAATTGCATGTTATACAAATTTCATCAAAAAAGTAATGAAACGACTGCGACAAAAGAAATTTGGGACATTTACGGGGACATATTGACTATTCGGCAGTGTCAGAGGTGATTCAAACAATTTCGAAGTGGAAATTTTGACTTAAAAAATAAACTTAAAAATCTATTTAAAAAATAGCAGATAAATTCGGATACTCTTGGTCTAGTGTGCAAGAACATTTAAAAATAATTGGCAAGATTCATAAACAGGGTGTGAGGATACCGCATCATTTAAGTGATGAAAGCAAATCTGTACGGGTTCGAATGCACCAAGAATTAATAAAATTAGACGAAAATTCAACATTTCTTCGACATCTTGTGACAGAGGATGAGAAGTGGGTTATGTACTTGAACCAATGTAGCAAAACACAGTAGCTCTAAAGGACAGGTACCACTGGCAACGTCGAAACCGAACTTAACAGTCAAAAAGGTCGTTTTGTCTGTATGGTGGGATTGTAAAGGAATTATTCATTATGAAATTCTTAAATATGGCCAGACAATAACGGCGCAGTTCTATTGTGATCAGCTGGAACGATTAAAAGAAGCAATTCGTATAAAAAGACCTAGAATATTTCATAGAGGAAACATATTTTTTCAACACGATAATGCGAGACCTCATACAACTAAAATTACTCGGGATAAATTGATGGAATATGAAAGGAATGTAATTATTCATCCACCATATTCACCCGATCTTGCTCCATCGGATTACCATTTATTTAGATCAATGCAGCACTTTTTATCAGACAAAAATTTTAAGAATATCGAAGAAGTGAAAACGGGTCTCGATGTCTATTTTTCATCCAAATCAAAAGATTTTTATGCAAATGGTATATTAAAATTACTAGAAAAATTAAAGAAAATTGTAGCTATCGAGGGAGAATACATAATTAATAACTGATATGGTAATATATATATATATATATATATATATATATATATATATATATATATATATTAAATTGACTTTTTATTTAAATAAACGACATTTTCGTCTGGTACCCCTAATATATACGAGGGTCGTTTGATAAGTATGATCAATTTATTTAATGTTTAATTTATTTAATTGATTAATTTAATTTTTTTAATTTAGTTTTTCTTACTTTTTTACCATACTTATCAAACGACCATCATATATATATATATATATATATATATATATATATATATATATATATATATATATAACTATATAACCAAAATCACCTCCAGAAATAAAAGGAACTTTCTCATTTAAACTGTGAGTGCTTGTGAATTGTCGTGCTGTATTTTTTTTAAGTTAGTACATCTGTCAATGACATCTGTATCAAATTTCATGGCGCTACACTCATTAGTAAATAATTTACCGTGGTTTTTGTTGGGCGGTGATTATTGTTTACAACGATTTTTACGATGTGAAATCAGTTGATCAAAGAATTTGCATTAAATTTTGTGTTACAAACCAAATAAACTTCACGCAAACGTTGGAAATGTTAAGAAAGGCATACCCTCAGGATTATCTACCGCGAACAAGAGTTTCTGAGTGGCATAAGGCGTTCAAAGAAGGCCGCGAAGATGAACCACGATCTAGACGCCCATCGACATCAACTGACAACGAGCACATCGCCCAAGACAATAAATTCGTGCTCAAAAATCGTCATATGTCTGTCAGAGAGTCAGCAGCTGAGATGAGAATCTCAAAAACATAATGTCATGTCATTTTGGATAAAATGTTGAGTATGAAACGCGTCGCTTTTCACACTGAATTGTTCGTGAGTTTTTGGCTAAAACTCAACCAATATCGTTCCGCAAGTTCCATATTCGCTTGATATCGTTCCATGCGACTTTTTCTTATTCCTAAAACTCAAGTTGTCGCTCCGAGAGTATCGTTTTGAGTCGATTAAAGCCATAAAAAAAATCACTTCGTAAATTGAAAATTATACCACAAAACGCGTTCTCGGAGGTGTTCGAGGACTGAAAGAAGCATTGGCATATGTGTATTGCTTCCCATTGGGAGTACTTTGAAAGCGACAAAATAAATATTGATGAATAAATAACTTCTTATGTGGTTTATTTCAAAAGTTCCGTTTGTTTTCGGACTAACGGTAATTATTCAATTTCTATTTGAAGACGATGTAAGTATCGAAACTAGTAGTATTTTACAACGTCATTAATAACAAAAAGTTTACAATAAAAAAATAAATTATGCAGAACACAAAAAACGAAGCTTAACTACCATATTGTAGTGTTTAATTATGTACAGGTGAACAGATATGTAAACAATAAAATTCAAATAAACACAATTAACTATTTATTGTCATTTTAAAATAACAGTGCAATGTTTACAAACGTATAAACGTTAAAATTAATGTAAACTACAATAAATAAAAGCATACAGATTGTACGATACAACCAATGAATTCCACAATTTCACTTCGAAATTTGTTTTTATATTTAGTGAGATTTTTTTAAAGTGTTTTCTTTTAAAAAAGTGATAGAACTTTACCTAAAAGTGGCCTACCTTTTTGATACCTAAATATGCATGGTGGGATATTTTTATACCACCTCAAAAAATTGTAATAGCTTGAAGAACAGAGGATTACATATGAACCCATATGGCACAGAGGGGCTATTTACGTCCCACCCTATAGTTAAAAACTTAAATGACTTCTTACTTATTTTTTGTAATTTTACTCCTTACTAATTTAAAATAAACAAATTTTGTTAAATTCAATAAAAATAAAATTTCTGTGAAACGGATATTTTTATTGCACAGAGGCTGTTTACGTCCCACCTTATATTTAAGAACTTAAATGACTTTTTATTTTATTTTTTGTAATTTTACTTCCTTACTAATTTAAAATGAACAACTTTGTTAAATTTAATAAAAATAAAATTTCTGTGAAACATGGATCTTTTTATTTTCTAAAATTCCGTGCCTCAGAGAGTTAAATTGAATCCCTATAGAACATTTTATCTAACCTTAAAAAAATAACTTATATATATATATATTTATATATATATATATATATATAAATACAGTAATACCTCAATTAGTCTGGTTTCACTATAGACCGGTTTGAAATTTCCCAAAAAAACATTTTTTACTTGAAAAAAATCCTACTAAAAAGTTTTTCTTGAAAAAAATCCCAAAAAATTAATACATTCAATTATTTTTATACTCAAATTTCCAAATTTTCCCTTTATTATGAAAACATAACAAAAAAGAAAACCGAAACCGTATATGCACATTATGCGTATCGCATGCACAGTTTTAGTTTTGTGGTCTTTGTTTCTTTTTCTATTAGTTTTCGATTTGCAACTCTAGAATAAAGTCGATTTTTTGATAATTAAATTTTAATAACCCATTTGAAAATTAATTTGAAATGTATTTCAAATGAATGTATAAACCCCTGATTTTTTTTGTTGATACATTTGAATATATTACCCTCGTTTTATTTACTGAAAAACAAGAAAAAAAATTGTTTGGAGCCAATTAACATTTTTTGTATTTAGTTATTGTTTCGATTAGTCCGGTTTCAAATAGTCCGTCTAATCAATGGAACCGATTAGCCGGAGTTCTATCACGTTTAAAAAACACCTATAAATGTTTATTAAAATATTTTTCCTAAAACATCACTTATTATATGCAGAATCCAGGCATCCATTTCAATTTTCTCAACTATCTAAGTTTATCTTCATACTTTTCTAAATCTACCACACGCTTCGTTTATTTCTATACGAAATGATTCCCTCTTGGTTCTAATACATAGGCTACGTAATGTAATGTAATCTGCTTATTTTAATCGATTTCATAATAGGCACATCCTTGAACATATTATACAAGATTTAGTCAAAAATACCCAGACTACGCGCACTACTCAATATCTATTAAGAGAGAGGGAGAGAAAGAGAAAACGAGCTACATGATATGGCCACCATTTGAGTTAACGTCTGTTGAGTTCGTTAAAACTAAATTTTATAATGGTTTTTATAACGTGATTTTTTATATTCTCGACTCAAGCAATTTTTGAAATGGGCCTGATCGAACAGAACAGTGTCTGTATGAAATTCTTTTATTTTAATTTACAAAGGCGACGACAGAATTTAGTCAAATTTTGAAAACGATCTTTGGAGAAAATTGTCGAAGTTCTCGTAAGTACAACCAACAGACTTTAAAAAAGTTATTTAAGTCTGCGAATTTATTCATGCCAATTGATGAATGAATGTTATGAAAATTGCAAAAAAAATATAAATATACAAATCTTACTAGGATATTTTGATCGATGATTTGTACACAAGCAGTTTCGAGAGGTTTTATCCGCTCTTATAAAAGCTCATCCAAATGTGACGCCTAGATTTGTGTTTTATTAAAAAGAAACATGTGTATAGCGCAGTGTATAAGGAAACATATGAATAGTTTCTTCTGTTCCTTTTTAACACATTACCGCCCGGCCACGCCTAAATGAGAGTTTCGTGTTGGACTACTGTAAGTCCGTTCACGCGTTAACGCGTGTTTCGTTGCATGAACTTTTAACGCCAAAAAAAAAAATTATATACAAATTATATTTTTTTCTAATTCCATCAAAAGATTGTGGTATATATATTCAAAATATTGGTGAATTATAAAATTTATGAAAAACATTGCAAATATTTTAAATAAAGTTTTGGAATAAAATCGAAATTGGTTCTCTTATTTTTTTTTCTAACAACTTCTGCATATAAAATATATGCTTTACGTAATTTATCATATTTTTATCCCTTCTAGATGTTTTTTACGCTAAAAAGTGTTTTTTATAATAAACTATGTTAATTATTCCTCTTTTTTGTACTTTATCACACTCGTACACTCATTACAGATTAAAAACCACTATTATATTTACATACATCTATGTATCATACCCTTTTATAGGCAGATATGAAATTTCATTTCAAAATTTGATTTAAGAATTACATCGATTTTATGAAGAAGTTATTTTTTTGCGAAATTCGCCAGACTCTAGATGAAGTCTAGCGCGAAATGCTGCGAACCGTAATGTGTTAATAAAAACAAATCCAGGCGTCACATTCGGATGACCGACCCTATACAAATCCAAATATTATAAAATTACACAAAATTAATTTATGACAATTAAAGTTCAGCCTATCAAAACATTCTTATTGATCGATTTCAATTTTTAACTGATTTCTTAAAGAATAATGACACTTGTTACATTTCTTTTCGAGATATTGAAACTTCTCGAACACTTTTCCCTCTTTTTCTTCCAAAAAAAGTTGTTCTATGCTATAAATCAAGGCATTTGAAAATGAGTTGAAATTTTCTTCAAAGTTTTTACTTCTTCATAAAGAATATAAACGGCAGAACGTACTTCAATTGATATTTCACGAATTTCCCACATCTTTCTATTTAAAAAAAAGTATGGTGCTCCGGGATGATATGAAAAGTTCTTTTCCGAACTTTCCCGAGAATTACCAAAATAAATATAATAAAATCTATAATAGACATCATCTACATGGAAGCACCGACAGTTTTCTAAACGTTTTATTTTTCATAACTTACTCACATTGTTAAACAGAAACGGGTTGAGGGGAGAGAGGCAATCAGTAAAGCCAGTAGGGGGGAAAATCCTCCTGATTTTGACAAACATTAGTTATCAAAGTACTACAATAACCATAATTTATTTTTTTAATTACTTCGTCCATTCAAAGTCAAACAATACAAATACAAACAGAAAACCCATGATCATAATTAACAAACATTTTAATTTTTTTCACCTTGAACGTAAAAAAAACAAACATGCAGTTCTTATGGTTTTTCCAAAAGTTTCTTATATTAAAGAAAAAGTTGTAAATATAATCACGAAATGAAAACGTAAGTTACTATTACGTATGTAAACATTATAAAATATATTCATAACAATAATAATAATAATAAACTCTTAGTTTTATTGCTTTTTCAAACACATGTTTATATTTAAACATATATGCATATGTAGAAATTAATTTTAAAAAAAATAATCGTAATTTGAAACCCAGAGATTTTATCAAGTTCAATAATTACTTATCGTTCATTTTTGTCGTTAATATAAAATAAAAAACCGAATCAATTTTCATGGTTTGATAATTATCATGTTTTTTCACGCTTATAAATAACAATCTTTCAAATGCATGTCATGATTACATCTCATTTTTGCTGCTACTAATTGTAATTATATGAAAAAAATATAATCGTTTCGAATTTATTTCAAAAATATAATAATTTTAATAGCGTTTTTAAAGTAATATATTTTTCAGAAACTGCGATTCGTTCATTTTTTACGAACCAAATAATCCTTTTTAAGACTACATCTAAACTTTTATAAAATTAGTATCATTACACAAATTCAATTTAAATTATTTCAAGAAACATATATCTACTTTAGAATCAAGATAAATTAATGTAATGAAAATAAATTGGTCATAATTTGACCAGTGCATAATTTTAAAAAGTTTATAGAAGTTTATTTTTTTAAAAAAATATCAATATTTTACATGATACAACACAATATATTAGGTTGATGCATAAATTCGTCCCGCTTTTTATACAAAAATTGAAGAATTTTATTTACTAAAAATTACATTTAATCAGTGTCGTTCTGTTGGATGACCTTTCTCCATCTTTCTGATAGCTGCATAATCCAGTGCTCATAGAAGCTCTGAGGTTTCTGGCTAAAGAACTGATCCAGGTGATTTTTCAAGTATTCTAAGGAATGAAACTTTTTACCACCTAAACTGTTTTGGAGCGATCTAAATAAATGATAGTCGGAGGGCACAAAGTTGAGAGAGTACGGTGGATGGACCAAAACATCTCAGTCAAAAGTTGTAAAAGTTTTTGTCCGGGGACCAAAGACACGTGTGGTCTAGCATACCCTTTCTGTTGGCTAATTCAGGCCGCTTCTGATCAATTGCTCGCTTTAATTCACTTAGTTGTGAACAGTATTTCTCCTAACTAATGGTCTGCTTTTCAAGTAACAGCTCATAATAAACGATTACCTTTCAGTCCCACCAAATGCATAGCATAACCTTCTTTGGATGTAAACTGGCTTTGGCGCTGGTTGAAGGGGCATCTCCGCACTTAGACCTTGATCTCTTACACTTAACATTATTATACACAATCCATTTTTCATTTCCTGTAATCATTCGCTTTAAAAATGGATCGATTTTGTTGTGCTTCAATAGATAAACGTAGGCAGAAATTCGGTCTATCAAATTTTTCTTCGTTAACTCGTGCGACACTCATACATCGGCCTTAATAACCATTCCAAGTTGACGTAATCGCTTTGATACTGTTGACTGGTTGATTCCAAGAATTTCTGAAATCTCTCGAGTTGTTCTATGCCAATCACTTTCAATTATGGAGAATATTTCGTCGCCATCAACCTCAGTCAGTCGTCCAGAACGTGGTGCATCGCTAAATTAAAATTGTTTTCACGAAATTTTCTCAACCACTTACAGCACGTGAAATCGACAACAGCATCCTCACCGTACACAGCGCATATCTTTTTTGCGTCTGCGGAGCATTCATGCCTTTCCAGAAATAAAAAAACATAATATGTCAAAAATGCTCCTTATTTTTAGCCATTTTTAATGGTTAACAAAATGTAAAAAATACAACCAAATAATATTTTTTTCCCCAAATACTCGTTAAAATTCCTTCTATCAAACAACATCAAAACTTTACACGTGTGACGTGTAAAGTTTTGATGATGTTTGATAGAAGGAATAACACTTTGATTTTACGATACAACGGTATCTAGCACCAAAAACAGGACGGACTTATGCATCAACCCAATATATAATTTCAAAGTTGAATTCAAACAAGTAAACAGGTGAAAATAGACACCAATTAAAAATACTTCTTACTTAATACAATTTATTAAAAAATGATATTTTTTAAAACATATTTCTAATAAATAAAAATAATGACTTACGTCTCTTAATATCAAATTTAAAATTATTAAATCTGATAAAAATTCGAATAAAATTACTTTTTACTCTTCTCTATCTACATCTTCTCTTCTCCATCTATACTTAAAATCTTTTACTCAGAAATCCAATAATTTATTTATAGGGTTTTTTTAAGCGTGATAAAACTTTAAATTGAATTTCTTATCGAAAGTTCTTTCAAACCTAAAAAAACATATTTATCATACCTTTATATATACATACACACACAAGTATATATAAAGCCTGTTTTTAGGTTAGATAGAACTCTCGATAGGGATTCAATTAAAAGTTCTATGAGTTTAAAAAAACACCTATATATTGCAATAAAAACAATTTAGTTACAGTACTTCTATAAGAAAATGATTCATCAATCTATTTTCATTTTTATTGCATAGCAATTCTTCCTATAAAAGGAGAAATTATTTGTTCACTGAAATTATTCTACCTTATATATTTCATAATTGCTTCAGATATGCAAACTGAAATCTCGACTTTTCATCTTCAAACTTTCTATTTGATTTATTCTACTGTTTCATCTATCTATCTTGAATTTCATCTATCTATCTTTATTTTACACAAAACTTGTAGTTTTATCTTTATGCTTTTCTACATTTATTATCGATTTTAATTTCATGCATTTCCATAATATACAAATAATGATAGTACTATAAACAAATAACTTATAAAGTTTAGACTTTTAAGAACGTTGTTTATAATTTTAATACATGAGTTGTTATTTTGCAAGTGGTATAAGTCAATTTTTAGAAAGAAATGAATTAATGATAGTTTTAATGAAACATAAATATCCTTTTTATATTTATAATAACACAGTCAATGATGTACAATATTCTCATGAATTAATCAAAAGAAATTTAACCGTAAAATATTATCGCAAAAATGTTTTTTTTTTTAAAGTGGAATAAGTCCATTCATAATAATCAATAATTGAAACAACTTTATACATATTAATTATTATTGTTGTTGTTATTAATTATATGAAATAAAACGAAAAAAATTCGTCTGAACCAAATCCATTGAAGAGGCAATATCAAAGAGGAAAAAAATACGGACGAAGAAATTATAAAGTGGCTGAAGATATGCTGGATGGAGGTTCAAAATGGATGGGCGTTACAAAATTTTCTACAAAACTTCTATGGAAGAAAATTCACAATGTGAAGTTATTGATTTATTTGGAAAACAAGGAAGACCTAAAAATTTTAGCAAAATTTCTTTGTTACAACTGTACACAACTTTAAGACCTATAACAAGAGAGAAATAAATGATATGATGAGTAACTGCCTTACATACCTCCCATTCACTATAAATACATCACTATGTTAAGTGTAAAGGAGAAATAAGATTGAAATATGAATAAGTTTCTTATTATTAGTTATTCTAACGAAGTTATTTACTTGTCATAATTGTTTAGTTATAATTTTTTATATAATACAACTAAAAATATTTCTTAATAAAGTCGATTTTTCGTATACTTACATGTCTTTATTTCAATTTTTATTTTTTTTTTTTGCATTAAGAAAAAACATTTCAGGAAAGCACACTTCAATTAAATTATAAATTTTACATTACAGTTGTTCATATAATATTTTTCATAATTTGTTACTATTGAAAGTGGTATAAGTCCATTTTTAGTTAAAAAAATCAGTTATTTTTTAACAATTTTATTAATTATTATTATATAACAAAATTTAACAAGTTCATAGTTTTAAAAACATAACCCGAATTTATTAACATTTGCCAATATTTTTTAGTTAATTTAAATACAATCCCTTGAATATCTCAATGTATGAATAAATGGACCACTTTCAAAAACAACTACTCATCATATATAGGGTTTTCCTATAAGCGCTTCCGAAATTTAAATTCAAATAAAACAAACAGTATTTACTTAATTAGTTATTTTTTTTGTTATTTTTTTTTATTTTACAAGTTTATAGTTTTACAAACATAACCCGAATTTATTAACGTTTGCCAATATGTTTTAGTTAAATCAAAAGCAACCCCTTAAATATCTCAATGTATAAATAAATGGACGTATACCATTTTCAAAAACAACGGCTAATATACGAATTAGAAATTAATACATTGAGTCTATCAATAAATTATGACAAAAAGATAAATTTTCCCCTATTTAAGCACTTTTCTAAGAATTCAATTCCAAATAAATTTATTCCGTTCGATTAGAATCAAACTGCCAAATTTTTCCCGAAGACCACATTTTAAATTACTATTATTTTTTTAATAATCACTACCAGTTAATTATATATAAATTTTGAATTTCTTCATTAATAATTATACATCATTAATAAACAGTATCAACAAAAAAGGCCAATTACATCAACCTGTAGTACTCCTAAAATTATTGAAATTTTATCTACTCATAACATCTTTTTTATTTTAACTTTTAATTTTTATTTCATATGTAGGCTTGAATTCATCGAATAACTTAACGATCAAATTCCCGTGACTATAATTTATTTATAATTACACGGATTAATTAATGAACGGTTAATACTTACTATATGTGTAGGGTTCAATTATTTGAAATTTATGTCATTACACTAAACTCGAAAATCTATCGTAAACGTATATGCGTTTAATTAATCAAAAATAATACTACCATTCAAACGCATAGTTTAATATATATTCACAAAATTCTGTATACATTTTTTCAATCACTTTGTTACACGTACATATGTATATACCACATTTATAAAAAAAATATGAGATTGAATCTTACAATAAGAAAGTAAACGTTATTTTTCGATATATGTATTACATCCCATAAATATTAGGTGTACAAGTATGATTCCGCCGTTCATAAATAGATAGCTGTACTATATATGTTAAGATCAAATACTGAACTGTCATCTATTGAATGTTGAAGTGCTGTGAAAAGTCTTCAACATTCAATTTGCCATACGGAATAGAAATGTAAACAACATTTTTTTTATTAGTTGTTTTGGAACTGTGGCTGATTCACTTTACACAAATGAATTTTCACCCCTACACCACAATATTTTTAAGTGTTCAATAATCACTTATTGTTCACTTTTTTTATAATTATATAATTTATAATTACATAATTATATCGGCTGATGCATTTCGATGGCGACGCCATCATTGTCAAAGCCTTTTTTAAAGAAAAGACTTTGACAATGATGGCGTCGCCATCGAAATGCATCAGCCGATATAATTATGTAATTATAAATTATATAATTATAAAAAACAAGTGAACAATAAGTGATTATTGAACACTTTCAATTATTGTGGTGTAGGGGTGAAAATTCATTTGTGTAAAACATTTTTTTTGCAGATTGAAAGTGTCGAATTTTGTTTTGTAACTTGTGTTGGAGTTAAAATTCATTTGTGTAAAGTGAATCAGCCACAGTTTCAAAACAACAAATAGCAAAAAGAGATTTTACAAAATATTGATAATGCATTATGTGCTAATTCTGTACCGATTTTTATAATTTTTTTTTTTTTTTGAAGTGAAACTTCTTTAGCCGCGTTGGGGTAAAATTTTTACATGCAACGGAAATTACGTACCGAATCTACAGTCACGAAATTCAGCAGAAAAAAGTGGAAAGAAATTTACTATACATAGTATACATAGAACATAGGGTAGAAGGGTAATGAGTGTTAAGATATGATTAGTATTGCAAAGCAAAAGCAGAACGCTGTATTTATTATTTAACTGTTGCAACGACAAGATATGGTATTACAATTGATGCCGTATTCACGAAATATTTAGAAAATGTGCCGACAAAGGCATTCATATCTTACTTTACTTATCATACACCAATTGTATCGTTTATACATACTCAGTCACCACCGGAGGAAGTACTAGAAAACGAAAAAATTCAAAACGAATAAATTTTCATAATTTTTTATTACTTTACGGCAAAGAAGTTTCACTTCTGGTGTGTGTACATAAGTACACACACCCTTTATTATTTTATTTACAAGATTTAAAAATATCAATATAAGATTAAGCCTTGAACTGAATAAATATCTTAATATTTAGAAAATAATAGGTTGTCACCTAAGTCTTTGCGTTTTTTAACATCAATTTAAATACATAACTTTTTGTAAATTAGAGATATTTTCAGTATTCTTTCGGTGTTCACTAGCAGTGCTTGTGTCTGTGGTGCTCGTTTGAAACCCATTATATATATATATATATATATATATATATATTTAACATTTTCAACCCCAAATAAACAATGGCAGTGGAGATAAAAGAAACTCCGTTGTCATCGAAGCATATTCAAGGTTAACGGTACGGAAGCTAGCACAAAGACTCAAAATGCATCCTGGAGTTGTTCATAAACACTTAAAAAAATAGAAAATGTGTCAACTTGCGCCAAATGGGTACCTCATAAATTATCCGAACAGAATCTCACGCAGAGTGTATCAACATAACAATCATTATTGAGTCGGGAACAACGTAAGTCATTTTTGAAACGTGTTGTTACTGGAGATGTGAAATGATTTCTCTACATCAACACACAACGCAAGAGGTAGTGATTGAACGCGAATCAACCCCCAATTTCTACTCCAAGAGCCGAATTACATCCCAAGATCATGCTGTGCATTTGGTGGGATATGAAGGGTTTAGCTCATTTTAAATTTTCGGATTATGCACAGACAATCTCGACAGACGTGTATTGTACACAGTTAGATCGTTTGAAAGAGGCTTTGGCCATAAAAAGACTGGCACTTTAATTGAAAAAGGGTAATTTTACACTCTCTCTCAAGTTTTAAAGAAGACAATTAACAAAATAAATAAATTTACTTGAGAACTTCTACCTCACTCACCATATTCTCCGGATATAACACCAACCAATTATCATCTATTTAGATCTCTACAACATTTTTTAAATGGAAAAAATTATCAAACGAAAGTAGACATAACAAATAATATTAAATAATTTATTGCTTCTAAAAATACAATATTTTTTGAAATAGGTATGAAAAATTAATTGACAGATGGAGAAATGTTGCAGAAAATAGAAGAGAATAAATAATTGGTTAAAAATGTTGCGTGTTTTATTTTTTTCCTTTTCTAAAACCATTGATAAAAAACCAAAAGACTTAGATGATAACCTAATATATTAATGGTTTTTATTCAGGTAATTCGTTAATTTTGAGAAACAAACAAGATGATCTCAATAATTTCACCAACCATTGTACAAGATGAACTTATAATACCATACAAACATAATAAACATCTATTTTAAATGTAAATTTATAACAAAGAGACAAACAAACATAAGAAATTCAAGTTAATAAATCACAATCATTTGTGAACAAAATGAAGCTGAGTTTATTTACAAATAATTTTATACGAGTTAGTAGCCATTACAATTTAAAATATTTATATATACTGCATTACATACACATTATAATCTATCTTTATGTGTATTCCTTTAAGTGCGGAATACACCATTGTTTGCTTTTGCCTGCGTCAACCCAATTACGCGTTGCATTGTCTTACACTTATTAGCTTTTGTATAGTTGCTGTTTGATATACACATTACTCTTATTAGTGTAGCAAATGTTGCATGAAAAGAACAGCATTATCTCAACAAGAACTATTTCATATACCTGTTTTACTTTTACAGTACTAGAACCAATACTTCGAGTAGCAAAACAGTGTGAATGTCTTCCCTTTGAGTATAAAATAGAGCGACAAGAGTAGCTCAATGTCAATGTAAAGTACATTTAATCCTATTGACAACTTCTAGGATTCTGTTAATAAATTTAACAGTGAAGTAGAATGGGCAATTTCGTTTGAACTTTCTTCACACAAACTTCAACAGGAGTGATTCATATTAATTTAGAATTGTCTGATTTTTAAAAAAACGAATTTTTTTTAATAAAATTCATCTAAATGAAATCTTTTAATTAAATTCAAATAATTACAAAATAATTATTTAAAACCAGCAATTATTGAGTTCTCATATACCTTCTGTCCAGAAACTAACTGAACTTTCTCATTTAAACTACAAGCGCACTGTATTTTTTAAGTTGGTACATCTGTCAATGACATCCGTATTAAATTTCATGTCGCTACACTCATTAATAAATAATTTACAGTGGTTTTTGTTAGACGGTGATTGTTGTTCTCGGTGATTTTTACAAGGTCGAAATCAATTGATCAAAGAATTTGCATTTAATTTTTTGAAGTGGAACTTTTTTGTTACAGATTATCGCGTTTTTAACCAAATATACTATCATACAAACATTGATACTGGTAAAAATCTTAACAGATAACAGACTACATCGACTCATTATCTCATTTACTGTAAAATTTATGTATATATATATATATATATATATATATATATATATATATATATATATATAATTTAGATTAAAAAATTTATTTGAATTTAAATTTGTATTGAATGCTTACAGTAGAGAGAGAAAAATGTGCACTCTTTTAACATGTGATTAGATTGCTAAGCTATTTTAATTCAAGCAATACCATTGAAAGAGAAGTAATAAAGCCGCATGCGCATTGGTTTATATCATAAGCAGCGACGCGGCTAAGTAAATCACTTGACAACCAATCTGTGAATTGTGTTTAAATAAGAGTGTTATTTAATGTAATAACATTGATATTTTTGGTAAGTATATTAATTTATATAATCTCATATTATAATAATAAGCTTAATAAGATTACAATACATCCACATCGTATTTAAAAATTGATCAAATCAACGTGAAATTGAGGTTATGTGCATGTATATCAACAAATAGATATAGTATTTTATAAAATTATGTATATACATTTAATCTATTTATCAAATAAAAGAAATACTATTGAAAACATATGGTATTTAAAAATTATCGAAACCTATAACGGTATTTGTAACAAATTCTCACAATAATTATGAATTCTTTGTTCTCAGGTGTCATTTTGAAGATTTATAGAATTTTATGTGGTATAAAATTATCAATTATGTATAAATAGTATCTAAATAGATGTTCATTGCAGTTATATATTATTTGTGAGTATTTCCTTTAATTGTTTAATTTTTAAAACATTGATCTAATTGTATATTATATATTATACAATAGTAATATAATAGTAATTAAAAAATGTTTTTACAGGTTTTAAGATGGTAATGTCTATTGCGCAAAAATTTTTCTTATCAAAACCAATTGTATCGTTTATATCTACTCAGTCATTACCGGAGAAAGCAATGAAAATCGAAGTTTTAATTTGAAAATAATTATTAATCTTACTTAACACACTGTATGCGGACAACGTCTCGACGACATACTATTACTACAGTGCGAAAGATCATCATCGAGACGCGTTGTCCGCATACGATGTGTTAATATGAAATAATTGTAAAAATTTAATTTAATTAAAACATTGATCATTTTCTACTTAAATTTTTATCCCGTGTATTTACTGCTTCTCTTCCTACTACATTTCTTCATTTTGTTATTTGCTTTATTCTGAAGAATTTGTTCATCTACGAGTTTTAGGTATACGCTTGTCCATGTACCTTTTGATTACTTTATTGATAAGAAGTTTCACTTCTGGCATGTGTATATGAGTACACATATCCTTTTTTTTGTTACAAACCAAATATACTTCATACAAATATTGAAAATGTTAAGAAAGACATACCACGAGGATTGTCTTTCGCGAACAAGAGTTTTTGAATGGCAAAAGGCGTTCAAAGAAGACCGTGAAACCGTAGATAATGAACAACGTTCTGGACGCCCATCTACATCAACTAACGATGAACACGTCGCCCAAGTCAAGGCATTGGTGCTCGACAATCGTTGTATGTTCGTCAGAGAGTCAGCAACTGAGATGGAAATCTCAAAAACACAATGCCATGTCATTTTGTCTGAAATATTTGGCATGAGTTGTCGCTAGTCTATTTTTTTATAGTAGAAGTGTCATTCGCATATATAAAATTGTTATGTCGTTTGATAATTGACACTACTGGCTTCATTCGATTAAAAAAAAATGAGCGATGTGGTTGAGTTTTATAGATTTTATAACCAGTTGAAGATAAAAGATCAAACTATACATTTTCGCTATATTTTACTGTTTTATTTTCTTAAAGGGAAGAACACACGGAAGGGTGTGATAAGTTGGGTAAAGTTTACGGTGGCCATGCCCTACAAGAACATCAGTACCAACGACGGTTCGCAAAATTCCGTACTGGTGATTTTGATGTTAACTATGTTTCTTGCTTAGGAGGCCAATCGAGGTTGATGACAAAATAAAAGCATTGATCGAGTCAAATCCGCCTATCACGACACATGAAATTGCAGAAACATTAAATATTCTTTATTCCAGCGTTTATGACCATTTAAAGAAGCTGAGATACATAAGCAAGCTCGACATTTACAAACATTTCATGAACTCAAAGAAGTTCATTTGGCTACGCATATAAACATCTGCGTATGATCATTAAACGTAAAGAAAACCATTCATTTTTGAATCGTATGATAACTGGCTATGGCATATGATAATTGGATTGTATACAACAATGTGGAATGCAAACGGTTTTGATCCAGGCCTGATGAGTCAGCTCAAACAATATCGAAAGCAGATATTCATCAGAGGAAAATCATGCTCTCAGTTTGATAGGATTATAAGGGTGTCGTGTATTTCGAGGTCTTACCAACGAATAAAACAATCAATTCTGATGTATACTGCCGCCAATTAGATAAGTTAAACGAATTCATCATCCAGAAACACACAGAAATCGTTAATCGTAAAGGAATTGTATTTCAATATGACAACGGAAAACCACACACAAGTTTAGTCACCTGTCAAAAACCATTACAGCTTGGATAGGATGTGTTGCCGCACCCAGCGTACTCATCTGACCTTGCGCTTTCAGACTTCCACATGTTTCGGTCTTTGTAAAACTTCTTACGTGCTGAATCGTTCAATTCCGTTGAGGTTATAAAACAGCACCTTTTTCACAAATAAAGACAGGTATTTCTACGAACGTAGAATTATGAAGGTCGTCAAAAGAGGGCAAAAGGTCATCGAACAAAATAGCAAATACATTATTGATTAAACTTTGTACTTTATATAAATAAATGACATTTGAAAAAATCAGAATGCGTAATGACTTTTCCGACTACCAATGTATACAAAGTTTTACACAAATTCTAGTTTACTTTTATGTATTTAGGAATCATTTAATACTTCTTACATAAACATCTTTAAATCAACATCATGTATTTATTAGAAATACTATCGCTAAATAACACTTCATTAATTAAGATGGGTCACTATCACCTCATTCTAATCAAAATTACAGAAAAAAGTACAAAAATTTCAAATTGGATTCATGGTTGAATCTATTAATAAAAATTTAGATTGTTTAAATTGACCAACAAAAATGAAAACGCGTACCAAAAAACAGACGCATACTTGACTTAACATGCATAAAATGACATTTTCTTCCACTTTTATGTTCAATATGAAAACTTAAGAACATGGAAAAAACAAACACGTCACATGCAACAACCTAATACAATATCAAATATTTAATGTAGTCAAAATAATAATTGGTACATAAAAAACGGAATTGAAGAGAAAAACAACAATAAGAAATTAATCGACCCATTCTTTTTTATTCTGCAAATATTAAATAGTTTTTCTTAAATTAAAAATGTATGACCTTATTTTGTTGAAAAAATTGGTCAATAAAAAAGATTTTAACAGACTTTTCATGTGATGTGTGTATGAAAATATATATATATATATATATATATATATATATATATATATATATATATATATATATATATATATACAGCAGGATGGGCCAAAAGTAACGTCCTAACGAAATAAATTCGTCATTTTTTATTATAAATTTTTTTTACAGATTTAAATACAAAGAAAACAACATTAAATATGAATAAATATACACTGCAAGAAAGAATTAAAATAGTGATATTTCACCTTGAAAGTCAGAGGAGTGTTTCAAAACACAAATGAAATTTAGAAGATTTTACAATACTAGGAATTCGCCCTCTAGTGCAAAAATTTGAAGATACTGGGACAGTAGCAGATAGTAGGAAATCAGGCAGACCAAGATCTTCAAGGAGTAATGACAATATTGAGTCCGTAAGGGAGAACCCAACAACTTCCACATCGACAGGTGTTTGAAATTGTTTTCATCCTGAATCTTGGAAATGATTCTAAGGAAGCTTGATTCCAACAGGATGGATCTACAACTCACTCTGCCAGAGCCACAATGGACCTCCTACAATCAACATTCAGGAATCGAATAATTTCAAAAAATTCAAACTTTAGGTGGCCTCTAAGATTACCGTACTTGATGGTTCCTAACTTTTTTCTTTGGGGCTACCTAAAAGATAAGGCTTACGTTAATAAGCCACAAACTTTAGCAGAACTAAAGAACATTTGAACCGAAATAGCATCAACATCAACATTACAATCAATAATGAAAAACGATTTAAAAAGAGCACAAATTTGCGAACGCTCTAGGGTGAACATTTAAAAGAAATTATTTTTAAAATAATCAAAAAATCATGTTTCAACTTAGATTTAATTTAAAGTTAATAAAATTTGTTTTTTCTTATATTTTGATAGTTTTTTTTAAAAAAAGATAGAAAATAACTTTTGGCCCACTCTGTACATATATATAGATATATATATATATATATATATATATATATATATATATATATAAACAGTAGTAGATCAATAATTTCCACAATTCAAAATCTGATATTCCAGAACTATCAAAAACGTTTTTTTTTTAATTAATGTATTTGTCGCTTCTTAGAATAAAAATAAGTGGAAAAAAAATAATTTCTCTGTAACGTTCATTTCAATTTGAAAAAATGTGTTATATATATCCTGGAATTTCTATTAGTGGCGAGATAATGTAAATTAAATCTTACAAAAAGACACTGCAATATATTGAACATTGGTAGGTCTAACCATGCAAAAAAAAAATTAAAAAAAAATGTTTGGTCAAATTAAAAACAAGTAAAATCATCGTGATGATACAAGATCATCAAACCTCTCAAAATTAAATGTAGGTCACAATTAAAAATTAATTGAATTCTTCGCAACCACAAAAACAAATAGAATTTCTAAGCAGATTTTGAACAATAATCGCATTTAAGTAGTAACTGAAGTCATTTTTCGATGTAATTAAACAACCTTAAATTCAGTCAATACATCAATAATAACGAATGTAATGAAAAATTGAAAAACATATTTTGAACTTTTAGACATTTTTTACAGAAATACTACATTCTCCATACAAATAGAAAAAGGAAGTGGAAAATTTTAAATTATGAAACAATTTATTGACGACATTATTTTAATAGCAATTCCAGATGAACTTGAAAAATAAATAAAAGAATTAAACAAAGCAAGTAAAAAAATGATCTTATATGAACCGCACTTCCCAAGACAAAAGTAATATACAATGAATGTTAGATCAAAAAACACCTAATTAAAAAGAATAAAAACAGAAGAAATTAAAAACTACATTATATCGAAAAACAGTTCATCAATACAAAAGAAATATTTATACACATAGATGAAGTAAACATAAAAATAAAAATTGGATGTCAATGTAGAAGAAATTCTTATATTTTGAAAACGAATATTCCTTTTTGATCACTGTTCTTGTTTATGGTAGTGAAACATAGATACTACACACCAAAATAATTCAACGGCACTGGGCAACACAAAAAAAAAAACATGAAAAGACACATGTTAGGAATACAAACATCATTCACGAATGAGAACGAATACATTCGAAAGAACACCAAAGGTACAGACGTTATAACAAGAAAGGAAAAGTATAAAAAGGAAATATATAGAAAAAATAGATGGAACACACGTAAGAAAAATCGTCGGGAGTGATATGGAAAAGAAAAGCAATGGTTATTGGAAGTGGAAGGTTTCGGGAGAGGCCTTCATCCAGAAATGAATAGAAACAGAACGACTATATATATATATATATATATATATATATATATATATATATATATATATATATATATATAAAATCATACACTTATTAAATACTTAAAAATAATGTTTGACAAACACATCTCATGCTAAAGTCTTGAAAGAAAATAATCGTTACTTTGACATGACGAACGATGGCATTTTTCTTATTTAGTATAGTTGTTTCTCTCATTTTCTGAAAACACAGAACTTAATTTAAATAGGAGAAATTTTGTTTGACAATTGTTCAATGCATCTGTTAAAACAAGATGCAGCTTATTATGACTAATATTCTTTTTTGCGGATGTACCACGTACAATTTTAGTAGTATCAATTAGTTTACATTTAGTTCGTCATCTCCATCTTAACACTTAACCGACGGGACGGGTATTAATACCAGTTTATAAAACCAATCGGTAATGGCGGGACGAGTATTAATACCTTTTTGTACTCTAAATCAAAATTAAGACTTCTGTAACTCGCGTAAGTGAAAAATTTCGAAAAGGTTAAAAGGAAAACAGGAGAATTATTTATTTCAAAATTTGAATATGTATTGGAATAAAATAAATTTATGAAAGGTGTTGATAGAGCAGATCAGTAATTGTCATATTATAAGATTTTTCGGAAAACAAAAAAATTGACTAAAAGAGTAGTCATGTACTTTATTAATTATGCTCTTTTTAACTCTCTCCACATTTATAATGGAAAAAAATAACATACATTTTTTTAACATTCAGTTGCAATAGATTGGATAACCGACACTGTTACTGAAAATGAGACACCCTATAATCAAAATACAACCTCATTCACTCCCCCTGCCAAAAGAACACCAAAACAGGACCCTCCACAATTATTATCTAGGGATTTTTTTAAAAAAACATTACATAATACGATTTTTCCGAGAGGAAAAAAGAAAATTCTCCAAAGGCAATGTAAAGTGTGTGCAGCATCTAAATATAAAAATTTGACAAGTTTTTTTTGTAAATTTTATGGTACTCCATTTCATAAAGGATCTTATTTTGAAAAATTCCATTCGCTGAAGAAATATTGATTTTTGCAATATTTATTGCTTGAATTGTTCTTATTTTTGTTTTTAATTGAATTATTTTTAATTTTTTTTAATTAATGTTATATTGTTTAAATACTTTTTATAAGTTTCTGGTATGGTTCAAATTTAAAAGTAAGTATTGCTTTACCAAATCCGTATTATTGTGGCTGTTCATTTCAAATTTCACTGCAAAATGTTAACTATTGTCCAAGTTACACAAGTTTTAGTAATTTCTCACATTTCCACACGGTATTGCGAAAATATGCCCGCCGTTTATGTATTTCGCAATAATTTATCCCCCGTCGCTTAAGTGTTAACATACCATACTACTAACGCTTAAACAAGAATATACAATATTTCGAGTGCAACATTATTAAACAAATTTATTAAAATTTCCATGTCATCGTTAGAATTTCATTTAAAAATAGATAACGGAAAGTCATCAGTAAACTCATTATTCATTAGGAATAATTTTATTCCATTACCGTTTTATTGCAAATCAGACATGTTTAAAATTAAATCTCTTAATATACTTTGTTAAACTGTAATCTAAAGTCATCAATTTATAAAAAAGAAAACATTCCAATAAAAAATATTTTAAAATATAATCAACATTTTATTGGGTTATCAGAAAAATCATGACGCATTTTTAATGTTTTTCAAATGTCATTTATTTATATAAAGTACAAACTTTAATCAATAATATATTTGCCATTTTATTCGATGACCTTTTTCCATCTTTCGGTGAGTTTCATAATTCCACGGTCGTAGAAAGACCTGTCTTTATCAACGAAAAACTGAACTAGGTGCTGTTTTATAGCTTCAAGATCGAAACATATGGAAGTCTGACAGCGCAAGGTCAGATGAGTACACTTGGGTGAGGCAACATCTTATCCAAGCTCCAATAGTTTTTGACAGATGACCAAACTTGTGTGTGGTCTCGCGTTGTCACGTTGAAACACAACTTCTTTACGATTAACGAGTTCTGGGCGCTTCTGGATGATGGATTCATTCAACTTGTCTAATTGACGACGGTACATATCCGAATTGATTGTTTCATTCGTTGGTAAGAGCTCGAAATACACGACACCCTTATAATCCCACCAAACTGAGAGCATATTTTTTCTTTGATAAATATCTGCTTTCAATGTTGTTTGAGCTTACTCATCGAGCCTGGACCAAGACCGTTTACATTTCACGTTATTCTATACGATCCATTTTTCGTAGCCAATTATCATACGCTTCAAAAATGCATCGCTTTCTTTACATTTAATGGGCATATCGCAGATGTTTATACGTGCAGTCAAATGAACTTCTTTGAGTTCATGTGTCGAGCTTGTTTATGTATCTCAGCTTCTTCAAATAGTCGTGAACGCTGAAATGATGAATAATTAATGTTTCTGCAATCTCACATATCGTGCAACGTGGGTTTGACTCGATCAATGTCTTTATTTTGTCGTCATCAATCTCGATTGGCCTTCCTAAGCGAGGAGCGTAGTTAACATCAAAATCACCAGCACGGAATTTTGCGAAGCATCGTTGGTACTGACGTTCTTGTAGGACATGGCCACCGTAAACTTTACCCAACTTATCACAAGCTTCCGTGCGTTCTTCCCTTTAAGGAAATAAAACAGTAAAATATGGCGAAAATGTACAGTTTGATCATCCATCTTCAACTTGTTATAAAATCTAGAAAACTCAACCAAATCGCTCAAACTTTTTATCTAAATGAACGCAGAAGTGTCAGCTGTCAAACGACATAACAATTATATTGATGCGAATAACGCTTCTACTATAAAAAATAGACTAGCGACATCTATTGCCAAAACCCGATATGACTTTTCTGATAACCCAATAATTCATGTACACCTATCCCACGATTTGCACTGAAGATCGGATCCTCAGAAAACCATGTAAATCGAAATCATGGATTTTTATACGCAAAACCGTGTAAATCGAAAACAAACTAAAATGTGCATAAATCAGTCATTTATTTCAACGTAAAATAAAAGTAAGATACCTTGAAAAACATAAAAATAACAGTCCATTCATTGAATGACAAATATATAAAGGTGTAAGTATGTAATTCATTTTATGGAAACAAGAAATATAAAATCCTTAAAAAAATTAACCAAAAGTTTAATTACTGTCATCACTTTCATAGACTATTAATCTTTTCTACGAGACTTGGTAATGAAATCCATAATTAACAATTGTGTTCGGTTTTTTGATTAAATCTTTATAGACCTCCTCATATTGAGTTAAGCATTTATTAATATCTCGCTGAAATCGGAGAGTTCGTTCAACATTCGGGTCATTTTGTAGAGAATGATTACCCAATTTTCGCCTGAATTCAAATATATGCGCCAGTATTACCAAGCGAACGGAATTAAAAAATGACTGCATAAATATATATGCAGCCAAAATGTTCATTTTTATCAGTTTTTTTTAAATCCGTTCTTTTGAAAACCGTGTAAAAGCGAAATCGTGTAAAAAAAGTACCGTGTAAATCAAGGGATAAATGTATTATAATACAGAATAGAGCAAAAATTATCAGATTGATGACTAGTCGTACAAAATAATTTATTAATCGTATTACAATTTATTTATTAATTGTTAATTGTTTCAAGTGATTGATAAAACCGCTTGATTTGAAATTAGTTGTTTTTAAATCAACCAGTGATTAATGACTAATAAATTAATTGTTAGTCATGGCGGATTTTTGAGTCATCAATTGTTTTAAACGATTAATAAACTGATTGATTTGAATATTCAAAATTGTACAACATTGATTAAATATAAGTTGAATACGACTAATTAATTAAATCGTCACGAAGAATTATGTAAAACTTAAAAAATAAATTCTCAAATGAAATAATTTTATTTGAAGAAATGACAAATAATTTTTAATTAAATTTAATTTGTAATTTTAATGAAATCGAATTTCAAATGATTACTAATTAAATATAATAATTTCTAAATTATTTTCACGGAAGTATGTAAAATAGTTAAAATAAAATACAAATAAGGGTTTTATCACATTTTTCATCCCATTTTTTATGCAATGAAATGGAATGAGTTCTGTTTAATAAAAAAATTCATTTACGGGGAAGAAACGTGCAAATAAAGAAGGAAAAAAACTTAACTTGAGATTTTAGTCGTTTTTTTTATATTTTTTAATCTGACTAAATTTTCATCCGACTAATCTTATAATCAATTATTTTGTATTTCAAAAAAAGACTAAAATGACATGATTGAATATTTTATCATTTTTGTGACTAAATTTTTAACCCTTATCGGTCATATGTCACCTCTGACGTGACATTACAACTTTGCTCTATCAGTCGTATGTCACGTGCGAGGTGACAATACTGAACAAGTAAGAACGTCCTCATTGCTGAATGTAGACACTGTATGTTTTAACAGTTTAATTCTTACTCGATAGCAGACAACACGTTCTGTCATATTTCAGCAATTATTTTACTTATATTATAATATTTTATTCCTCCAAAAATGAATAAAGAAAACTATAGCAATATGGAAAGTAACAGTGATAGTTGTAATGAAATATGTGAACATATTGAATATTCGGCAAGTGATTTTAATTCTTGTGATGAAGGAGACAGTGATACATGTTATATTTCAGTCAAGGAAAAAAATTGATCCCTATTCAATATTCAAGTGAAGAGGAAAGCGAAGTGGAAAGAGAAATTGTTCCTGATTGTGATAAAGATTGGATTGAAATCTACAGTGTTGACGAAGACATTTAAAGTGTAAATATAAATATTTTTATGCACAAAACTATCTTTTTAAATCAAATAACCTTCGTTTTACTCTTCTCTTACAATATGCACTCAAATATATCTCTGACTTAGCGGAAAGTTAAGTACAAAATGCTAACGTCCGATAAGGGTTAAATATATTTTTAATCGAATGAAAATTTAGTCGGATAACACCCTACTCTGTTACAAAAAAGCAATATAATTTGATGGTGAAAACAGAACATTAAGCTTTATATTCGCTACTTAATTCAGTTTTAGAAGAACAACACATTGCATTATCAACCAATAATAAAACTATTTCTGACAAACCCTTTTTTATGCAACGTTTGATTTATTTCATAAATGAAAAAAAATTAAACTTGTTTTTAAATAAAACTTTCTTCGCCGAAATATTTTTGCTATGAACATATTCATTGGTAAACTGTGTTTCTTAAATATTCTTGTTTTTTTAAATTACCAATTATCAAAAACTTTGTCCAAAATATATTACAGCAAAATAAAAAAGTAACCCTTTATTCTGTTTTTCGACCTGGAACATTTTTTCAGAACGTACAACCGAAATCTTTTTAGATAAATTTATTAAAAATAGAACTATTTCATCAGAGTTATAAATTTGACAAGCTTGAATGTTCACATCTTTATGGACGTGACATTATTTTCTCTAAACTTGATTTTATAGATCCTACAGCATTTGGAAACATTGTTTCACATTTCACCAACGATATTAAATGATTTGATTGTATCGTATAACATGATCTAAAATTATATAGCCATTCTTTACTAGCGAAGAAGTGACTATTTCACTATATGTTAAAAATTCTCTTAATTTTTTTGCACATAACATGTTGCAGTCTTTTCACAATTATTTAATTAAAAGTTAAAAAAATTAAAAAAGGTATTGAGACAATATTTAAAATTCAATTCTTAAACAATGGTGTTTTAATCACATTTTATATACAAACATTGAAAACGAACATTATTTACAAACAAACAATAAGATTTCAAGTTTATATACAATTTTTATACATACGATATAATGAATGTATTTGGTTTTTTGTTGGTACAAAAAAAAACGTCCATAATTTTCTCAAATATTTAACGTTTGAAATTCTTAAGAGTTATTTTTTAATCTGGGTTAAAGTAGATGGAGCTTTCTGATTTATCTACCACACGCACAGAATAATTTAAACGAATTTTGCATGATTTCGGGTAATTTGCATACATGCAATTTTAAAACACGCGGTTGACATATTTATTTTTTTCTCCACTTTATAGAACCATTTATTCCGCTCAATTTATTCGTTACTGCCCTATATCAGGTATTTAATAATTAAAATTGGAATACCGTACAAGTTAAATTTTTATGTTTAGTTAAAAACTTCTATAAAAATTACAATATTAAAAAATCAATTTAATATACTAGAATAGAATATTGCACATATATTTTAAGAATAATTTATTTTTTATTATGGTTATGAAAGAAGTTAACAATATTATTAAACATATGTTATAAATAACGTTTAAAATATACGCTGATATATTTTTTATTGTCTTATTTAAAATATTTCTGAATGCCAATTATGTCCGGATTTAAATGCCAATTATATTCAAGTCTAAAATTTTATTTATTTTTTATATAAATTATTTTCCAAATCAATTATTCCTTTTACTCTCTTATCAAGTATGACATTTGTATTTTATTATATATATTCCTTTCTGTTTCATTTTCACATCAACGATCCTGACTAAAACTTTGTATTATTGTATAGGTTGTTTTTTAAGCATGATAGAACTTAAAATTGAATCCCTATCGAAAGTTCTATCTAACAAAAAAAAGACATCTTTACATATATATATATATATATATATATATATATATATATATATATATATATATATATATATATCTACAACTTTACTAACTGTTATTTCCAATATTTTTTCTATTTTACTGACAGACTCAATTTACGCGATTTTCATTCGCGTAAAACAAATCAAATCCACGTGGAATGGATACTCCACGTAAATTGAGGAACGGGTGTGTGT
>CP092089.1:11960125-11967625 GCA_029203775.1 Neoneuromus ignobilis | reverse complement strand
TAAGAGAAGTTTTTAAGGCAAAATTATCATATCTTTATACACACACATGGGTGTATATATATATGTATATATATATATATATATATATATATATATATATATATATATATATATATATATATATATATATTAGGTTGGCAAATATCTCCCTTCCGCCTTCTGGTCTTTTGAATTTCGCAGCTATGTGCAAAAAAAATAAAAAAAAAGCGGAAGGGAGATACTTTCCAACCTAATATATACACCCGTCCCTCAATTTACGCGGGACTTTTTTTACGCGGCAAATTATACCTCTATTTACGTGGGACTTTTTTACGCGGTATTGATTTACGCGACACTTTTTATACGCGGTCAGATAGATTTCATTTTATATAATTTTTTATGGAATTTATTATATATCAGAGTGACGCAAATTCTTACTTGAACGTATAAAAGCACGATATAAATATATAAAAGGTTGATTATTTTGAATTACAGTAGCGATAGTGACACCGAATAAAATTTATCTACTTTTGTTTTCTAAAACGTCATTATTTTTTTGTTAAGCTATGTGAAATAAATATGTGTTTCTACAACTTTACTAGCTTTTATTTCCAATATTTTTTCTATTGTACTGACAGACTCAATTTACGCGATTTTCATTCGCGTAAAACAAATCCACGTGGAACGGATACTCCGCGTAAATTGAGGGACGAATGTATATATATACAATAGTGTGCAAATAAACAGATGTAAAATCTGTAAGAAAATATTATGCAATGTTTCGCTATGGCTGTGCATTTAAAAAATTGCGCTGTCTTGTAATATCCTAAAAACCTTTAACTAAGTAAATATGGTAAAGATGCCAAGTTGCTTTCTTGGATTTCGAGGGAATTTCCGTATAATCGTTTCTTATGTCAAGAAATAGTTTGCAATAAAATAGACGTGAGAAAATATTTCAACAAAATCTTCCATACATTTCAGAAGAATTCTGAATAATTTGTGACATATTATAACATACTTTAGATAAAATGTATTTACTATAAAAAAAATATTGTGACGTTTTTGTGACAAAATGGAACAAAACAAACATTGTTCTGGAGAACAAAGAAAACTGATTAAAAAATTAAGGAATAAAGGTAAAACTTATAAAATAATTGTGAAAATATTGGACTGCTTTGAGAATATAATTACAAATGACCTTGAATGTAAATAAAACCCTGGAAGACCAAGGAAAACATTAAATCGCGAAAACAGCGGTATGATAAAATTTGTTAAAAACAATTCATTCGTCACCTCCACTTTCATAAAGAAAGAATTAAAACCAAATATAGACAATTCATGTATTAGAAAAAGTTTAATAGGGAATAGAATGTATGTTAAGAGATCAAGAAAAACACTTTTCCTGTCACTTAAAAACGTTCTCAATAGGTTGCTATTTGCTTAAGAACATGTTTACTGGCATACGGAAAAATGGAAGAACATATTGCGAGTCACGAGTCAAAAATAAATTTATTCGGTCCCGACGAAGCTTGTAATTATGTATTTTATCCGAAAAACGCAAAGTTTTCGCCGCAATACACTGTAAAAACAATAATATTTGGAGAAGGTAACATAATGGTCTGACTCTGTGTTTAGAAATAAAAAATAAAAGTGATACAAATAGAAATAAAAATGAAATCAAAGATATAAAATATCTTTTCATATTCTAAATTAAAACAGTTACGCTAATAAATTGAAATTATATTGTAACTAAATATAACTAAAACTTTATAATCTCATAATACAATATTATCAAAAAGAGGATGAAGTATTATTAAGCGCCAGTGTCAAATTATTTTATTAGAATGTCAATGACCTATCAGTAATGAAATAATTTTTAAACATGTGGAAATGAAATTTGTCTCCATTTTTTAAAAAAGTATAAACACACACACACACACACACATATATATATATATATATATATATATATATATATATATATATATTTATATACATATGTGTGTGTGTTTATGTGTATACACACAGTCAGAATGATAAGGAAGCAGATAATACTTCCGTATTAATAACAGAAAACTGAAATACATTAGCAAATCTAGAAAAAAAACCATACATACATATGATAACAGAAATAGAAATTTCTCTCTTATGACTTCATATGATGATCCGAATGAAACTGAAGGGTTTAAACGTATATTTATATTGGATCTGTATTTATTTTACAAGACCATAAAATCTTTTAACATCCTAGAAACAAAATAAATCTTTTTTTCTGATTTTAATGAAAACCACTTCTCCTTTTCTAAAATTATATTTCTTACACACACAACCTGTGTATCATCTTACTTCGTTCCACAGATTTGCAACTAAATTTAAATCTTTGTAAGATTGTTTTTAGTTAATACGATGTATCATAAAATCACAATTTCATTTTATATTCGTTTAGATTGGTCTTTACCTTACTGAAGAGTACAATTTTGTTACAAACCTCACTTCTTTATACACTTGTCTTTTTTAAAAGTAAAACAAGACCGACAAATATAATATATACGAACTTGTAACATAACTGGATTCAACATATGTACGTGATTAACACTAGGTTTACGGGACGCGTCAATTTGACGCATTTCGAATTTCATGAGGGAATTTACAGAAACCGTTTACATTTTTCTTCTACCACTTGTACTGACTTTTATCCATTTAACGAGACAAATAAAACAGAGAAATTAATTTTCTTTAAAACTTTCTAATTTAGAAATTATGTATGTGGTATACCTATCTCTACGATGCGGATAAATTTGACGCAATCGTAAAATAAGCATTAATGCTAATTGGAAAACTCTAATACAGAAAAGGCATATGAAGCAGTCACTAAAATATTTTTATTTATGGTCGAAGAAATGGGGACCCACTTTCTTCTCGAGCACAATGCCTAGAGGTCAATTTACGCAAATTCTTTGATTCATATGATTTGATAAAAGATCAGAACGATCCGAACGTTTACATACAGATATATTTGCATTGATATCTGAAATATGGAACAAATTTATACATAATAGTCAATCCTGTTGTAAACCTCACGAAAATATTTCAATAGACGAGCAACTGTTCCCTATTTATGTCCAATGCAGATTCACACAATATATGCCAAATAAGCCACATAAATTTGGCATAAAGTTTTGGTTGACAGTAGATGTAAATTCAAAATATCTAAAAAATGGTTTCCCTAATCTGGGTAAAGATGAAACGCAAACTTAAACACTTTTGGGCGGATTTTGTAGTTTTAAAGTTAGCCGAATCATATTTACATCAAGGCAGGAATATAACAACTGATATTTTTTTTACCAGTATATATGTGTAAAAGATACGCGGAATAAATGTAATGTTATAAAATATTATACATTTTATATAAATGTATATCTTATAATTTCGTTTAAAAATAATTATTGTATAATTGTTGTTTTTTTTAAGAAAATGTATGATTTTGTTCGTGCGTCAAATTGACGCGTGTCCGTAGAGATAGGTATACATGAAACGTCCGTAAACCTAGTGTTAAAAAAATAGGGTTATGTGACATAATGTCAAGCACATAATAAATACTTAGATTAGAGTATTTTTCTTTAGTGACAATGAAAGATAACTAACAAAACTTTTTTTGTCAATGTAGCCTAGAGGAATACTTAAATTCACTTTTTTATACTATTATTAACTATTTAAGTACAAAAGTCTACATAAATTTGTGTAAAAAATTCAAAACTGAGAAAAGTTAATAAATATGGGTGGATATATTAAATTATTTGGTAATAGATAAATAATAAAAAAAATATTTTTCATAAAACAAAAATAAGTCATTTACACAAACTCAATCATTTTTACTGAGCTACTACAAAAGTTCACACGTGTTAATCGTGAGTGGCAGCATATTTAATGAATATTTGGCCATAGTTGCTAAAGTAATTTGAACACACTGTTAAAAATTTAATTATTTATATAGCTGTATAACAATATATAACAAGTATAAGGGCAAAAATAAAAGTATTTATAAATTTTCGATGATTTATAGTCGAATTAAGAAACAAAAAAACGTAATATTGATGATGGAAGAGACAAAAAGATTACCAAAATCTAACGTCCAAATAATAATAAAAAAAAATGATCAAGCAATAATAAATCTTCTAATCTTAAAATTAATGAATAAAATCATCAAATAAACTAAAAAAATATTGTAAATTACTGTACATCAAGAAACTGTATGTTTAATGTTTTAAAAAAACAAAAATTGAATCAAAAAAATCCTGGAACAAAATTTCTATAATTGTTATTAAGAGAATTAAGAGATCCATACTGTCAGAAGGTCGAAACATTCGATTTTTGGATTTTGACATTTTCTATAAGTATAATATCTGGAGAATATACCCTGAAAGTTTCAAATTAATTCAACCAAAATTTATGGAGATATAGACATACCAGTTTTTACAATATCTGTGTAAACTATTGTAGTTTTAAAACTTTAAACGCGTTTTTCTAAAAATCGTATTTTCAAAATCGATGACCAAAATATCTCGAAAACGAATGCATCGATTTATTCCAAATTTTGCAAGCTTATTATAGATTTAAAAAAACTAGTCCTTGAACGAAGGATTTTTCCGTTGCATAATTTATTTTTTATTAACTCAAAACAAGCGTTTTTTTCATCGAAAATCCAAATTTCAAATTAGATTTTAGATTTTTTTAGATACACAAACATTTGTTGAAAAACATGTTATAGTTCTTGAAAAAAATCTCAAGTCACGTTCTTTTGACCTCTTGATTAAGCATGACTCAACACCCACCCACTGACACAAATAATAATAAATAAATAAATAGTCGTTCTAAAATATTCAAAATATTGAAAAAAAATATTTTCATAATTAAGTGCAAGTTTAACATATTTAAAATGGATGGAAAATTAAATATATAACGGAAAGAACAGAAATAAAAAAAATCTTGTTTTCAATATACAAGGTCTATCTATAACCCATCTAAAAATACGCAATCACAAATAGAGTAACAAATAACATTTCACACATAACACAAATGAACAAATGTGCATACATCGAGACATACGGAAAATCAGTTTTGTTAAGTAAGTATTGTCTTCTAATTATATTTACCAACAAGATAATAACATAAAGCTCATATACATCTGACTGTGCAAAACAATAATCGTATAATGATAGAAAACAACTCTGTTTGCATTCCTCAACCCGAGAACTTAAACTAATTAAGCATCTTTGAAGTGAATTAAATCACTGAGTGTAAAAGTTCAATTGTCAAATATTAAGTACCTTTAAAAAAAAGTAACAATAAAGTTTCATTTTTAATATATTTACGCATTTGTATTAACTATAAGTAGATTTTTGTGACTAAGTTCATTTATCTCGAAGCGTATTTTTCATAGTAATATACAAAAAAAAATAATATTAATGTTGTAGAATATATCAATAAGAATATCAGAACTTTGACAGCTAATGGTAATCATTTTTGAATTTTTTTTAAAGCTCATTTTGACATTTCAACTCAATATAGTTTGGAAAATTATCATGGAACGATTAACACTTCAACAACGCTTAGAAATTGTAAAAACTTATAAAAATCAATGTCCGATTCGTAAAACTTAACACAATCATCCAAGTAAACGTGCCATTTATCGAATTGTTGAAAAATTTGAAAACAATTTTACTGTATATGATACAGCAGTGCCTGCAAGACTAATAAATGCAAGAAGTAAAGCAAATATTGCTTCTGTTATTGAAAATTTTTAAATGAGACTAGAGATCACGTTACAGTAAATGGAGCTAGTTACCGAACAATGATTAATGAATTTTTTTCCAAAAATGATTGAAAGTGTTTTGCACGATATGTGGTTTCAATAGGACGGTGCTACATGCCATACATCTAAGGAAACAATAGACTCATTGAAACACAAGTTTAATGAGTTCATTATTTTACAAAATAGACCCATCAATTGACCACAAAGATCATGTGATCTAACTCCATTAGATTATTTTCTGTGGAGTTATGTGAAATCACTGGTTTATGCTGATAAACCACAAACAACAGAAGCATTAAAAATAAACATTGAACGTGTAAATCATGAAATTGGACCACAATTATGTGAAACAGTGACTAACAATTGGACTATACGAATGCACTGTCAAGCGACGTCGTGGTGGTCATATGAGTGAAATTGTATTCCATCATAAATGCCATAGAATATGCTTAAAAATAAAAAAATAACTAATTAATTAAAAAAAAAATATTTTATTTCCATTTAAACTTCTGAAGCGCTTATTGGAAAACCCTACATTTCAATATGACAATGTAATACCGCATTTGTATATTTAAATATTCGGCAAAAATTGTTACAATCGGGGTTTGGATTATTCTACGCCATCCGTCATATTCGCCACATAATGCACCTTCGAATTTCAGTTTATTCCAATCTCTTCAATATAATCTACTTAGTAAAATAAAGTTCAAACATTTAAAAGTTATTAAAAACCAACGGAAGTTATTCTTTAACCAGTTACACTGGAATGACGTGCTATATACGTCAACTGCTTTCGGTACCAAATATCGATTTGACGTACACAGCACGTCGTGTGATTTTTGCTTATACATTACGGTCCGCAGTATTTCGCACTAGACTTTATCTGGAATTCGACGAATTTCGCAAAAAAATATTAATATTATTAATAAATTTGCTAATTAATTTAAAAATGTTACTATAATGTTAATGTTACGATAAAAAAATGATTTCAAATACCAACTCGCTGAGAATGCTTCGGACGGATTTGCCACGTGCGCATGTGAATTAATTGCCAGCGCAACTGGTTAACGAAAAATTAGACAAAATTATGCACTAATGGAATAACGAAGCTGCCCAAAAAATGGCAAAAGTTATCGAAAAATATATAAAAGAATAAAAATGATTTTCTACAATTTTAAAATTAAAAATAAATATTTTAAATGTAAAAGAAACATATGGGGTTTTCCAATAAGCGCTTCAAAAGTTTACATGGAAATTTCTCGTGGTAGTCACTCATATGACTACCATGAAAAATTGTAAAAACTCCAATAGACTTATTAAAACAAAAGTTTAATGAGTTCATTATTTCACAAAATGGACCAATCGATTGGCCACCAAGATCATATGATCTAACTCCATAAGATTATTTTTTGTGGGGTTATGTGAAATCACTGGTTTATGCTGATAAACCATAAACAGCAGAAGCATTAGAAATAAACAGTGAACGTATAATTCATGAAATTTGACCAAAATTATGCGAAAGGGTGATAAAATTGGAATAAACAAATGCACTATGTCAAGCGAAGTGGTGGTGGTCATATGAGTGAAATTGTGTTCCATCATTAATGCCATAGAATATGCTTAGAAATAAAAAAAATAACTAATTAATTAAATAATTTTTATTTTACACCTGGGTCTGTTTTTATGCGGTAGATACGTTCTGCAGAAAA
>CP092089.1:11680125-11955125 GCA_029203775.1 Neoneuromus ignobilis | reverse complement strand
TATACAAGTAAATATATTTTCCTTTTATTGCATACGTGCGAATAGATATAATGTATAGTGTATGTGTATAAATATGCAAGTGTGTTTGTATGTGTGTTTGTGTATGTGTATGTATATGCATGCATGCATGCATACATACATATATATATATATATATATATATATACATACATACATACATACATACATACATATATATATATATATATATATATATATATATATATATATATATATATATATATATATATATATATATATATATATATATATATATATATATATATATATATATATATATATATATATATACATATATATATATATATATGTGTGTGTGTGTGTGTGTGTGTGTGTGTGTATAGCCATCTAAATATGACGCCTATATTTGTGTCTTATTAAAAAGAAACATGTGTATGAAAACATGTAATTAGTTTCTTTTTAATAAAACATAAATGTAGGCGTTACATTTGTATGACCTATGTGTATGTGCGTCTGTGTGTATGTGTATCCATGTGTGTGTATGTGCATGTGTGTGTGTATATGTGTTTGTGCATATGTGAGTGTATGTGTGTATGTATTATATGTGAATGTGTGTCTATGCATTTAATAGTACATTTAATATTTAAATATCATATTTTAGCGTATATAGAAATAGTAACATATTATGTTGTAATTTTTTCAAACGTATACTTAATAAACTTACACAACATCCGACACTACGAGTACTTTCATATACAAAATAATACTTTTCTGGATATTTAAACAAATGCACTTCAGACGTTACTATTTCATAGCGTTTAAAACGTATTATATAACTTAAAAACATGCTTATTTAATAGTGACATTGGATATGCTTCACGTTTAGTGTTATTTATTTTTAATCGTTCAATTATGTTAAATTACTACAGGCTGTATTTTATAATAGACCAGTATTAAAATATTATCACCTATGTAAACTCTACTGATTAAATTAATAATTTTTGATATATGCACACTCATTTATACACACATACATAAATATATACATATATATATATATATATATATATATATATATATATATATATATATATATATATATACACAATGTTAACATACAAGCTATGCAATTTTCCTAGCTATTTTTTATTGTCTTAATTAATTTCGGTTTGTTTATTAAAGCTTGCAGTATGATATGTAGCATTTTTTTAAAATTTGTGTATAGTATATCCACAAATTCATTTTTTCAGATTTTTCGATTCTAGAATAAATATGTCTATTTTCACATTTATAGAAAAATACCATCAATAATGAAACCGCATTAACACAAATATATTATCACCCCCCCCCCACACACACACACTCACACACTACAATATATTATAGTTTTCAATAATCACTTATTGTTCACTTTATTGTTTACAACAACAATGGTCTATCGCGCATTTCAATGGCGATGCCGACATCGTCACAGTCAAGACTGACAATTTAACATATTGTAATGATAATTTATTTGTGTTCAAGTGAATTTACCACAATTTCAAAACAAACAGTAAAAACGTATTATTTGTAGTCAATTGCCAATATTTTAATTATTTAACAATTATTCAACCTATACAAAATTTGCAAGACAGTATTTCCTAACAAATCTATTTTCTGTTTTTTCTTGGGATAAGCATTAATAAAAACTATATTGCTCTGAATAAGTCCGAAAAAATAATAAAAATTCGGTTATTATTCAGAACAAACTATAAATGATTAAATTTTGAATGAATTCAGAAATCAATTACAAAATTATCAAAAACCACATTTAATGTCAATGATTTAATACTAAAACAAAAACAATAATAATTTGAATTTATTTTAATGTTCCTTTCAGAGCCGATTTTCATACTGCATGGGTCACATACGACCCACATTCTTAAAGCTAATAGTTTGTTTATAACATACCTTTTATAATATTAATAATATAGTATTAATAGTTGTTATTAACAAAAAATTCCAACATTCAAAATACACTATACAACACAGCAAAAAAAAATATTTTAAACACATCATCGTCATATTTACACGGTTTAAATTGAAGAAACGAAATTATCTGATAGAAAAAAATCTGTGAAAAATGATATGATTTAATTTAAATAAAATATTGCCTTTCTAACGCTGCTTAATATTATTGTTTTTGTTATAAACATTTTCATGGTTTCTCTGAAATATTTATAATTATACATTTTTTTCTGCAATATTTTTTATTAAAGCATGTCATATATAAATACGGCTTATCTAGACTACATAAACATACACACATACATACATATATATATTTACATATATATATATATATATATATATATATATATATATATATATATATATATATATATATATATAAATGTGTTTTTAAGCGTGATATAACTTAAAATTGAATTCTTATCGAAAGTTCTATCGAACCTAAAAAAACATCTTTATCATACTTTATATATACATGCATACATACATACATATAAGTTTTTTAGGTTAGATAAAACTGTCGATAAGGATTCAATTTAAAGTTATATCACGCTTAAAAAACACTTCCCTCTCTCTTTCTCTCTCTCTCTCTCTCTCTCTCTCTCTCTCTATATATATATATATATATATATATATATATATATATATATATATATATATATATATATATATATATATATATATATACGTACTCAGACGTGTATAATTCATCGCCATATGGGTAACAAGCAATTTATTGATATAATTCAATGAAGTCGTTAAATCAAAAAAAATATATTTAATTGATAATAAATATAATATTCATTATATAATATTCATTATATTTATTCATTATATAATATTCATTATACTTATTTTCAATTAATTTTTTTTTAATTTAACGTCTTCATTGAATTATATCAATAAATTGCTTGTTACCGATCTGGCAATGACTTATGCACGTTTGAGTGTGTGTTTATATATATATATATATATATATATATATATATATATATATATATATATATATATATATATATATATATATATGTATACAATTTTATATTTTACTACGAATGAAAAAATATTATCATATAATTCTTTGATTATTTACTACCACACAATTGTAACAACTTATTTGTTAGGATAAATATAATGATAGAAAAAGAATATCTAAAAACTACTACGCCGCATGGACCGTATGCAACACAAGGTTATAACTGCACTGTATAAAATATTTAGTACTAAATACATGACTTCATAATGTATTTTATGATAATCTAATATAATAGCGAAAATATCAAACAACTAAATGAAAAATACAGCACTGGACGTATACACTGTACATGACAGCTGTGAAAACAATACCGATAAAAAAATTAATACATCAAGAAATGTTAAAATATGTAACTTATAATTCTTTAATCTGAAATATGATGAATTTAATCTATAACCGAAAAAGAACCTTTAGCACGAAAAGAAAAATACACAACTAGATTTGAAAAATAATTAAAATCTTACTATTTGTTTTGAAATTATGACGAATTCACTTTCACACAAACAAATCAATAATTATTGAAATGAGTAAGTAATTATTGAACACTTTTTAATATCGTGTGATGTTGAGGGTGATAATTCGTGAGAAATCAAAATCTTATTATGAATACTAAAAAAAGATATCAAGCGATACACTTCTTAAAGAAAACGTTATGCGATTCCTCTTCAATTATCATTAATAATAAATTCAAATTTACATATCTTTTTTAATCTATTGATAAAAGGAGATTTAAAAACACGTAAAAACATTTTTTCTAAAGAAAACATACGAAGCGAATATTGATAAACGAGGATAATTATACTGACAATATTAATAATAAAAACAGATAATTAACAAATATTAAAAGAAAACACTTAATTACATAACCTATAAATTTTTCAATACAATTTTAAAACGAAAATACGTAACTTGAAGGATATAAACAATATCTATTACATACATAATTGTTATAAAATAGAAATAAAATTTAATTTCTCTACTGAAATGTTATTCGTATCATAGAGAATTCGATCTAAACATAAAAAGGAGCGATGAAATGTAAAAACATTTTAAAAACGGCACATATTAAGAACACAATAATTATTTTGCTATTTTTTCAATACTATACTATACATATATACATATATATATATATATATATATATATATATATATATATATATATATATATATATATATATATATATATAATAGTAAATAATAGCTTGCTGATAACAAATATACGAAAAATAAAAGATCACCTGAGCAAATAATAAAATATTTTTTGAAAAAAATATCGTAAATAAAACTAACCTGTTTTTTTCCAGCTCGTTATGAGTGGTCCTAAAAACAAAACATGGCATTAACACAAATACAGGCATAAATGTATATATATGTATATAAGTGTGTGAGTATAGGTGTTTATGAGAATGTATGTGTACGTATTTATACACACACACGCACACATGTACATACACAATGTGTTTATTTATGAATGCATTTAAAAGTATTTCCAGCACATGAACGCATTTGTACATCGACTTTATTTCCAAAATACACCAAACACATAACTTTAATAATAAAAATGAATAAGCAACCGAAACCATCACTTCATTTTCATTTTCACAATAACAAGATTTTTTTAAAAAAACTGCATCAAACTCAAATATATTATAAACTGTTATATACACCATATAACACTTATTATATAAATTTTACATTACGTACTTATCACTTTATTAAACAAAATGTTAATTACAAAAACCTTATTAATTAAACGGTAACATGACCAGACTGCACTTCATTTTATATTATATATTATAAAACATGTACAGTCATTTATATAAAAGACATACACACAAGTGTAATTTATCTACTTAAAGAATAAAAATATTTTATAAAAACACATCGAGTCGTTAATACATCTAACTGATTAAAACATCAATTAAATTACATAAAAAATCATTTCCGATGTAATTAACAGATTTTGCATTTGCAGTGGAATTGCATCAAGTGCATAAAAATGTATTCAATAAACTTAATATGTGTATGTATGTCTATGCATGATGTGTATAAATATTATATATATATGTGTATATATATATATATATATATATATATATATATATATATATATATATATATATGTATGTATGTATGTATGTATGTGTGAATGCATGTATAGATGAATACTATATAAATATATAAACATATATGCATATATAATGTATATTATGTATAATGTATGTTTTGTGTGCGCATGTAAATATATATATATATATATATATATATATATATATATATATATATATATATATATATATATATATATATATATATATATATATATATGCATATGCATTTATATATATGATGTGAAAACTTGCACACAAAATGTACTACAATTATACAAAATATCAGTTGATTTTATTTTCCAGTATTACTATTTTCATAAAAAATATTTTTTTATGAACAAAGAAAATATATTACATTTCGCATATTTATATTGCACTATTTTTATATGTATAAAATATAAAATTATATACATACAACACACACACATATATATATATATATATATATATATATATATATATATATATATATATGTATATGTATATATATATACCAATGTTTACGTTTGTGTGCATGTGTAATGTATACATGTGTCATGTGTGTATGCATAATATATAGAGGGTCCAAATAAAAGTGAAAGATAGTAAAATATAATAAATGATAGTAAGTAAATGTATGTCTAAAACTTGCATAATTATTTGGGCCACCTATATGTATGTATGTATGTACATATACATATACATACATATATATATATATATATATACATATACATACATATATATATATATATATATATATATATATAATGCAATGTTTACTTATATTATGCATGAATAATGTATACATGTGTCTGTGGACATGCATATATGCATGTATGAATGTGTATGTATATATAAACATGTGTATATATATATATATATATATATATATATATATATATATATATATATATATATATATATATATATATATATATATATATGTAACATATATAAATATTTATGTACATTACTTACCTACTTCCCTGTGATTTCTTCGTCTTCGGTCTCTTCGTGCTATTCCTGATATCATCAGGCATTGGCAAAGTTGAAGCGTAACCATGTTCAGCCTCTGCAATATGATTTATTCTATAGTTGATCAAAATCAGCTGATGCACACACGTCGCATCACACAACAAAAATAGCATGGATGCCATGTTGACGTGGAGATAAGCAAGTGAACAGCTCGCTTAACACAACTTACCGCGTTCTCGTCGTTCAAGGTATTCCGCGGCTTGTAACAACGCTGCAATACTCATTTTAAACCCGAATATTATTTCTTTAATCACAAAATAAACACGTTCGATAACTGACAAGACACTATTGTTTTTAAGCACTACTTTGGACAAACCGAACACAAGAGAATAAACAATAACGCAACAATGACGACGACGACGACAGCTAGCAACACACTATACCCGCACCCTTCTCGAAACTCACTCTCACATTTATTGATGTCAAATACACAGCCAGTTTCGACAATCATGCGCCAGAACGTATGCGCGTGACGAGCGGGAATTGCCGAACTGCGGACGAAACGGCACGACGTCATGTAGACCCATCGACTACGTAGTCACGTGAATTTCATGCTTGTTGTTTTCTAACATTGTTTATATTTAACAAAGTGTCAAAACCGATAGTGTAAACTTTAATGCATAAAAAACATGCTTTTTACATACGCAACATTCTAATTAGAGTCATTCTAGTAGTTCTTTTGCCTTAGTAACCAGAATACCATATTACACATATGTACTTTTATAATATACATTCATATAAATTATATATATATATATATATATATATATATATATATATATATATATATATATATATATATAACTAGAACAAAAAGGCAATGAATCAATCAAAATAGACAATTTTAGGAAAGGTCTTCATCTAGCAGAGGATAGAAAAATGTTAATAATGATGATATGTACATATATATACACTCATGTATAAAAGTGAACATACAGGGAATATTTTTTACAAAATGATTATTTTTTCCGCTAGAGTATTTTTATCAATAATTTTTTTCTGATAAATTCTTTCACTATGATAAGATTGTTTCTATATATATTTTTTGATCATTGTTCAGAAAAATTGTGAAATCCCCCATTAATATTATTTCGCGAGTTCAAAAGTCAACATACAGATGTATTTTAGTTCGTTTTTTTTGGTCATTTTTAAAGAAAATTGTAAAATGTATGTATCTTATAAGATTGTTTTATTTAATAGTACAAAGAGGGTTTTAAAATAATAAAAAAATTAGAAAAAGTAATTAAAGTTAATGACGTCCCGCAGAGAGAAAACATCCGATGATTTACGAAAAAATATGAATAGATCTACAATTCAAACAATAATAAAAAATTGCAATAGAGCTGATAGTATCGCTTTAAAATCACGATCTGGAAAGCCAAAAATATTTACAAAAAAACAAAGACGTAGGGAAGGTGAAGGAAAATGCAAAAATTTCTTTAGCCTGAATTAATATAAAAGTATAAACAGAATATAATTAAAAGTGTCGTCGAATCACTATATCTAGAATATTGAATATTGAAGAGTACTAATAGAGTACCTAGGAAAACACTTTATATAATTAAAATAAATCGTAAAAAGCGCATTGAATTCGCTAAACAATATGTTAATAAAGATAAAAAATTCTGGGAAAACATAATTTTTAGTGATGGGTGTAAATTTAATGTTTTTGATAACGATGGGAGGATTAAAGTGTATCGAAAAAACATTCAGAATATGAACCAAGAATTGAGTTTATACGGTGAATCTTGGAGATGTAAACGTTATGATCTGGGTGTGTTTTGTGATTTCTAAGGTAGAAAATATGACTTGAAACAACAATGGATAATTTGGAGTATATGAACATTTTATAACAAAATTTTAAGGAGAGTGCTATAAAATTGAACCTGTAAAGTACATACATTTTCCAACATAACAACGATTCCAATCACATATCATACACAGTGCGTGAGTGGCTTCTGTATAACTGCCCTAAATAGCTTAAAACCCCACCCCAATACTCAGACTTAAATCCCAAAGAACATTTATGGAACGAAACCAAATGACAAATATGGGAAAGAAGTATACAAAACAAATAAACCTGAAGAAAAGTCTTTCTATATGAATGGGAAAATATTGGATCCGAAATAACAAGAAAATTCGTCCATTCTATGACCAAAATATTAAAATAAGTCATTAAAAATGAAAGTGGTCCAACTTCATATCAAATGTTAAAAATATATATTTATTTAACAAATTTTCAAAGTGTATGTTAACTTTTGCACAGTTAGAAATGTGTTATTTTATAGTTAAAATGAATTATTGGTTTTTCATTTTATTTTTGTTATTGGTTTTGAGTTGAAAATAAGCCCCATTAAATTTCAGATAAAATTTGAAAAAAAAATGTTTTTTATTTATTTTAAATTTTTCAGAAAAGTTTAATAAATAAAATAATTTTGCTTATATGTTCACTTTTTCACATGTGTGTGAGTATATATATATATATATATATATATATATATATATATATATATATATATATATACATCCGGCCCTCAATTTACGCAGGATTTTTTTTTACGTGAGTTTTTTTACGCGTCAAATTATGGCTCTATTTACGCGGGACTTCTTTTACGCGGTATTGATTTACGCGGCACTTTTTATACGCGGTCAGATAGATTTCATTTTATATAATTTTTCATGGAATTTATTATATATCAGAGTGTCGCAAATTCTTACTTGAACGTATAAAAGCACGGCAGTGCAGTACAAAACATATTCAAAGAGACGTCACATTGCCTTACTAATAATTTTTGCGATCTTAATTTACACAGCCAGAAAATAATTTTAACCCAGAAATGTTTAACAAACGTACAATAACACGAAGAAACAGAAAATCTATGTCTTTGGACAAACTCAATTTACGCGATTTTCATTCACGTAAAACAAATCCACGCGGAATAGCTACTCCGCGTAAATTAAGGGACAGTTGTGTGTATATATATATATATATATATATATATATATATATATATATAAAGAGAGATAAAGGGAGAGAAAAACTGCAAAAATATTCTTACGTTACAAAAATGAAATGAAAATGTTTTATAAAATTTGTGAAATAAACAAATTAAAATACTCTTTATTTAAATATATTTAATAAATTCACCTCATTCGAAACAAAACTACTTCACGTCATAATCTAAAAGAAAAAATTAATTCAAATCAAAAAATATCCATTGAAGTTTTTTTATATATATTTGCATTATATCCAATGAGATATAATTGTTCTAAATGCTATTTTTCGTATTTTCTGGTGAATTTACAATTGATATAATTAAATATTTTTTCCTTTAATTATTCAAAAATTCTTATATAAGTGAATTGAAGCAAGATGCACAACAAAAAAAGTGAAACAACATTTTCTGAACGATATATTATTTTAAATATAAAAAATAATGGCGAATCTTACTTCGAAATTTCCAAGACTATAAGTAGATCGAAATCAACTATTCAATTTACAATAGAATGATTTTATAAAGAAAACAGGATGCAAATTGTACACCAAACGGTCGACCGAGCAAGTTAATAGCCAGTAAAAACAAATGTTACAACTAGTCTATCAAGTTTCTTGTTTGAGTACTCCAAAAATATCATCAGAGTTAAACCAATATTTGCATACTAATATTCGTCATGGCACTATTTTAAAAATCAGGATATAAAGCACAAATGACACGAAGAAAACCATATGTTTCGAAAGTCAATCAACAAAATCGTCTTGATTTCACTAAAAAGTAACAAGCTGTGCTACAAGCATCTGATAAGAAAATAATCTTCGATAAGACCAAATTTGATATTTTCAAAAAAGATGAAAAAATTTTGATTTGAAAAAGAAGAGATGAAGATTAGTTAGAAAAAACATGAAAATGATAGAATAATGGTGTGAATATGTACAGCGGGGAATAAAACCGAAAATTGTATTCAATATTATCGAAAATGCCATGGACCAATCTTTACAGAAATGTAATTAAGCAAAAAAAATACATTGCAAGATTGCAATTACGTAACAAATTCTATTTTCAGCACAACAATGACCCCAAAATACGGCATATATAAATCGACAATGGATCGCTTTTAACACGCCATATGCTTTGAATACTCCCCCACGACCACCACCCAATCTTAATCCAATTGAATATGTTTGTAGTGAACTCGAAAGAAGGATAAGGAAACATACGGATCTGCAGCAAAAATTAACTACTTGTGTTAATATTAGTCTTTAATTTTATAATCCTGTTAAAATAAATAATTTGTAATATAATTATACAGGGTTGTTAAGTATACTTAATTAAAATCATAAATACACAATTCTTAATTTTTTATTTAATTTTTACTTGTTGAATTTTATAACATGTGCTTTCCGCATTTTTAAACCGTATGACTTTTGCGACACTCTGGATATAATATACGAGGTGTGATCAAAAAATAAGGTGAATTTTTATTTTTTTCAAAGAATATTTATTTATTCATCAATTTTTATTTTGTCCCCTTCAAAGTAATCCCCCTCGGATATAATGCACTTGTGCCAACGCTTTTTCCAATCCTCAAAGCATTTCAAAAAATCATTTTTTGTGATCTTTTTGCTCCTTTTCGATGCCGAATCGTTGCAAAAAATGGGCCTCTTCAGCGGTAACAAGAAGAAGTCAATTGCCAGGTCTGGGAATACGGTGCCTGCGGCATCATTAGTGTGTTGGTTTTAGCCAAAAATCGCGCACAAACAACGATGTGTGAGCAGGGGCGTTAATGCAAAAGCCAATTTTTGTTCTTCCACAAATTCGGACGTTTCTGGCGGATTGCTTCGCGCAAATTGCGCATAACTTGCAGGTAATACATTTACTGTTTACCCTGTGGCAAGAACTTGATGCACCAGCCCCTGCAATCAAAGAGAACTGTAAGCAAAAAATTTGATAATGACGTCTTTGATCCGCAAAAACGACGTCATAACCGTATACCCATGTTTCGTCACCTATTATGACCTTGTCGAGTATCTCTGGGTCGTCATTGACGTCATTCAATAGCTCTTGGGCGATGCTCATGCGACGGTTCTTTTGGTCGAAATTGAGCAATTTCGGAACAAACTTCGCTGACATACGTCTCATGTCCAAAAAACCTTTTATATATTTATATCGTGCTTTTATACGTTCATGTAAGAATTTGCGTCACTCTGATATATAATAAACTCCATGAAAAATTATATAAAATGAAATCTATCTGACCGCGTATAGAAAGTGCTGCTTAAATCAATACCGCGTAAAAAAAGTCCCGCGTAAATAGAGGTATAATTTGTCGCGTAAAAAAAGTTTCGCGTAAATTGAAGGACGGATGTATATATATATATGGACCTTTTATTTTGAAAGTGGTGTTAGTCCATTTTTTAAAAAAATGAGATATCACGTAATTTATTCTTAATTTAGTGTAAACTTTTTGTTTATAACTAGTTAGTATTTAATTTCTTAAAAAATGCCAATGCTTTGTTCAATTTAAAATTGGCCGATAAAAGAAATTGCGTAGCCATTGATTATGAAAGTGATGTAAGTCTAATTTCCAAAGAAATCCCAATCAATACTTTGCCTGTTCTTTTGATTTACAAAAAGCCTTGCCCTATCCAAAATTATCTGTTTCAATCGCATATTATAAGCGAAATATATATGTTTTAAACGAGGGATTTCACAATTTCCACGACAATAAAGTTAATATGTATGTGTGGGACGAAACTACTGCTTCCAGGGGATCGCAGGTAATAGCTTCTTGCTGTTTGAGACATTTACAAAATGTAACGACTCAAAGTCATGTTATTGCATATAGTGATATGTGTACTGGACAAAATCGACATTTACAAATGGCATTGATGTGGTTGAGGGTTGTTCAGTCTTTAGAAAATAACATTGAAGTAATTGATCATAAATTTTTACTCTCCGGGCATTCGTATCTTCCAAACGATGCAGATTTTGGTATCATAGAAATGGCATTACGAAAAAAGAATTTAAGGTACATACCACAGGATTATTATGATGTTATAAAACAATGTAGGCAACATAATAAATTTATTTTACACGGAATGAAACGAGAGAATTTCGTTTCAACAAAAAAATCTACAAAACGCAATTAAAAAACAGATAAGAAGAAACACTAATGGAGAAAAGGTAAATTGGTTGGAAATATGTTGGATGAGGTTTTGCAAAAGTGCACCGTATACTATTTTATATAAAACATCAATGGAGGACACAGAATTTAAGACTTTAGATTTATCATCTACATGTCGGGGAAGACTGCCAAAATTTGAAAAATCGCCCTAGCGCCTTTGTATCACGATGGCAGGCCTATTACATACGAAAAATATAAGGATATGGAGCAGTTATTACCTTATGTACCTCCTGTGCATCATGAATATTTCAAAATACTACCATATGAAGAGCATAAATAAATAATACCAATATCTTATGTTAAGTTTAACAATATATAAATATAATCAACGTTCAAAATAGAAAATACTACTCCTATTTTATTTCTTGTTATTATTTATAAACAAAATTGGATTAATACGAAATATATTTTAAGTGATATTTAATTTTTCAAAATCGAAATTAAATGATTTTTACAATTGACTAATTAAGAAAGTGGTATAAGTGCATTTCCAGCGCGTAAATATATACTATTTTAGTTAAATTCGCCTAAAAGAAATTTATATAATCAAATTACATATTGATAAATTAGTAGAAACATTGCCAGACTCGATATAATTAACCTATATTTTTTTATTGACAAATATGTTAACCTTTAATTTTCTCGAAACAACAGAAAATGGACTTGCACCACTTTCAAAATAAACGCTCCATAATTATATATATATATATATATATATATATATTAGGTTGGCAAGTATCTCCCTTCCGCTTTTTTTTATTTATTTATTTATTTTTTTTTGTACATAGCTGCGAAATTCAAAAGACCAGAAGGCGGAAGGGAGATATTTGCCAACCTAATATATATACACTAGGTAGAAAAAGTCTGCACACACTTATCAATACGGAAATATTTGTCAATAAAAAAAAACTAATTAATTTCAATTTGAAAATAAGTATATTTTCTATTAATTCTATCAACTAAAAATTCTTTATACATGGCAATTCAAAACATTTTAAATTTACAAAAAATAAACTAAAAAAGGAAAAACACAAAATTTAATAAAACTATTAGGTCATGTAATATGAAATGTCGGTTTTATATATTATTTTCGATTTAATAATCCGACATTTCATAATACATAACCTAATAAAAATGTTTTAATTTTTTTAAAAAAAAAAACAAAGTAAACTAGAGATAATACAAAAATTCAATAAAATTCAATAGAAAATTCTGCATACAGTAAATGAAAATCAAAAAAATTTTAAACTAAATTAATAACTGGTTGGATAGCCTCTTTTTTAACAACCTTCTGTAATCGTTTTAGCATACCAGTTTTATCTGTCTGAGAAAATCATGTTTTCCCAAAACTGGATTAGTTTATTAATATGTTCATTTACATCTATCCGCTTTTATCTATTGATACGTAAAATAAATGGTTTTTTATACGCAACACATCCAGTTCATACAAATTGAGTAGAAAATGTCTGCGTACAGCAAATAAAAATCAAAAATAATATAAAGTAAAATAAGCTTTTCAAGTGAATTAGTAACTGGTTGGATAGCCTCTTTTTTAAGAACCTCCTATAATCGTTTTTGCATGGAATGATCCAATTTTTGTGGTTTCCTTAGCACTAATCTTATTCCACTATTTTTCTATAACTTTCTTCAACATTTTCTTTGCAGTTATGCCATGTTGGCGAATTAACGTTCAAGAAAATGCCACATATGTTATATACGGTTTAGGTCAAGAGATTGGGGAGGTGCATGCAACTGTTTTGGAACGTTATATAATATCTATAGCTTAACAACTTCTACCGTGTGCTTCGGACCATTGTCATGCAAAAAATTATAATCGGGACCTAGACTTAATTTGTCAGCACTTTGCTTTATTTTTCGTTTTAAAATATTGAAGTAAGCATATTTATCTATCGTGGATTCTAAAAACTCCATTTGTCCCACGCCCTTACTTGTTATACACCCCAATACCATTACTCTACCACCACCGAGTTTCACAGTAGGAACAAGATGTTTTTATTCAGTGATGTACATACAATTTTGAGTTTTTTTTATTCCAAAAATGTAATATTTGCTCTCGGCTGAGAAAAACATATTTTCCCAAAACTGGATTAATTTATTAATGTGTTCATTTGCATATGCAATCCGTTTTTATCTACTGATACGTGAAATAAATGATTTCTTATGCGCAACACGTTCATGATACCCACTCTTTTTTATTATTTTGCGCACAGTATCAGCACATATTTGATTCTTAAATAGTACTTCAATATCTTTTGCAATTTGGGGTGCAGTTATTCGGGGATTTTCTTTCACTGAAGCTACAATCTTACGTCTTTATCTAAATGTTAATTTCGAAGACCGGCCATAAAATGGTTTCGATATGGATTTAAAATTGATTACTACTCTTTGAACGGAAGAATGTTGTCTTCCAACAGTCTTCTCTATTTCATAAACACTTTACCCTTTTTCCATAACTTTAAAATAATTTTATGTTCACTAATAGAAATTTATTTTTTTTGGATTCCATCTTATTCATTTTTTTGCAAACAACTTTACTATTAGTTATTACAAATAATATTTTAAGGTTTCAAGTACAACACGAACTAGGACATAAAACTGTGATAATTTTAAAACAATAATACATTAAAAATATTGCAACAAAATTCTAGGAATTATCGTCTAAAACAATTTGTAAATAGACTTTTTCTACTGAATTTGATTGAATTCTTGTGTTTTTCTTTTTTAGTTTTTTTTTTAATTTAAACTGTTTTGAATTTCCATGTATAAAAAAGTATTAGTTCATATAATAAATAAAAAATATCTTTGTTTTCAAATTTAAATTAATAATTTTTTTTTATTGAGAAATAAATCCATTTTACACAACTGAATTTTAACCCCAACACCACAATAATTTAAAGTGTTCAATAATCACTTATTGTTCATTTATTATTTATAATTTTGAATAATAAATGAACAATAAGAGATTATTGAACACTTTATTGTGGTGTTGGGGTTAAAATTGATTTGTGTAAAGTGAATCAGCCACAGTTCCAAAACAACAAATAAATATTTCTATATTAATAAGTGTACGCAGACTGTTTCTACCTAGTATATATATATATATATATATATATATATATATATATATATATATATATATATATATATATATATACATGCAGTAATACCTCGATTAGTCCGGTTTCACAATAGTCCGGTTTGAAATTTCCCAAAAAAAAATTTCTTACTTGAAAAAATCCTACTAAAAAATTTTCCTTGAAAAAAAATTCCAAAAAATTAATACATAAAATTATTTTTATACGCATATTTTCAAGTTTTCCCTTTTTTATTAAAACATCATAAAAAACAAAACCGAAATCGTATATGCACATTATGCGCAACGCATACGCAGTTCTAGTTTTGTGGTCTTTTTTCTATTAATTTTCGATTCTCAACTCTAGAATAAAGTCGATTTTTTGATAATTAAATTTTAATAACCCATTTGAAAATGAATTCAAAATGAATTTATAAATCCTTGATTTTTTTTGTTGATATATACAAACATTTGAATATATTACCCTCAATTTATTTACTGAAAAACAGGAAAAAAATTTGTTTGGAACCAATTAACGTTTTTTTATTTAGTTAATGTTTCGATTAGTCCGGTTTCAAATAGTCCGATTAATCAGTGGAACCGATTAGCCGGACTATGCGAGGTATTCCTGTGTATATATATATATATATATATATATATATATATATATAGAGAGAGAGAGAGAGAGAGAGAGAGAGAGAGAGACTACAATATTTATATCGTAAATCAATATGTTGAGTATCCTAAAAAAAATTAGAATTAATACAAATGTAATTAATTTTCATGTCACATATATGTATATTTATTAAAAATATATAATTTTGAGTAGTTTTCAAATCTCATAATATTTTTCAAATCTCTTTTTCATATCTTCAACTTTATTAATTTATTTCATCTTAAAAATTTTGTAAAATCAAAAATAAATAGTAGTAGGAAAAAACTATATCTGAAGAATATACTAAGTAACTTCGAACCTCTCAACCAAATTACGCTATTTTTCTGGGTTGCTAAAAAAACATGAGACTTCAAATTGTCATGCTGTAAGATATTTTGTTTCCTATTAACAAGAACCGAACTGTTTTTTCAAGTTTATTATTCAAATTGTCCAATTGTTGGCAATATTTTTCAGAATTAATCACTTCTTTTAGTTTTAGAAATTCATAACAAATTGGTTCTCTCATGTCTCACCACATAGACAAAATTTTCTTTATCTCACTTGAATTCTGTTTGGATATTGACAGAATGGGTTATCCAGCTTTGCGGTATACTCTTTTCCTCAATATATTTTCATGTGTAATCTATTTTTCATCTCCAGTTACGAAGCGTTCTAAAAATAGTTCATTTTTATTGTATAAAAATAGAAACGAAGAAACGATTACACGACACTGCCCGTTCTTAGCAGTCAATTTATGTCGTTCCCATCTTACATACTTTTACATGAATTCAAAATGGATCTTATTTTTAAATGTTGCAAAGAATATCATCATCGATCATAGAACGTCTTCCAACGCGTGGTTCGTCTTCAAAGTTAAAATCTTCATTCTTAAATTTCTCGAATCATTTTCTATATGTCTTTTCAGATATTATGTCTAATACAAAAAGTTTTAATAAATTTTTATATGCTTCTGCAACATTCTTTCCTTGTTGATATTCATAAAGTATACAGTGCCATAAATGAATCTTATCAACAGATATTTTTCCTTCACTATTCTCTAGTAAATACTGATGATAAAACATTTGTTTTAATGTATAATTAAGGGCACTAATAATAAAATGTAACTGTATATAGAATGAGTCATATACCTTTCATTAAAACACTTTTCTACGTGCTAAAAATAAATGTGTGTTAAATGAAAAATAAATTCGGTAGATTTATATATATATATATATATATATATATATATATATATATATTGCTCTCAAGAGCATTAAAATAAATGAAGATATTTTTTATTTACCTGCTGTTCAGATATGGACAAAAATTCATTTGTGTGATTGTCTAAAATTACTACTTATCCTTTTAAATATATAAAAAAGCATATAAACAATATATTCAATTAAAATAATGATTCAAGTTAATAATTTATATCTATGTATTTGTATAAATTCGTCCAAATCAATTAATACTAAAAATATCACATGATTTTGTAAAATCTAGTAGAATAATTTGGTTTAATATTGCACTATAATCAATTTTCTAGGATATTAATAGCTTTCACACTATAGTTGAATAAATTATATTCAATACATCCTATATATGGTTATCTAAATCCTGTTTATTTGAATAGTATGTCTTCCGTTTCTCAAGCATAAAATGCCGAAAATGCACACTATTTTCCTTCATCTTTAAATTAATGAATGCAATAAGAAAACCTAAAATGCATTTAAAAACCGAAATGCATATAAAAAAATGAACTTGACAATATTTCAATCAAATTTAGTTGACTGCTGAGTGATTATTGCAATAAAAGTGATGGGAGTGAAATTACATTTAACATTTATTTTTTACATAAAGTTTCATTTTACATTTTTAGTTTTAGTTATTATACATTTAACTCAAATCAAAGTTAATTATATACACTACCGAGACAAAGTCTACGCACACCCATTCTATCTTTATTAATATCGTCTATAACATAAAAACAGTATTGTTGATAATAAAGTAATTATTTTTTATTTTTTCTACAAAGTCCTAAAAATTCAAAAACATCAACAAAATACTTTTTAAATATCAATTAAGTAAAAAAAAACAACAAAATAAACGAAATTTTAAAAAATTACGTGAGAAAAAATCTGCGCACAGATGCGTTTATCGTTTATTATCCTTAGAATTTTTAATTTCAGCATGACAATTGGCTATGTGATTGTTGAAAATGCAATGCAGATTGTTATTCTTAATTTTAGTTTTTGTCAAACAGGTAATACAAGTGAATGTCATGGAAAATAAAATGTGTAATTTTAAAAAGAATAAAATAAGTATATCAGAGTGAAAAATAATTATAAAATTATGGAAAGAAGAAAATAGCTACCAAAATATTAAAACAATTTTAGGAAGACAGCATTCATCAATTTATAGAGTGAAAAAAATTATTAAAACAACCGATATCATAACATCAATGCTCCGTTGTGGCCGCCGTTCAAAGTTATCTGAAAGGGAAAAACGTTATATCATAAATACAGTTAAGACTAATCCACGATTAACCACTTTTGTAATTGCTGAAAATGTCCATGTACAATTTGATAAAAAAAATTGATGATACGACAAGGAAAACTCTAATAATTGCTGGGTGCCGGAGTCAGATTGCAAGACAGAAACCGTTCATTTCAAGAGTGAACAGAATTAAGCAAAATGGGGATGTAAATATATGGGAGAATTTTTGGAAAAATATAATCGAGAGTAAATTTTATATATATTTGCCATAAAAGGACGAAAGTTCATTTGGCGAAAACCTAATATAGGCTTAGATAAGAAAAATTTGTTTCTCACCATGAAACATGATGGTGGTCGGGTGATGTTATGGGTGTGTATGTTAAGTAGCGGCGTTGGTAATATCGAATTTATAGTCAATAATAAATAAATTCGACTATCTCGATATTTTAAAGCGAAATTTAAAAGAAAATGTAGGAAAAATCGGATTAAGCCGTAAATTTTATTTCGGACAAGACAATTATCACAAACATACGACCAAAATTGTCAAGCTTTGGGTACTCTATAATATTCCAAAGCACTTGTATATGCTCCCACAATATCCTGTCTTAAATTTCATTGAACATTTATTTCGCTTCCATAAGCAATGCAAATCTTATTTACAGTATCATTAGTACTGTTGCCTTTTTTAAAAACAATGCAACATTACATGCCGCAAATGCTTCCTTTGATTTTCCATACTTAAAGGCATACGAAAGGCCGTGTATAACTCTTCAATATGAACGAAACGTATTCTACGATAGCTAAACAATGACTAAAATGGATGACATCAACGTCTAAGAGATAATGTTGCATATTTTTATAAACGCTGATATTTATATAAGCAGCTGCGTGCAGGTCGAAAAAGAAAATTTTGGGACCACCTTATACATCTTGGTCTGTTTTTATGCGGTAAATACGTTCCGCAGAAAACCGTATTAAAAAAATCGCACAAAAGAAGACTTAACTTACATTGAAACATTAGGGATACATTCCTTAATTTTCAAAACCCGCATAAAACCAAAGCAACAAAGTGAAATTACTCCAAAATTATCATAAAAAAACAGGAAATAAAGAATGTCTAAAAAAATTCAAATATCTGAATAGAATTGATAAAAAACATAACTTTTTTACTTTATTTTTTTATTAACTATTTAATTTCATTCAAAGCAATATATACATATGTGTAATTTATTTTACATTTTTTCATACATATTTGAAAATATGCTGTTTGAAAATATGCGGGTTCATTTGTGAACTGGTGTAAAATCAGATTCGTCACTAGAGGAAACACAAACAGAATTAGCGCCGACTTCTGTCTCGTGCTATGTTAATTTTTCTGGCAACAATGTAAGAATCGGTGATTAAACTTTGAGACGATGATTTTACTAATTGTTTATGAAGCTTTTATATTCAGACATACAATTATTTAGCTTTGTTGTAATTTAAAAGCTCATTCAGAATTCGTGTCATTAACAAGAAAATGATTTTCCAATTGATTACAAAGTTGAAGACCTTCTCAAATCATTTTTGCAGTGAAGGGAACAGGTTCTACTTCTGTTTCATTATCTTTTTCTAAATCTTCTACGGTATCTAAACTTATTGCAATAATATCATTGTCACTTAAGGCATTAACCATCCTTTGCTAGCCGAAAATTCCTTATCAGTTTGAGAAGCGGAAGTAAATGGCTCTGATTCCTTCATTTGTTCATAAAACTGAAGAGCTTTTCGTTGAATTAAATAACTGCTTAAAGGAATTCTTAAAAAATGCATAAAAAAATATTAAGAAGAAATATGAATTTCATAACTTCAAAATCGCATTAAAATAATCCGCACAAAAACAGACCCAACTGTATATATATATATTGGGGATCTCCATAAGAAATGGTTTATTTAAAATAGAATGCATAAACAAAATTGTACAAAAGCCTTTTCCTTTTTGATTTATGATATAATCACCATTATTATTTGACATTTTTTCATCTTGTCTCCAAAGATTTAATGTCTCGTTTAAGAAATTTTGGATTTTTTGAAGAAAAAAATGATTCAAAGTGATTCTCGACCATCAACATTTAGTGAAGGTCATTTTCCTAAGAACTTCAGACTGCTGTAGTCTTTCCAGCTGCTGACAGTAATCTCCAGATTTTAACAATTCAAAGTGAATCACTCCATGGAAATTCCACCTAACGCATAAAAACACTTTTTCAAATCAAACTGGGCTTTTATGATAGAACTGAAATTTGATTAAATGAAAGCCATTTCTAAATTTGCTTCAAATTAGTACACGGAACCCATTTTTCGATAAATGTAATGGTTTTTAATAAGAATTTTAGAATTTTGACAGCTAGCCATGTTTGCATTTTTTTAAAGCTCATTTTGACATTTCAACTCGGTATAATTTAGTAAATTATCATGGAACGTTTAACACTTCAACAACGATTAGAAATTGTAAAAAATCATTATAACAATCAATGTTTGGTTCGTAAAATTTATCGTGCGCTTCGTAAAACTTAACACAATCGTCCGAAGAAACGTGCCATTTATCGAATTATTGAAAAATTTTAAAATAATTTTACTCTACAAGATGCAGCATTGCCTGTAAGACTAAGAAATGCAAGAAGTGAGGCCAATATTGTTTCTGTTAGTGAAAATTTCAACATGAAACTAGGAATCTCGTTACAGTAAATGGAGCTCGTTACCAAACCGTGATTAATGATTTTTTTACAAAAATGATTGAAAATGATTTGCATGATATGTGGTTTCAACAGAACGGTGCTATGTACAATACATCTGCGGAAGCAACAGACTTATTGAACAAAAATTAATGAGTCCATTATTTTACAAAATGGACACATCAATTGGCCACGAAGATCATGTGATCTTACTTTATTGGATTACTTTCTATGGGGTTATGTAAAACCATCAGTTTATGATGATAAACCACAAACAACAGAAGCATTAAAAATAAACATTGAACGTGTAATTCATGAAATTGGACTACAATAATGCGAATGACTGACTACAAATTGGACTAAGCATGCACTACGAGGTCAGACAATTAAGTAATGCGACCGATTTTTTTTCTCGGCCTGTGGTAACACTGCGAACCTGTAACTCAGCCACCGTAATAGCAGATCCCTACTCTCTCGATTGAGACCTTGACCACCCTCGTACGATCATTTCTTCGCCAGCTGTTTAGTGTTTTGTAACAACGCGCGAGTAGTGCATGTCACGAAAATGGAACAGAGAAATTGAATGAACATCGCTCAAGATTGTCTCGAGCAGGTTGAAAGTGATCCTACTCTTCTCGATCGAGTTATTACTGGTGATGAAAGTTGGTTCTTTCAATATGACCCCGAAACTAAACGACAAAGCCAACAGTGGCTGTCCCCTGGAGCACCAAGGCCAAAGAAGGCAAGAATGAGCAAGTCCAAAGTGAAAACCATGTTGATTTGCTTCTTCGACAGCAAAGGGGTGGTTCACAAAGAGTTCGTACCACCTGGACAAACCGTAAATCAAGTATTCTACCGCAATGTGCTCGAAAAATTACGAAAAAGGGTGCTCAGAGTGCGTCCAGAGATCGCGAAGACTTGGGTTCTGCATCACGACAATGCTCCCTGTCACAGTGCGTTCAGTGTCTCTCAGTTTTTGGCGTCTAAAGGCATCGCAACGTTACCACAACCGCCCTATTCACCGGATATGTTACCCTGCGACTTTTTCCTATTCCCCCATATGAAAAAATTCGTCAAAGGTCGACATTTTGACTCTGTTGAAGATATCCAAGAATCTGTGACAAGGGTACTCGGAGAGGTCCCACAAGAAGTGTTCCAGAATTGTTATGAAAACTGGAAAACTCGCTGGAATAAGTGTATAGATGCGGGAGGGGACTACTTTGAAGGGGATCGCAGCGATGTACCTTAATTTTTAAATATACTCGATTTTTGAATTTTGTCGCATTACTTAATAGTCTGACCTCGTATATCAAGCGAAGTCGTGGTTGTTATATGAGTGAAATCATGTTACATAATTAATGCCATAGAATATGCTTAAAATTTAAAAAAATATAACTAATTAATTAAATACTTTTTGTTTTATTTCCATTTAAACTTCTGAAGCGCTTATTGCAAAACCCTATATTATCATCCCAACACCAAAGACATTAAAAAATGTTTAATAATCACTCATTGTTCATTTTGTTTGTTTATAACATCAATAGGCTAATGCGCATTTCGATGACGATGCCATCACCGTTAGAGCATTTCAAAATCTGAAATTTAAAATAAAAACTAATAATAATTAATCAAATGTTACACTTTTATAAAGCACAATTCGACCAAAAAAATTAGTGTCAATAAAATTTCTATAAAGTAGTACAATTTGTATTTAATGCACAATGAGTTTAAAAAGAAGAGACAAATGTAGTTAATGGTCCAAAAAAAACTTTTGATACATATTCGTTATTAGTATACGAGGGTCGTTTGATAAGTACGGTAAATTTATTTATTGTTCAATTTAATTAAATTTTTCAATTTAGTTTTCTTCACCTTTTTACCATACTTATCAAACGACCCTCGTAGTGGCGAAACATACTTGTGAACTTTGGTATAACAAATTCCGTTTTAGTTATTTTTATTTAATTGGTAATCCTCATCCTGGTAAATTTTTATTCGTTGATGATAACATATTAAAAAATATTATATAGGAAAATCTGAGAAAAAAATCATATAAAACCGTAAAAATCATTCAATTCTTTTAGAAATTTTAAATTTTATCAATACTTGATGTTTAATTATGTAATAAACTTTCAAAAAAAAAAATAATAATATACAGGTTTACGACTTGCACAACGTTGCTGTCTAGACAGAGATTATGAACCGTTTTTAAAAGGAATTGTAACTATTGACGAGAAAAAGGTGTTGTACGGTAACGTATTAAGAAACAGGCATTAATCTCTCAAAAGTACACTTCATTAGTAGCAACAAGAGGAAAACTTGCATCAGAAAATGGTAATACCATAAATGTCATTGGTTAGAACATCGAGGTGTAATTTCCTACTAACTCTTTTAACTTGGAAAAACATAGACTCAAATTTAAATTTCCAATAACTTGAGAAGACAAGCAAGCTCTACATTCCTAAAAACGTAACCAGTGAATGGAAGTAGATAATAATCCATCGAGATAACGCAAGATTTACATAATATTGAAAACACTAAGGAAATTAAAGAAATGCAACTGAGAAATGTTAAATCATCCTTTTTATTCGCCCGATCTCTCGGTTTCGAAATACCATTCATTTTGTTCTTCTTAACAAAAAAACTCAATATTTTTAGTAAAGTAAAAAATATTATTCAAATTTCATTAGCTCGAATCCATTATGCTTTTACGTGAGTAGAATAAATAAATTGACAGAAAGATGAAGCACTATTATTAGTAAGAATAAAAAATATAACTTTCAAAAATAGTAATAACAAACATTTTTGAATATTAAAATAGTTCTATTTTTTCACTAACCTGTTACATATTCACATACGAGTACTATGGTCACAAATACTTTTATTTTTTTTAATAAATTCATAACATTATGAAAAATTCAGTTAAATATTACAGAAAATTTAAAAATCAATTAAAAAAGAAAACAAAAATCAATTAATTTAGAAAATGACTATTATCGATTAAAAATATCAAATGTACAAGAAAAGTGTTAATTTCAACCAATCACACAATCGTTTTATTTCACACGTAACAACACGAGACCGCACAATGCCCCGTGATGATATACCAAAATCTCTTAGAAGAGTTAAATTTAGAGATCATAACGTATGTATCATCTTCTTTTGACACCGTACCTTCAGTTTATTATCTATTCCATTTGTTGCAACACAGTTTAAATCGAAAAAATATCGAGTCTTTTGAAACCTTTTAAATTCATATGTCGTTGTTTTTGTAAAAAAGTCGTGCATCTTTTATGACAGAAGATCATACAAATTTACGAAAGAAAATCATAGAAAAAAATATTCCTGCTAGTTCAATTAAAGAAATTATTTTTAATAAAATAATGAAACATATATTTTTTTAACGAACCCTATCAAAGCTTTTGCATATAGTCACGGCCATTGAAATTTGAGCACGCAAATAAAACGCTTTTTTCGGTATTTTTCCTACATGTAAGTAGATAGGTAAAATTTGCCTTCTAGAAGTTTTTTGTATGCCTGTTTTTTTAAAAAAAATTTAACAAAATAATCGACTGACGTGCATATCGACGGCGATGCAATCATCGTCAGAGCAATTGTGTTAAAAAAATTTAACAAAACAATAATCGGTTGATGCGCATTTCGATGGCGATCATCGTCAGAGCTTTTTGTTAAAAATTTTTAATAAAAAAACTCTGACGATAATGGCATCGTCGTCGAAATGTGCATCAGCCGACTATTGTTATAAACAAAATGTGAACAATAAGTGATTATTGAACATTTCATAACTATTGTGGTGTTGGAGATAAAAATTCATTTGCATTAAAGTAAATCCTCCACAGTTCCAAAACAAACGAAAATATAAGTATTCAAACTATTCGACGAACAGTAAAAAAGATGTTTTAACTGTATACTCAAAAAAATACCACATGGATTGAAAAATATTTTTTAATCAAAAAACCAACCAACAGAATATCAAATTTAATCAATAAATTTAATTTTCTAAACTCTTTCTCCGACATCATTTAGTGGGATACTACACACATATACGAAGGTAGTTTGATAAGTATGGTAAATTTATTTATTGTTTGATTTAATTAAATTTTTCAATTAGTTTTTCTTACTTTTTTACCATATTTTTCAAACGACTCTCGTGTATATATATATATATATATATATATATATATATATATATATATATATATACAGTGTCGGACAAAAGTTAAGCAACTATATGAAAATTGCAGTATTGGTCCAAATATCAACAGTTAATAAAAATATAGAAATGATCGGAGTGCATCAAATTAAAACACTTATACCATATTTTAAAAATATGTAATCAATTATATTTATTTCCTTATTATAACAAAAAAAAATCACAATGAACAAAATTATCTTATATTTTTACGCGACAAAAGTTAAGCAACTCTGTCGCTTCACTTATAAACTAAGAGGAATCCCATGGAATACATTTTTTTATAGTTGTCAACAACATTGAAATGTAGTGTGCATATTTACAAATTGATACAGATAGTGTTTTGTATTTTATCGCCATTGTTTTAAAAATATTAGCAATGTCACGAAGAATACTTAGTGACGATTTAAAATTAGAAATCGTTAAAATGTGCGACCACAATGTGCCTCAAAAGTATATTAGCGAATAATTTAATATAAACAAATCGGTTGTGTCACGAATTATCCAACGTTATAGCACTAGAGGGACTGTTACTACGAAGTTACGATCCGGGCGACCCCGTAAAACATCCAAAAGAGTAGATAATCGAATTGTACGATTAGTGAAAGCAGATCCATTTTTACCCGCTACCAAAATAGTAACCGAATTACAATTAAATGTAAGTTGCCACACTGTACAACATCGACTTGTGGAAAAATGCCTATACAGTAGAAGACCAGTCAAGAAACCATTATTAAGTAAAAAGGAGAGAAAGGCTCGATTGAAATTCGCTCGCGATCATTTGCATTGGGAAGTTAAAAAATGGAAGACCGTATTATTCAGCGATGAATCAAAATTTAATTTAGTCGATTCAGACGGAATGTGTCATTTACGACGTTCTGTTGGAAAAAAATATGATCCACGTTACTATAAAAAAACTGTCAACTACGGAGGTGGAAATGTAATGGTCTGGGGTTGTTTTTCTGGTCGTGGTACGAGACCTTTACACCAGATCAACGGAATAATGGATCGTTTCATGTACAAAGACATGTTAGAAAACGTCATGTTGCCTTTTGCGTCGGAAGAAATGCCTATTTGGTGGAGGTATCAACATGACAACGATCCGAAATACACCGCAAAAATTGTTAAAACGTGGTTTGAACAGAATAATATTGAGGTTCTTTCTTGGCCATCCAAATATCCGGACTTCAATCCCATAGAAAACTTATGGGAAATAGTCAACAAAAAAATTAGTCAAAAGAAATAGTCAACAAGAGGGCAACAAACATTTTCAAATAAAGCCGAATTATATTCGGCTATTGAAGCTGCATGGAAAGACGAAATATCTTTAGATATAGTGAATAAATTAATTGAATCTATGCCACGACACAGTACAACTGTTATTAAGAACAACGGCTATGCTACTAAATATTAATACTTTAGTTTATAAGTGAAGCGACAGAGTTGCTTAACTTTTGTCGCGTAAAAATATAAGATAATTTTGTTCAATGTGATTTTTTTTTAGTTATAATAAGGAAATAAATATAGTTGATTACATATTTTTAAAATATGGTATAAGTGTTTTAATTTGATGCACTCGGATCATTTCTATATTTTTATTAACTGTTGATATTTGGACCATTACTGCAGTTTTCATATAGTTGCTTAACTTTTGTCCAACACTATATATATATATATATATATATATATATATATATATATATATATATATATATATATATATATATATAGGGTAGCCCAAATGACACTAAAGGTTTAAACACATATTTACATATTGTATTATTTAATTATATTTGGGCCACCCTATATTTTACAGACCACAAAAAATCGTCATATTTTTTATGGCAATAATTTCGACATATTTTGAAGTTGGGCCAACATCCAACCATTGTTCAAATTATTTCCTGTTATCATAAATTATCCATTTTTCTAAATAACAAACAATCTTAACTCTTTCTTCACATATCTCTCTTTATTTTTTTAATAAGCTTGATTCTATTCTAACGCCTTATTAAACGTAACAAATATTTGTCCCAACATTTTAATTCCTATTCGGCCGATTAATAAATATCCGTTAAACGATTATTAAACATAGTAACAAATCAGATCATTAATGTAGATTAAAAAAAAAACAGTTTTTAAAAGAATTTTACCAACTTATTATATCAAAAATAATAAAAAAAACTTAAAAATGGTTTCAATAACGAATAGAAACAACAAATTTGTCTTAGATAATAGTTTTTAATAAAAAATACCTCTTAAGCTTTAGTTAGAATTCACGAGGAGTTAGCTTTAAAAATCAAATAGAACAAAAATCTTGCATGTGAATGAAGCATAACGATTTGATTTTTTATTAAAAAAGATATCTCCTATTATTCAACGCTCCAACACCCTTATGAGAAATCCAATGCCAGTCAGAATTACATCATGAATAACTATGTCATTTTTGTTATGACATATTCAATCACGTTTATTCGGTCTCAAAGCTAAAAATGTCGTTATTTGTCCCTACAATTCTACAGTTTTGGATGCTACATACAACTACTTATATATATATATATATATATAAGTATATATATATATATATATATATATATATATATATATATACAATATATATAGAGAGAGAGAGAAAGAGATAAGAAAACGATGTTATTATCATTACCATTATTTATTTCAAACATTTTCAAATAATTAAAAACAGTTGTATGTACACAGTCAACATACTTTTATTTTATTACTATGACTTACTGAAATTATCAAAAAGGTATTTAGCATTATTGCAGCTAATAAATCATCTCCATTGTTTCCTTCAAAGAGAACAAAGCTCGCTCACTAATAAACTCTTCACTTATCACTAATTTCAACTGTACACATAGATCGAATATGGTGATAAGTCAAGTGCATCTCAAAATGGACCAAGTCATTTGGCCAAGCGGATGAAACCTTTTCTCTTCACTCTCCTCACTCATTGACTCAACAAATTACTTGATTGTTTACTAAAACAACCGTTTAGGACCAAATAGAGTACTCGACTGAGGGCTCGTTAAGGTATATTTTTATCATTCGACTAATAATACAATAAAACTGTATTATGACACCTATTGAAAAACTATAATCACTTTGATACTCACTCAATAGTAACAATTTTTCTGCTTCGTTCTAAAAAATGAATTTCATTGCGATTTGCTTTTTGACACAATTTTCAATTGTCATTAATGTATTTCTAAAAATTGACAATTTCTCCTTTATAGCTAGTTTATTTAATTTGTTCTCTCAAGTAACTTTTGCTACCTTCGCATTTACTTTTGTTATTTTTGCAACAATAACTGCTTAATATATTAATAAATATTTTGTGTTTGATTAAACTTTCTTGGAAAATTCAAATATTTGGAGTATTTAAACTCAATTTTAATATGTAAATTAGTTCATTTACAAATAATTCGTTCATTCAATATTGTATATTTTTTATACGAAATCGACTATTAAAAATAACAATACTCAACTTTTTTTAATCTTTAGTATTATTGCATTTTTATTAAATATTTAGTAATATATTATCTTCCTTCAAATTTGATACACATTAAAAAAGTGCGGTAAAAACAATTATAACAATTTTAATTGGTCGTAATTTTTAACCTATGCGTCTATCAATCATGTTTTTATAGTCAGATAATAAACACTAAGAAATTATTATTAAACCTCAACCAATAAATAAATGAGTTTTGTTAAAAATACATCAAGAGTAACAAACCGATTTTCACTTGAACAATCATAATAAAAACTGCAATCCATAAAATAACATTACAAGTACTTCAAGTTTTAGTATTTTTTCTTAGAGTGGATTTTACAATGGATTATCGATGGTTTTTCGTCGAGAATACTGCAAGCAGTTATTACTATTATCGGCCTGCGGTAGTCTGAAATGCTGTGCGGACTAACACTAGAATTAGATTAACAGAGTCTGATAGATATGTGGTTTCAACAGAATGGCACTAAATTGCGTACTCCCGCAGAAACAATTAACATTTCGAAAATGATGTTCCCAGGTTGATTAGATATCTCATCGCGAAATATTATCAGTAAGATCGTCCGATTTCACACCAAACTTTTTAGTTATTTGAAATTAAAAAATTATACAAACAAACTACAGCCATAGAAGTTAAAAAAAATATTCATCAAACATAATTCATGCAACACTCAAAATGTTGAACACAAAATGTTAAATGTAATAAAAAGAGTCAAAATTTATTTTAACATCGACAACCATTTGACGGATATTCAAATAATGTACCTAAAACTTTTCTAAATCCTCAATCAAATAAATAATTTAAAATGATTTTAATTAGATTTTTTTTAAGTTATTAGTAATAGTTTATTTCTGATGCACCATGTATAATATTTGGCGAATATTCGTAATACACATTACTGGAATGAATCATATTCCCTTTTTGCAGTAGTTTCTTAAAAATTAATCAGTAAAATTAAAACAATAATTATTAACCAGTCAATTCCTACACAACGTAAGTATATTCGCAATCATTATCTCTATAATTACCATCAATATTTAACTGTTATTTTTGTATTCTTTATGTAAATCCCATGATAGTTTAATCTTTTCAAAAAGTAGCCGATACTCAAACCATCATAAGATTTTATCAAATTATTCAATAACCACATAATTTATTTACCATTTAAACATATTTTGAGCACAAAATTTCTATGAATGCAACAAGAATGTTTTATAATATTTATGTAAAATTGAAAATCACAAGTTTCATATACTCAACATTATAATTTGTTAAAACAAAAAATTAAAGTAGAAAAACAATAAATTTTCACTACTTTTAGTAGCTTATTTTACAGTTTAAAAAAGAATAAAAAGGATAAAATAATGTAAACACTAACCAATTCTGTAATTGTTCGTATTAATAACACCAGAAAAAACTTCATACATGGTTGTTCATACTACTTGTTCATTTAAATGCTGTATAGTATTTTTCTTAACGCATTATACACTGCATTAAGTTTGCACATTTACATATAAGTTCTCTGAAATAGACGAATAAAGTCTAAAAATTGCCACGTTATTAGAAGTTCTCAGTGTAATGACATATCAAATTAAAACAATATATATATATATATATATATATATATATATATATATATATATATATATATATGTATAAACACACATATATATATATATATATATATATCATGGAAAAACAACCTACTAAAAAAATACCGATCAAATATAAAATTATAGACGATAATTTAAGTTTTATTTATTTCTACAATGTCAGTTAAAACTTCATTTTTTCCTCACTTCTGTTAATAATTCTTATTTCAATAGCAAATTCACATCTTTAGTAATAGATTTAATTAATAATACAATTTTCATTATTTTCTATTATTACACTTACACTTTCAAGTAATAAAAAGTATTTTCATTGCTTAAAAGTGATGAATTCAATTCTTAATCAAAGAATAATTTGACTTTCAAAAATAAAAAAACTACTGAAAAAATGTATAATTTTTAAAAACTGGATAAATACAGATACTAAAAAAAATTGTTAAAACTATTTTATCAGCACTTATTTTCATAATTATCAAATACACCCAAAAGCATTAATTTATAAAAAAATCTTACGATATAACAAAAAAATTGATTAAATTTCTGATTATTAATTTATTACATATAATTTCATCAAAAAAATATTTTCATTAAAAATTGTTAATTTTTTATTCAATAATCGTTTACCATCATTTTCACTTGAAAACATTCATACAACATTCACATTTATATTTTTTTCATTTTGTAAATATATTACACAAACAAAGAAAATCTTTTTTAAAGAACTTTAATTTATAAATAAAATTAAAAATCAAAAAACATTTTATAAATATTATTTTTATAATAAAATTAGTTATATACAAATATATTGAAAATCAATTATATTACTATATTTTTAAAAATTCCACACCAAACAAATATAAAGAAATCATTAACTATGAATATTTTTCTTTAGGCACTTGAAAAAGTATTCACCATATACTATTAATGTATTTAGAGACTTGGTTTTTGTTTCACGATAATGACTTGAAAATCACTTTGACAATTCACATTGTTTGAATTGTTTACTTTAAAAACATTTGTCAAAATGTGTACTCTTCATTTATAACACCTAGAAGTATATATTTTTTTACAATTCATACATACAATTACTGATTTTATATAACATTTTAGCATGCAAATAAAGGCTCTATACACATTATAATTTTGTTATATGTACATGAGGGTCGTTTGATAAGTATGGTAGATTTATTTATTGTTTAATTTAATTAATTGATTAATTTAATTTTTCAATTTAGTTTTTCTTACTTTTTACCATACTTATCAAACGACCTTCGTATTTTGCGTTCAAATCTTCTACAATTAAAGAGCTAACATAACCTTATAGATGTTATTATAATCACAGTACTTGTGTATTGTGGTTATCATCACTCATTACACTATAGGAAAAATAAGGATTTTGAAACGAGTCTATAAAAATAGTATATTTCATTACTTTACTAATAATTATAGATACTTAAACCACAAAAATATTTGATATTATTTTATAATAGGAATTAATAAAAATATTTAATCTATAATTATGAATTATTATTAATGTTTAATTTTTAAACTTAATTAAAGAATGCAATAAATTATTTTAAAATATAAAATAGTTTTATATATATATATATATATATATATATATATATATATATACATACACGAGAGTCGTTTGATAAGTATGGTAAAAAAATAAGAAAAACTAAATTGAAAAATGTAATTAAATTAGACAATAAATAAATTTTTCAACTTATCAAACGACCCTTGTATATATACACACATACATTATATCACTGGATAATTATACTGATATTTGACAATAACATTAATTAAGCAATCACATCTGATTTATTGGTTCTATATCCATAATAGACAAAGCATCATGTAGTACACACTCAAGAGCCTTAAGTAAATACAACCTTGCGAACATAATTGGCAATAAATGATCACGATTTTCCTGTAAAGAAAATCTAATAAATATTCTTCTTTATATGCATTTCTTTAATATTTTATACTAGACTTACTGTTAAAATACGAATTTTTCTATAATAAACACTGAATACCGAACACATTTCACTCAAAAAAGAACACAAGTACTGAGTGTTAATTTGTCCTTTACATATACTTCTCACACAATTATTCAATACAATTGGATAATACAATACATAATTGTACAATATAGACCATTCATCCTAAAATTATTTAGAAAAATATATTTAATTTGAATAAATAATATCAATCTACTTTAATCAAAACTAAAAAAATAAACAAACTTATTCAAAGTGTAATTAACAATTCTAATTTAACAAGCAGACTCAATAATAGTTAAATTGAAAATCATAGTTCAATAATAATCAATGTGCTTGTAATAATAATCTGTACAATTTTGATGTCAATAAAGATTTATTTTAATTTTACATTTAATTAATACATAAATTAAATTTTATTATTCAATTTTATATGTGTATATATATAATATATATATATATATATATATATATATATATATATATATATATATATATAAATTTGTCTAATAAAATACTTACTAATTGAGTTAATAAATTAAAGTTTATATTCTCTATACTAGGAAGAGCAGGATAATAGTTATTTAAAACTTTTTCATTAAATTTTTTTTGAATTACTGCTAATCTAGCACAATTATACATTATAAAAGAAATTCCTAAAAGAAAACTATTATAAATATGATATCATAAATAACACAACACAATATAAATACTAATAAAAATATTTTAAATAAGAAATTTCAAATTAACTTTGAAAACCTTTAAGAATATTCAAAACTTTTAAACAATAATATTAAAATATTCCATTTCTATTAAAATCAACTTTTAAATTTTTATAAAAATATATTAACATATATATATATATATATATATATATATATATATATATATATATATATATATATATATATATATATATATATATATAAACATACATAAAAATGTAGTGAAAGTAATTAATCAATTTCAATAGCATTTTTGTTTTATGGATTTCTGCCAGTCATGCTTTTATAGTTCAATAATAAAAATGTTAAGAATTTTTAGGAAATGTGTTTAGTATGGAGCAATGTACTTATAAATCTCAATCAAAAAATATAAGAAAAATCATTATGTCTGATAGGATGCATTTTTATTTGAGTAGTAATATAAACAGAATTCACATTACTCATACACAAAAATCCTTTACTTATAAAACACCACTATGTTTTTTTTTTAAATTGCTATATGATATATACAGTGGAAGTATCTCCTGGACATTTTTTTTAAAAAAATACTATCATTTTATTTTGAAAAAATGATTTCATTATTAACACTGAACAATGGTATAATATACTAATAGTATCATATTACCTTTTAGCACTGAAATTGAATTAATAGGGTCTAGTAGACATGAAGTAAACATAACGGTATTACACTGGCTCCAGAAACAATTAATATTTGAAAAATGATGTTTGCAAATCGACTAATCTCTTATTATAGTAATATTGACTGGTCACCAAGATCACCTAATTTAATAACTCTAGATTTTCCCTAAAGGGATGATTGAATGTAAAAATCTCTATAAACAACTCAAAGATGTTAAGAGGACTTAAAGGAAAATATCTGCCAAATTACAGCTGACAACATCTGAAGTGAAGATACAATAATGTGTAATTTCATGAAGAGTTCAAATTTGTTTAAAGTCAACAACAGACATTTGATAAATATATTCAAATAAGTCAAGAACTTTCACAAAACATTAATAAAAAAGAAATAACATTTTTAATGGCATTTATTTTTAAATTATTAAAGAATTAAAATGTTTAATTACCTTTACACACCTTATATAAATACATTTATATTATATAATATATAATATATATATATATATATATATATATATATATATATATATATATAATATATATATTACAAAAATGTAATCATAAAAAGATTAATCATTACATAAATTTATCAGTAAGCTTAAATTGAAAAAACTAATACTTAATGTTATTATATTGAACCTTGAATATATACATTACTTGAAATCAAAAAATAGTTCATTTTTGTTTTAATTTTATAGTGCCTTACTTTATAAGAAAAATATATACCTTTACTATTTGACGATGCATAATTGACATTAATATAAAGAGGTGAAGTTGGTTTAATTTGTAATAATTCAAATGTTATGGATGCACTACCTAACTTGGAGAATAATTCTTTCCATTTACATTCTGAATGAATTTTAATTCCATATCTATGTTGTGCCATTAATTGCATATTTACAGTTCTATTTCTGAATAACAAAACATGAATAAACAAACATGCATTTTATTTATATATAAACATATGTACATAATGATACAACATAAAAATGTGTAAAAATAAACTTACTTATAATATTCATCAATATTAATATCACTTTTCTTTTTACCCTTTGTAATTTCCATTACAGGTCCAATAAGAATATTTATTTTTGTATTCAATTTTATACTTGAATTATCTGTGATATGAACACAATTATTTTCTCCTGCCAAATTTGTTTCTCGAGTATATACCTCATTTCCAGTCTTTTGGAGAATGTTCATACTAATTTTATGTACAAGTTTCGTACGTAATTGGCTTAAGTTTATAATTGATGAATAACTGTCCACATTGGTTAGTAAAGTAATTTTGTTAGTTTTCGGTTGAAGAAAATTATATGTTTTTTCTTTAAAAATATTACATAAAACGTATTTAAAAACTACTGATCTATTAAGAAATATATTGATTCTATCTTGTACTTCTTCACATTTTGAAATCGAGAATAGCCACGTATTACTCACATTTATTAAATGATCAATCGATGCAGAGTGATCACTATGTTCTGATACATACTGAAATATATTCGTTAAATTTGTCGATTTACAAGTTTTCAACAAACCATACCATGATACAATATTAAGAGGGAAACTAATATCTCCATTGCTGTCCAATTTATGGGAATGCTTTTTTATTACTGAACATTTATGAATATCTACGCTTGCAACTAAAAAGTATTTATAAATATTTTCAATCAATATAGACAGAGGATCGTTCCCAGCTGACATACTATTAAATTTTTTTTTTATGTTCTAAATACATAACACGATGAAAATAAACTTAATTATTAGGAATGAAAATTAAATAATAAAATATGTATTTTTCGTTAATCAACAATTTGTATATAACCTAAATTATTATAATAAAACTCAATTATATTTCCAGTTTATTGAATGTTTGCTAGTTCTAATTAAATATTCTGTTTTACAATTCACAGCTCAATATAATATTGTACAACTTTTAATGATTATTGTAACTTTTCTAGCAACATTTTTAAAACTTAACGACACGTGCTCATGTATATGTAAACAAACATCTATTAACATACATACACACATTCGCACAAATACTAACCATGCGTATGTAAATAGCCTCCAAGGATACCGAACATGTTTTAAATAGATTCAAAATAAGTTATTGTTATTGATATGCATTTTTACAATACATAAGAACAGTTATATACATAAGCTATACAATAAATAAGTTTCTTACTCTAAATTTAACTTATATTAAATGAAATCAGTTATCCTTAATTGGTGAAATTCTATTGTTCATGGGTGATATTAAAAGAAAAAATTTCAAAAATCTATTTGAATAAAATTACCTATTTAAAAACTATACTTTACACATAATATTTGAATAATTTTTAGCGACACATGAAAGAATTCAATTGAACTATGCATTTTCATTTTTTTTTTCAAAATTCTTTATTCTATAAAACAATAATTTTGATAAAGATTTCAATATTTTAAAAGAATTAATGTCTACCTAAACTCAATCGAAATATAAGATTTCGATGATGACTTTTGTGAGTGGGTAGATTGATGTTTGTCCGCACATACTCGAAAATGTATTGTATTATTACATTTAATATACTTATCTAAATATTACACATTCTAATATTGAAATAGTTATCATCGTAAACGGTACAAGTTGAAACAATGTTTGTATGTTCTGTAAGACCACCGTGCGGTGTTTACGTAATGAAGCTATATAATTCCTTGAAAGTATCCCTTAGTGAAATGGTTGTTATTCAACAACCACTTTGTTGATTAATCATCGTTATATTGACATGCACTATTTAGACTATTTGTATTTACTTTGTTCAATAATTAGCCAATCTAATTTAACACAGATGGATCGATTATTATTAAACTCCCCTTTATTGACACGTTGATAAAGTTGTCGATAAGCAGGAGGTCACATTTTTGAGAACGGTAATGATAGTAAGACTGGTGTTGAATCGAACACAGGCCTGTTTGATCATTATGAAAATCGCAATGCCGGATCAGTAAAATTTTCTGCATGTTAAATGTCGGACAGTTGATTCCATAACTCATGGATACATAAATATGCAGCGAGAAATGGCAATACATTTATTTAAGAGAACTCTAGGAGCCGAAATAATCATCGGAAATTTCTTATCAATTAGTGTTATAAAGCAGTCGATTATACAAGCTTACTATAAGCGCGCGTGCACATTGGTCACATTAGGTGACTTTCAACTAGTACTGCTCAAGCGCAGATATCGTTTTCGTGTCTATATTACAAACTGCGCTTGAGCAGTACAAGTTGAAAGTCACCTAATGTGACCAATGTGCACGCGCGCTAATCCTCAACTTGCTTTTTAGTAAGCTTCTCGATTGTGTATGTATGTGTATATATATATATATATATATATATATATATATATATATATATATATATATATATACACCAGAAACAGAGGCCTACCCAGGATTTTTGAAATTTAACTTGAAATTACACAAAATTATAAAGAAAAAGAACAAAATGAAGAATAAATATCGGTTGAGGGGCAATATCCCTAAGAACGATGAACAGAACATAAAACATAATTACAAAAAAAAAACATAAATGAAGATTAATTTTAAGATCAAAAATCGTTAAAAAATATCTATGTATGTGTGTATAAATATATATATATATATATATATTTCTCTTTCATACAAAATTATTTTCAACACCACAAAATGTTCAAATATTCAATAACCACTTATTGCACTTTGTTGTTTATAACAACAAAAGGCTAATGCGCATTTCGATAGTGATACGATATCATCATTAAAGCCATTTGTTATAAAATCTTGTTTTAACATCTTTTGGTGTAGGGGTGATAGTAAATTTGCCATAATTTATATATATATATATATATATATATATATATATATATATATATATATATATATATATATATATATTTACACACATATATACAGACACATACACACACAAATCCATATATAACTTCTACTGACTACAATAACTGATTTCAACATTGCTACCATCGCGTTTTTTATTTTACTTATGTATATTTTTATCGGTTACCATTGGCAGAACCTGACCGTCGAAATATGTAGATTTTGCGATTTCTAAATTAAAAGCTGTGTAGAAAATTAATGGTTGTTGTTTATGTTGATATTAAAAAATAATTTTATTTAATATGTATAATATACCTGGTAGAATTTTATTTAGTGTTTTAAGTTATGATTGTAAATAAAAATAAAACGTGGCAAGATATCAATCTTGTATCTCTTAATGTTTAAATATATTTTTTCATTGAAATTTAAAGTGGTTAATAGTTGATAAATATGTTAATAACAAAATTGCAAATCGGTGTATATTTTATTTCCATAATAAATATAATCAATGCTCAATTACTAGAGGGTTTGTACTGTGGAAAAGAAAATTGTTATAATGTTTTAGATGTAAATAGAGATTCATCCAGAAATGAAATATCAAAAAATTATAGACAGCTAGCAAAAAAATTTCATCCAGATTTACACAAAGGAGAGCAGGCAAAAAAAGAGGCTGAAGAAAAATTTAAACTTATCGCTACAGCTTATGAAACATTAAAAGATGAAGATACAAGAACTGATTATGATTATATGTTAGATCACCCAGATGAATATTATGCGAATTATTATAGATATTATAGACGTCGAGTAGCTCCGAAAGTAGATGTTCGTTTAGTTCTTGCTGTATCTATAACGATAGTTTCCATAATTCAGTACTACAGTGCATGGCAGCGATATGAAACTGCAATCAATTATTTCATAAGTTTACCTAAATATAAAAATCGAGCATTGGATATTGCAGAACAAGAAGGCCTTTTGCATAACAAGAATAATAAAAAAAAATCAAAAAATGAACAAAAAGAAGAGATTAATACTGTTATTCGACGTGTAATAGAGGAAAAAATGGACATTCGTGGATCGTATGCCAAACCGAATTTAAAAGATATATTGTGGGTTCAATTATTAATACTACCATATACATTGTCTGTATATTTGATTTGGTATTTTAAGTGGATCTGGAAATTTCATATACTAAAACAAGACTATGAAGAGGAACATAAGTTATATTTAATTAGGAAATTTTTAAAATTAGGTGAAAATCAATTTGCAGCAATTGATGATGAAAAAAAGAAGGAATATATAGACAAAGAATTGTGGATTAAAAACAATTTTATCCAATGGCGAAAAGAAGAGGAAGAAAATATGAAAAAAATTTTGGCACAAAATCCAAGATATAAAGCACAACGAAGATATATGAAAAAACATGGTTCAGGAAGAATAACTTTCGATGATTCCTAAATAAATGTAAATGATTAATTTTTGTAAAACCATATTTCTATACAGCAAGTGTTCTATTGTTTTATTTATATCTTAGTAAAATTAAACAACAAAAGATAATTATTAAATGAATGCAAATTCATTGTTTAAAGAAAATATATATTACAGAAAGATTAAATTAAATTTTCGTCTTGTCTAAAAAATCTGCTTTTCGAAATGGTGGCACAAAAATGGTGTTATATGGTTGATATTTATAATTTATATTTGTTGCCAAAAATTTGTAATTTTTACTTTTCAATTTATGTAAACATTTACATATGTAAATAAAAAATAACAAATAGAGTAGATAACTTTTTGATCAACCAATTACATATAAAATAAGTGGTTAATTATAGTTAATATTTGATTATAACGATTTCTACAAATTTACATCTGTAATAAAACAACAGTTAGTACATATATATATATATATATATATATATATATATATATATATATATATATATATATATTTATTTAAAAAAAGGTTTTATAATACTAATTTTAATAACCATAATAAATTAATACCTATTTATTTATTTTTCAATTATACTAGGTAAAAAATACTTAATAAATCGGTGAAATATAAATTTATTTACATTTATAAAAATATTAATTACGTGTTAATATACCTGAAGTTTTCAAGTGAGGTTTTTCATATATAAGCATTCATTGATTTTAAATATATGAATTATTTCCTGAAAGTATATATAAATCAAATACAGTTATAGTAATATTAAATTATAACTATGTGATTACTGTTGAATGTTTATTGGTATAATTTTATTCAAGAAAAAATGAAATATAGATAAGTAATATATGATGAAAAAAATTCTGTACATGTACCCATTTGAAGTTATAAACACATGATTAATGTGTTTTTTTTCACACAAAAATATTTCAAAAACATAACTAACTATAATAAAAGTAGTTAAATTACTTCATGTATTATTACATGATTATAAATCAAATATTCCATCTTAAGTAACATAAACTAATCAACAGTAAGTTAAATATTTGTTTTCTTACCTTCCAACTACTTATATCTATTGACATTATTCTTTCAGTATTTTCAAAGTTATCTTCTAGTGGTTTTTTCTGACTTGTTTTAAATGATACAGGCAATACAAATGGAATATTATCTTGATCTAAAACAACAATGGTCAAAAAACCAATAATTAAATTAACAAAACAACATTACCATATTCAAACTTAACAGCACCATCTCGTACTAAAAAAGAAAAATGGAAAATATTTTCTACAGTTTTTCCAAAATCTTGTGGATTTATAACAAAATCAAAATATGATATAGGTTTCTTATTTTCTTTATATATTTTTTTAAGCACATGTAACATTGTTTTAACAGTTTCATCAACACAATCTTCAGTTTTATCAAGGGTATAAATACATTCAGGAGCTTTATTTTCACATTTCTCTAGTTTCTTTCGACTTTTTATTGTTTTTTGTTGTGAATTTATTGTGAAACATTCATTACTAAATAAACCATACAGGTACATATATATTGGTGAAAAATTAAAATTAGAAATAACTTCATCTTCAAAATCTGACAAATTTTTATTATTAAATTGTAAATATTGATGCTAAAACATAAAAATTAAATATTTTTCATATTAGTAAAGCTTTATTCATATTTCAAGAAATGTTGTAATTAATTGCTAATAACTTGATATACATGCATACACACACACACATATATATATATATATCACATATTTTTATACTTCTATAAAACTCATGTATACTAACAATCGTTAAGTATTACTTATTATTACAGAAAGTAACATACAAAACTGAATTTGCCTCATTAAACTGAATGACTACAATATAAATAATTGTTTTATTACTAATAATACTGAAATTACATTAACTTACAAAACGATCAGCGAATTCTTCAGCGTCGTAAGAATCCAAATTAAGCTCAATGTTATCAACAGCTTTTAAGCTTACATTTGAAACTGTATATATTAATGTTGCATCTAATAATACTTCATCACTATTATTAACACGTTCTGATATTTTTCCAGTTTTAAGTAAATTCTCTGATTTAACCATTATTTCTTTAATTTCACTTACAGCCTTTTCACCGGCTTCATCCTCTATATGTTTTAAAAAATAACTGAATCAATATTAATCAAATTATATATAAATATAAGTTGTTTTATATATATATATATATATATATATATATATATATATATATATATATATATATATATATATATATATACACACTTACCTAATTGCTCAGCTTTGTGTAGTAGTTTTCTTAATTTTCTTTTTCGCCGATTACTATTTTCTAAAGGCATTTTTTCGAACATAAACTGTACAAAAATATTTTTTAACCTTATTCAAATTTGATAATAACATAAATATATAGTACCAACGTTGTAATTTTGTCTCTACTAAGGATTAAGAAATGTGAATGGTTCTCAAACTTTAACACTAATAATTTTGAACCACTTTTCTCTAACATCACATAAATTCAAAAAACGTGTTCAATTATCATTTATTAATTGTTATTCTTTTTTTGTGCGTTTATGACAACATTGGATACTGCATTATAAAATATGTTGTATTACTAAATATAGAAGACATAGTCATCAAAGTACATACTAGTGATTAAAGTGAACAATAAGTGATTATTAAATATAATGTTGAGATGAATGGTTTATGAGTTAATTGAATTAGTAACACTACCAAAACAAACAGCAATTCAAAGATTGTGATGACAAACACATAACAATTTTATTATATAGGAGAAAACTGAAAAAATACAGATATATGGTGTTAAATAGATCACTGTTTTAAATAATCTGCCAAAGGCTACTGTAAAATCTAACCCACATAAAACTAAGGAATTAACGAATAATCCAAAATAATGAAATCAACTCATATTTATCACCTATATAACATACGAAAAAGAACTAAATTAGACGTAAGGATTATTTATTAACTAAGTGAACGGAACAAAACAAAACAAACAGCTGTGCATTTGCAATACGCTTTTGTTTACTGCAACACTTTTTTTCATTAAAGAAACGAATATTTCTTAAATCACAATGTAACTAGGAATAAAAGTGGATTACCCACATTAATGTTAATAGCAAAAGATAATAGTATGATAAAGATGAAAACTAACATTCAAAATATATTACATCGTTCGTTTTTAAAATATATTATATGGTGGAATTGTTACAATATAAATTAGAATAAAATAGTTACATCTGATACCAAAAGTGGTTCACGCTAATAAATATTCATTTCTTGCGAAATTGCTCCGAAATACGAAAGAAATGATGCAACTTGATATCAAGATTTCGCCTGTTCCAAAATTCTCATTGGTACAACCAAATCCCTCGTCTTTAAAGAATAACGTTGTCTATTACACGCCATTAGTCTTCGACATCTACTAATGTCGCCAATCCCAAATTTAAATAATCCAAGAAGTTTAAGGATTCTTTACCTATATTGTTTTACAAATAATTGGACAATTACACATCCTTCATTAATTACGTGTTACAAGAAATTCCACGTGAAGTACGTTGGCACAATAAAGATCTATACTGACCATTCGGACTGGTAACCATTAAAACTGCTCCTGCTTCTTGCTCGAATGAAATCACGAGCAATCATGTTTTCTTACAATTTACACAGTAGTAATTTCGATAGTAGCTATTCTAAAACACGCCTAAAACCTTACATCCCCTTTTGTGTTCTATATTACCAAGTCTACCAGCGTGACGAACCTAACAAATGTGGAGGAAGTGTTATTCTTCTCGTTAACAGAACAATTTTTTAGTCCATGGATAATCCGTGGATATCAATCTAGATTATATCTTATTTCCTTGGAAGATAACCATTCAAGGGTTATCTCTTCCGTCTACATCACTAACTAGAAGTCACTTGACTTGGGCTAAATACTTCAAATAATTAATCAGCATTGTTACAGCACGACTGTGAGCGACTTCAATGCCAAACACCCTCATTGACTTTGCCCATAGGAAATTCACAACAGATCGACCACGCTGTATCTGAACTACAAAACATCTCACATGCTCCCCAGATCAACATTCTTACCTTAAAAATTCCACTCACCCATTACTTACAACCCTCCTTCGAAACAAACCCCCCAAAAACGCAACCACATTGAAAAGATTCGATTAATTAATTAAAAAGTTAATCATAAAATAGTAAAAAGCTGCCGCATAAAACAAACATTTTTCACCGCACGTCTAAATATAAAATCATGAATAACTGTCCGATGACTAAAATCTATATCCATTAATATTTCAACTCTCCTATCTAATCACAATATCTTACACATTGAGATGCAGTTTAAAACTGGCTTTAGATCCAAATCCTTGACCAATGTTCATCGCATAGGCGAGTCTTTTTCAAATTACATAACTACAATAGAATCATCAATTTTGCTCACAACTAGAAATCTCTACTTTCCTCAACCAAACATCTTCGTTGCGTATCTTTTGTAGAGATCCATTATAGAATAATTCACAAATTAAAGAATCGTTCCTCCTAAATGGTGTTTTAAATGTCTCCTAAATGGTGTTTTAAATATCTACATAAAACACCTCACATGTAAAGTCATTTCGGTCTTATGTTTCATTATTAACCGCTCTCTCTCCGACTAAATTACTTTCAAATGTCTAAATTACAAAAAAACACCTTCAAATTAATTTAAAGTTATCACCCTAACACCCTCCTTATAATCTTTAGAAAAATCTATTAAAATGTCATTTAATCCAAACTAGTCAACTATATCACAACCTATTACATAATCCCTGCCTTACAATTTGGATTTAAAGCCTCGCACTCTACAACCCATCAACAACATTGCCTCGTAAATTATATCTGTGAAAATTTCGCCCTTAAATGAGATACTATCATTTTCTCGATATCAAAAAAAATAAAATAATTTAATGTGACATAATGTTTTGCTCTACAAGCGGGACTTAAAAAACATCTTTTGATACAACTCATATAACTAAGGTTGCCATACGTCCCGTATATACGGGCCTGTCCCGTATTTAGAGAAAAATAATACCAACCAAAACTGCGAAGCAACTATGAAATTGAGTATAGAAGAGAAATGGCTGAAGTTTTTTGCAGATACAAAGCATTATTATATTGTTGAAACTTTATTGATTTTTTATCAGAGTAAAATAAACCATTACGTAACCACTTTTTTCATGTTTTATTTCATGTTTTATTTATTTAACATTTAAACGTCCCGTATCAATGCTTGGCAATTATGGCGACCCTACATATAACCACTCTCTCTATGTTGAATTTAATTGAAAAATTCCACTATTCAGCCAATCTTTACACATGCTCCTCAAAGCTCCGTTCTTGATTTCATCCTCTTAATGCATGAACTTCTCAAATTTCCAGAATTCGTAGACATTGCCGTATACACTGACGACGTGTATATCCTATCTATAAAATTAAAAAAATCAACATTCCTTGCTGTATCATCAATGCCTTTTCTGCTCTCGACAGATTCTTTGCCGAGTACAAAATTGAAATCAATCATACCAAAACTGTAGCTACCATTTTTACCGCATCCGCTACCATGATAATACTCCTATCCAATTTAGCGGAACTCATATTCATCAAAACAATAAAACTCTATTTGATTTTCAACAGCAAATTCGCCTTCTACGAGAAAACCATCATCCTAAATTGATTCGTTAAAGTCAAAGCCTCATTTTCATCTTATACATAATCTATCCTCGCCTTCAACATCCCTCTACAACTGTTAATCCAAGCATACAACATTGATATTAACTTATGACACTCTAATCTGGAATACTGTTGTCTCCAATCATCTCTCCAAACTTCAAATACTTCAGAGAAAAACCTTGCAGCTTGCCTCCTACGTTTCCAGAAACACTCCCATTCAAACTTTATTTACTAGAGTCACTTTGGAAACAATTGATCAACATATTGCCCGTATCACTATCTAATATCCTTTTCGTATTAAACACAATGTTAATATTCTCATCAACTCCTTATTCACAAAAAATTAAATTATAAAACGTAAAAAAAAATTACAACAAATCTGTTTTTTACATTTTTTCTTAGAGAAAATTACAAGACATCATCGAAGATAAGATAAAAAGACTATAATGGTATAACGGTTATTGTAGCTTTCTCCAAATATGTTCGAAACATCAAGATGGATAGAAACACATAAGACGAAAATCAAAATCGCTTAAAAATTATATATATTTTTTTTATTTTGCACTTTAAAGTCTTCAGAGGACTTCGTTATTTTAGAATTTCTTCATATTTATTTGAAATATATTCGATTAAAGTGGATATAAACGTAGTGCTTATATTTTAGATTGTTACAAACAATTTTTTCATCTTGTTTTAAAAATACTTTTTTCTAACATGTACAATTAAACACTGATTCACATTTATCGATAAATATTCGTTCATTTTTTTGAAAATACATTTAAAATGTGAAAGTTGTTGAATGAATATGCACGCAAAAATCTCGAAACAGCTGTAAAAAAAATTAGTTTGAATGTCTTTTTCCTAAAATTAAATAATTATTATTTAAGTTGAAAACTACTACACACATCGTATGTGTCAAAACTTGATTCGTTCGTAAAATTTATTGCCTGTTTAAAAATCATTCATTTACAATTATTTTTCAACTAAAAACTTGCAAACGTATGTTGTGAAGATTTGTTTTACTCGAGTGAAAACAAATAAGCTTTTAAAACATCTTTTGTTTTTTTAGTGGAAAACTTTAAGTTTAAATTTATACCATACCGCCATAAGAGCCCATGTTAAAGACACAATTTTCATGTTTTAATTTCTCTAAAACGGGATGGAGAAAAATTTCAAAAAAAATTCCTGAAGAATTTGATCATTATTATGATCATTATATTTAAATTTTAGACTAATCTTAGCATATTTTTTAACAGACCAACTACCTTAAATAATTATTATTTAAGTTGCGAGCGCCGTACAAAATTATTCGTTATTTTAAAAATTACAAACATTAAAAAACAAATTTTAGTTTAAAAACTTGTTCTAATTTATTCCTTTTTATTCGACCATTTCTCGTAAACTATCTTATATAAAGCAGACTAATTTTTGAATTACTTCCAAGTAATTGTTAACCAACTTTTTTGAAGTAATACTTTTAATTGTGCATTGAATGGTATCTGAAGTTATCTTATATGTTTTTATAACAAATTCTGTGGATCCAAATTCTATGGATTTTGGATGCGATTTAAGCGATATATTTTGGGTGATTATTAACTACAAGTAACAAATTATTTTCAGCTTTTCTCCACTTATTTTGATTTTGAATATTTAAACATGTATTCTTATTCATTTTATTACTTATAAGCAAAATCTCTGATCTCCGCATCATAACGCAACCGTTTTATCGGCATATAATTTTTTCATCTAATTCTGTACAAATACTGCTTTCAAATTATGGCGAATTCACTTTCACACGAATAAATTATCACCCCCAACATTACAAGATATTAGAAAATGTTCAATAATCATTTATTGTTCATTTTGAGATTTTATATCATAATGTTCTAACGATGATGGCATCTTCATCGAAATGCGCATTGGCCTATTATCATAAACAAATAAAGTGAACAATAAGTGATTATTAAACACTTTCTAATATTTTATGATGTTAGGGATGACAATTCATTTGTGTAATTCTGTAGTTTTCGCTTTATAAAAATTCGTCTATTCAATTTATATTTGATTTTTTTTTCTAATTTACTTTTGTATTCATTTGTAAAAGCAAATAATTTATTTTTGTTAACTTTGTGCTATATATGGATACAATTCTTTTTTTTTAGTTTCCTCTTTTATATGTGCTACATTTTTAGATAAGTAACTTTTGTGTTCTCTTTGTATTAACGTTTTTTTTTCGGCATTGTACGTAAAGACAATCGACCAATTCTTGACTGACTTTCCAGTTCGATTGTTTTTAAAGGGCGCAATCATATTTTCAATTTTAACATAGTTTCTCTTATATAACATATTTACAATTTTATCACAGGAATTATTTTAAGAATATAAATTTAAAAAAAATTACTCTTGTGAACAATGAAGTTTATTTTCCTTTTTTGAAATATGCACAAATTACTTATAAAATAGTAATTTATAGGAAATTGAGTGCCAAGAGAATAAATGTTGCAATAATATTTTTAGATAAGAAATAATTACAATTTAAAATTTCTGTTTAGTAGCGAATAAGTTTGTTCAATGTAAATGTGACAATACATTAATTTGAAAATCCATATTAATTCAATCGATTTTTATTTAATTAGTATTATTAATTAAATAAAATAAAATCGAGTTGCAGTGAACATTTTCTGTTTGTCAATATTTTATTATGAATATTTTTGCCCATCAATGTTTATGACTAATTTTACATTGTGTTAAGATGATAAAAAGTTCATTTGAAAATATCAAATTAACTGTTTGAAATAGGATTTCATATTTTTAACACCAATATCTATGTCTGTGTTACTTATTAATCATTTTACATTAATTGTTGCCTAACTATTGCTAATGTTTCATATCTCTTGATCCATACTTACATTTGAAAAAATTAACTATGAACATTTTTATAATTTATAAATTATTTAAATACTAATTTATTTCACAAACTATGTGACATTATTTACTTCAATTGATTGCATTTTATGAGAATATTTTTCAAAACATTAATTTTGTTAATAAATGAAAAATCGCAATATATACAATATGTAAGAAAAAAATACATTGGCATTATCTAATTTATACTGTATACAAAAAAATCGATATTAATAACAATATGTATTTTTGCTTTCATATGTAATGTAGATAAAATAAATATGGAAGGAAGTACTTTCATTTATCATACATTAAAAAAAAAATTGTTTAAAATGATTCAATTTCTTATAATACAAGTTATTAGTGTAATATTAATTCTCATATTTGAAAAGATAATATTAAACAAATAACTTGGCATACAGTACTAAAAAATAGATTTAATTGATATTATTACGACGTTATTGAAAAATAGATTTAGTCAACATATACTAAGAACTGTTAATATACAAATTAGGAATCAAAAGTATCATTCAAATTTTTGTTTCAAGTTATAGTGATTTATTCGTTTATATATTTATAACATTAGTATGTACACAATTTATATTATTATTACTGAATCAAAACATTGCAAAATGTAAACAGTCTTGACTTCAAGTATCTACTGATTATCAATGAAAATTAAAATATCTATTGAATTCATTTCAGAAAACTGATGCTATAATACTGCAACCATTATTATTTTTTAATAACATATGTAACCAGGTTTAAAAAAGACAACATAACAAAAAAATCTATTTACGTGAACAAATCATTACTTTGTTGTCATTAAAATAATTAGTACTTTAATGTATTAATTACATAATAATAAATTATTTTTTCTACTAAATTTAGTATTTAGGACAAAACTACTTTTTACTATATACATTTTTTATTTACAGAAACAATATATTTTACAAAAAAATCATAGAAGGGTAAAAATTCAATTTATTGAAATGCTTAAAATAAAATCAAAAATTAAAAATATATCGTTTAAAAATGTATTTAATAAATGAACAAATAAGAATAATTATATTTATATTTCATGAAGAATTTAATTTTGCAAATTTAATTGATTTGGCACGATTCAAACTATATTTTTTTTCAAAAAAAATTATGGTTACATATATTTACATAAACAATTAGTTACGACATTTTATCAACAAATACAAAATTTTCAATGATGTTTCAATATTTATCATACTGAAACAACAAATAATCATTGATGTTTGACAACTGATATATTAAATAATTTAACAATAATAAATTATTTCATAATACACATCAAATTAAACAGATTTTTAAAAATTATTTTAGCACTGTTGAAATTCAGAAATTATATAATGTCAATGGAACATGAAATATATATATATATATATATATATATATATATATATATATATAGACACACACAAACAGCCCAATACATACACACTCACACAAACATACATTTAGACACATACATAAACATAACATACATTTCATTAATGACAATGAACATAATATGTTTAATTGCATATTTCAACTTATAATTTACTTACGTATGAATATATGTAATATGCATGTATGTACATACAATACATTACAAATATGGATGTACACATATACACACAATTTATTTATGATTGCATTTTTATGCTTTTTAAATTTATTTAATATTTTCCTTCCTGATATGAATGTATTTATGTGAGTGTGTGTATGTATGTATATATATATATAAATATACATATATATATATATATATATATATATATATATATATATATATATATATAAATATTTGGAATGATTAAAATATCATTGTAATTAAAAATCATTTCAGAAATAATTTTAAGGTATTACTTTTCACAACTATTTCACTTTGATTTGTATTTTGATATATTTGTTTAGAACTGTTAATAATTTTTTAATGTGTCTATTATAAGTATGTATGTGTGTACATTAGTAGTAAATACATACATTTAAGAAATTATGTGAACAAAATACTTTATAGATTTAAACGAACACATATGCATTTTCATACATACTTCTTCCTATACATTCATAATATTCATACATGCACATGTATACACATATAAACATACCACGTTTGACATGGGACAAACAAACATACATACTTTATGTATACACAAAATTAATGAAATTGATGTCAATGAAATATTTTAGCATGCAAAATTCTTAAAATCAGACAATATATCACTTATTTCATTTAGAAAAGTATTTAACGTAATTACAGAAGTAACATAATTAACTTCCATTTTATTGAAATACCTACAAAAAAGGTTAATGCAAGAATTTTTTAAAAAATATCTTATCTATGAAATATACAAAACAAACAATTATGTAATCTAATATAAAAATGACATAAAAATGTAAAATGTTTACATTCAAATGTCTGAAAAACACCTATTTTTGTGCTTATTACTTATTGAAACAAATAAAAGTAAATAGGTGCATTAAACTGAAATTTAATATTAATTTTAACATGTTATACGGAATTTACTTCTTTTAACTTCATGATATTACTAAAAATTATGACTAGTTATTTTAGAAACATTAAAAATACCACCTTTTTTGTCCTTTGTTTAATGCCTACGAAATTTTTTAATTCTATGAACACTATGACTTCTAGATCTTTTTCTATCTCTAGATCGAGAATGTCGTCTATCACGAGATCTTGAACGTCTCCTATTTTTCGATCTCGATCTATCTCTGTCGTGAGACCTAGATCGATCGCGTTTACGTTCTCGTGACTTAGATTTATCTCTTCGATCGTGGTCTTTCGATCGAGATCTACCTGATCGCCGATCTCTTGATCTTGAACGTGTGCGTTTTTCTCTAGAACGAGAACGCTTTACAACAGTCGATCGAGAACTACGATCTTTCGAAGTACGCGAATCGCGACGTGTTCTTTTCGGACTTTGCGAATACTTTGTCTGGCTATTTACGCTGCATCTACGATCTGAATGATTTTCATGCACATCACCTTTTTCATCGTAACTTAATGAATTATTTTCCGTTGAATATTTTTTACTGAAATTTTCATGGTTATTGCGAGATCTTAAATGTGAAGGACTCTTAAAATCTTTATCAAATTTTCGAGTTTCTGAGCTACTAGACTGACTATCTCTACCCCTAATAGATAAACTATTACTATTTTTCTTACTTTTACAATGAGTGGAAGATCTATTAATATTTGACTTTTTATAAGAATTAAAATTGCTTGAATCACTATCAGAATCACTAGAACTATCACTACTTTGAGTATGAGAATTTTCACTACTAGAACTTCTACTCCTGGATGAAGATGTACTAGAATTATCCCTAATTTGACTTTTATTATCTGAGTGTGATTTTATTGAATCTCTTCTTGTGAGCTCTTCAATATTTTTTTTTGAGCCAACACTTAATTTTTCAACATTAGTTGGTGAAACATGTTTATTCAAATTAATGGCAAATTGGATATCATGATGTCGTGCTTTTCGTGTGGGGCTTTTTTCCAGATCACCTATAATACGGTAGAAGTACTATAATCATGTTAACAATATATTTTTAAAAAAACCATCACAATCAAATGTGGTTTAATTTAGATACCCTATTAAAATGTATTAAAAACATTATTAGTCTAGTATATCGATACTTACCATGATATGATTGTGCTGTGTCTACCTGAGTGTCTCGATCACTGTTATCAGATTCATCAGCTTTCCTCCATGAATTCTGTTCTCTTTCAGCTTGCTCTCGTTCTGCCTCCGATACACGTGCTTCTATCTCTTGTTCTGTGCGACAAAATTCTGTCTTACGCTGTCGTATCCTTTCCTGCAAATTATGATATTAAATAATATATACGTATACTATTTGTAACAGAATCCTATAAATTTGCAACAAAATAATACATTTATGATTATACAAACATCCGCATACTTACTTTAAGTTCACTGTCTGAATCATTACGATCACTGGTATCTGAGTCACTCTCACTGCTGCCGCTGTCACCATAAATGTCGAGACCTAAACAGATCTTTTCTTAAATTAAGATTCTTTAAAATAAATATATTAATATATGCATGCACACACATACATAGACACACACCAATTATTTCGATTGTTTTTTCAAAACTATTTCATAATATTTAACATTTTTAAATATGTAAAGGTATAAAAGTAATTAATTAAATAGAAAATTATATTAATAAAATTAGAAATGTCTATATAAATATACACACGCAACAGTATATTTATTTATAATTCATGTGATTAAAAAAAAGTTGGAATGAACATAACAGTACTTGTAACTACATTTATGAGAGCTGGTAATATTGACGAATATATATATATATATATATATATATATATATATATATATATATATATATATATATATATATATATATATATATATATATATATATATATATATATATATATATATATATATATATATATATATATATATATATATATATATATACATACACACAAATATTTGTATTTTTAATCATTAAAATTGATTAATACACTTTTTCATACTTAATTTTGGCATTGTGGCTTATTTTTTTTTTTTAAACAAAGGTATCATTTCTCAATACCACAACATTTTATATTTTAGTGTTAAATAATCGTTTATTATTCACTTTTTTGATTAGTGTACATTTCAACTGTCATGTTATCAATTTTAGAGTGCAGTCTTATAAAATTTGATTTTATAACACAACTCTAAATTTTACAGTACAGCTATTGAAAAATTGAACTATATACATACATATATATTTAGGAAATGATTTCTTTGTTTAAAAACTGATAAACATAAATAAAACATCACTATTAAGTCAAATAGTTAAAGTTTGCATACACCAAATATTTGATTTAATATTGTTATTGAAGTATATGATGGCCTAAATGAGACTGAAGGAGAGTACATGGTAGTAAGGAAGTAAATGTATCTCTAAAGCATTCAGTCTTATTTAGATCACCGTACATTAATTTATATCACCAATGTAGCAAATGTGATTGATTTATATTTTATTTATGTTTTCTTTAATTTTTATTACACTGTGCAGCAATATTTACTATTCTAAGGTATATGTTTACATAATAAAATACAAAAATATAAAACAATAAATATATATATTAAACTTTAAATTTTGTTCTGCATACTGCTATTTTTAAAATTTTATAATAATTTAAATAAATTACTACCTGATAATATGTTACACTTCACAATTGGTTTGGTAGACATTTTTGGCTGTGACTAACTCATTTTCTACAATTAAATGATTCCATAACATTATAAAATTTTATAATGTATTTAGGAATCTTAAGTGCATATAAGTATCAATTTTTTTTTTGATACTTATATGCACTTTAATAGTTATGCCATCACATTATATGTTATATTCTAAAAATAACAACATAACCATCAACATGTACAAAAGCAGTATGAAAATTAACAATAAATGATTATTGAACACTACTAAATGGTTATTAAATACTTTACTTGTGGGGTGACTAAAAATAATTTAACTGTGAAAAAATACAGAATTCCATATTATTTATGCTTATTTATAATGACATGTTGTAAATTAATTTGAAGAAATCAGCATATATCTTACTAATCTGTGTTACTAAGAAATGTATTTTTGAGAAATAGGCATTAATTAATTTAAAGTTATAATCATTAAAAATTTCCATTTTTTTTATTACTGTGAGTTTTTTTTTAAATTTTAAATTAAACTCAATTTTAAAAATGCATTAATGAATATTTCACATTTAACAAATGTAAAATATATTTAAAAAATAATCACATAATTTTGGAATAATAACTTAGTTTTTTTTTATTAATACTAATTATTTAAAAACAGTATTTTTGTAATATACATTTTTTTTATTATTCTTAAAAATATTTTGTAATATATTTTATTATAATAATATTAAATTCTTAATTTTGTAGATAGGTGTGTGTATATGTACATATGCATATTTAATATAATATATGTAATTTCTAAATAAAATTGTTTTCAGATGAATTTTTATCTATCAAAATCTTTAATACATTTTTTAATACTAACAATAATTATGAGTTAATATTTAAAAAATGAATTTTTCATATTACTAAACTATTATAAATATAGAAATAAAATAAATTATAAAAAAGTATATAAGAAATTAGTTGGTAAATGTGATTAGAAAGTGAATGTTTTTTATTATTATTTTTATTTAATTCTTAATTATTGTTTTTAGTTTTATAAAGTTTATTAGTTTTATTACAATACATTTAAAAATGTTAAGAACTATATAAAATTATGAGGTTACTAATTATAAAATTACAGACAGCAGGTATTTTTTTATACCTTTACATGTATTAAAAACGATATTAAACATGTACATGTTAATTTCTACAAAAAAAAAACAACAAAAATGAATTCACTTATTACCATTCAGGAATTATTGGAATTTTATAAAAAAAAATATATTAGTACACACATTTTAAAAAATAAAATGATAAATAAGATTGAAATGCAATTATTAACAAAAAAAATAAAAAATCTTATTCTCTGTATTTTAATTTCTACATTTAAGTTTTAAAAGGGTATGAAAAATATTATACAATAGGTCTATAAATAACATATAATTCAGTATGTAAACTGTTTTCTTCATCAAAGTGCTGTTAATCACATTACATCTTAATAGAAAGTAATTAAATGTTATTTATTTAATTAATTCATACTTTCTATTACATTTATTTAATATTTCATAGTTTCTAGACATTACTATTTGTTTTAATGTATTGAATATTACTTAATGATGTAATTTTTCGTTTTTGAATTATAAGACAATTGAATTATAAGACAATAATAAAAAAATTATTAAGGTGAAACTATAAGTAGAAAGTTTATATTCAGAACTAAAAAAAACATTATAATTAAAAGTGTTACGGCTAATTAATTTTTTAATAAAGAAATCACTTCCCAGATTACAAGATTCTATAAAAACGTTCAATAATTATTATTTACTATTTCACAAATGTACATTTAAATAACCGTTTTACATACATTTTTCTTCATTGTTTGGATTTATATTCAATCAAGATTAAAAAAATTAATATCATTTTATTTTGTTAAAAACATTAGTAATAGCAGTAAATAAATACTATTTACTGAATAATTATACTATTACTCTATCGATCTACTTATCTATTTACATACATACATACATATATATATATATATATATATATATATATATATATATATATATATATATATATATATATATATACATATATATTCACATGTATATTTCCTCACACATATCCATAAATATTTTATCAAAAATTATTAACTGAAAAAAAAACACTTTACATTAAAAATAAATATTAAAAGTTACTCACCTAGTTTGCCAGACAAACTGGCTAAAGCTGGCGTCTTCTGCAGATTCATTGCTGAAGCTTTCGTAAATATAAATGTTTAGTCAACTATGCTCAGAACAATGAACCAGCTTAAAGGCCTGCAATCACACTTATTAGGCCACAAAAAAGAAACTGTCTAATCCCACAATGTGATCTTTTATTTTTTCCAAAAAATTCAGTGTATCATAAAATGATTTGTTGACATTACTTCTTTTAATATTTGTAAGTGGAGTATAAATAATCACATATCATCAAATAAATGCTGAAGCATTTTTAAAAATTTAATAAAAATGATACAAAATAAAATCAATTTAACTCTTTAGAAAATTTAGAAAGTGTTGATTATTAATAATTTAAATTACATTTGAAAAATATTATTTTCATAAAATAAAGAAATTTCATTTCAAAAAATAAATTAATTTTTTTATACTGTTTTGTTTATAGAATTAACAAAAAAGATAAACTCTTCATAGAGATCAAAGGTTTTAAATGTATTCCTTTAAAACCCAATTTCAAATGATATTCTTAAATATAATAAAATAATAGACATTCACACTTATAATTAATTAGAAATTAAATTATAATACGTAAGATATGAATTAAAATGTATCTAAGCAAACAATCAATTACAGTACCTGATCCCTGATATCTTTTCAATTCTTCACGACAAATTTTATCTATTTCATCAGTTGTTACATCTAACAATATTTCTGTCATTAATCGACGAACATTTAACATCTGAGATAAAATAATAAATTTCATAAAAAAAGTTCAAATGTGAATTTCAGAATTATTACATACCACATCTTGCACTCTTTCCTCTTTTGATTTAAGAACATGAGTTGGCTCAGGAGATGTTGCCTTTAAAACATTTTTTAAATGAATTGGTGATAAATTCTGTTTTAATGCTACACCATCAGAATTTTCATCAGAATCAGAATCCTTAAAACAATTATTTACATAAATAACATATATTTTAATCAGAAACACCAAAAATTAATACACAAAACTACAATAATGAAATAAGCTCATTATAAAAAAAAAACAATTCTATTTTAAATTGTTTTACACTTATTTTAAAAGTAATGGCATTAGAATTGAAATAAATATTGTTAAACAATTTACGGCATAGTACTATACCTTTTTATAAGTTTTTAGTACTACATTTTTTAAGACAACTATTCTGACATATCTTTTTTTATTATATTTCTTTTTGAATATTATACCAAAAACATTAAATTGAAAAAAATTAAAGGCTATTATATTAATTCCCTATAAAATTTGTTTATTCTTTTTTTAATCTCATCAATTTCTTTTTAACTAATTGTCTGCTATGAATATTTTGTAATTTAATCTTTATAATTTTGATTGCAATATGTTAACACCTTATCTATAGACGTTTCTTGTTTTCACTCATCACTGGCCACATGCACCATTTACACTCTTCACTGATAAACTATAATTTTGGTAAAGTTTAGTACTCTTCTTGGAGTAAAAAAAAAATATTTTATTATTTTTTTATATTTTTACATTATTTGTAGAATTTGTTTACTGACTTAAAATATAAAAACATTATTTAAAATCTTTTTTTAGAGAGAAAAGATATAATTTATTAATATATAAAATAACTTCATACTAATATTGGTGTAGTGAGCAGTTTTTTTTTAGGGAATTTGTTAATGGTCATCATTAGTATCAACAGAAATGTCTTGCGAAGTAAAATCAATAAATAATACGACAATTATAGAGCTAAGATAATTCAAAATCCATGTTTAGTATAAAAAAATACAGAATATTTTATGACTCAAGTAATGAGCAGATCTAAAAATAGTATATTCTGTGACCCACAAATAAAGTGATAAATTATCACTTATATATTGCACTAAAATATTTCTTAATTTCATACTCTTAATATAATTTAATAACTTATTTCATTTCATCTCAGAAACAATTATTATTAAAACTCAAAACACATTTTATGCTTAATTATATTACATTAATATTTAACTGTATATTATATAATTATCTTTTAAATAATTTTCATAAAACAGTATCAATATCTGTATGAAAAACACACACATATAATAAAATTATCATCAGTGTGTGTGTAAAAATAAAACCATAAGTCCATGCATATACACAATACACATATACAAATATATTTTTAGTTTTTCTACTTTACGATTACTTACAAATTTACTTTTTGTTGGTAATGTTACAATACCACTATCAGTCATAACTTTTCTAACATGCTCTTCTTCTTCCTTTCTTCTTTTCAAATATTCTTCTCTTTCTCTAACTTCACGCTCTTTTTCAAGTTGTTTTTGTTTCTCCCGTTCCATTTTTTCTAAACCTTCTCTGATCCATGCTGGTAATTGTCTACGTTTAGCTGCATCAAGGGTTACAGTAGACTGTTGTTCTACTTCTTCATCAGAATTGACAAGTCTACGTGATTTCAATTTATTAGGTGTTTTTTGACGTGATTGATCATTAGTAGCAGTCCAATAACCTGAATTATATCCTGTTGCCCTTACACCAGGAAAACTATAAAAATATATGAATTCATTTTTTCCCCATATAGTAGATACATGCATATATATAACTGCACATACACAATGATAATTGTAAAAGATTTTCATAAGATATTTAAATTTTTTTCTTAATTTTACCTAGAAAATGCTGGAACAGTAGAAGAGTCGGTAGTTTGATTTGGAAATGGGTATGGAGATGGTAATAAAGGTGGTTTTCCAGGAACTGAATTGGAGGTTATAGAACTTGTAGGACCAGGAACTCCTTGTGGACCTGACCAACCAGAATTCCATCCCCATTGCTGTTGCCAATTCCAGTTTGTAGAAGTTGACGCTGAACCAAAAACAAAAGATAAATTGCAGCAAAAGTCATTTATAAAAAATCTAATTCATAAATAAAATTAACATTATACCTGAACCTGTCCATGTGGGAGGAGGCACAGATGCAGATGGAGTTATTGCTTTTACTTCATCTTTTTCATCTTCAACTTCCATTGGGGCTTCACCTCCTTCAATTAAGGGAGTATTTGTTGTTGAAATATTTGAGCTACTTTGTAAAGGACCAATTGGTGGAGGTGGTGGTGCAGAAGGTACTTGCTCTGGAACACATGACTCTTTCATCATAATCCACTGATGTGCAAGAGCGGCCCAATCGACTTGGTCATTAGCAACATTTTGATATGCTGTTGGGTTCAGAGCCCACTGAGTAGGATAAGTCCTCTCTGTTTCTGTTAATTGTGATTCATTGCCAGAAAACATGGTGTTGAACTTTTTAACATCTATACAATATTTATTAGTATTTGAACAGTGTTAAAAATCGCATTTTAGTATGAAATTATGTTTATCGTCATGAGTTATAAACAAAAATGAATATAAACTTGCACTAAGTGTCACAAAAAAGAAAAACCGACACTATTATGAAGTTACGAACACTTTTTCAGTTTTGCCAATATACATTTACAGAAATTGAATGATCCAAATATTTTTTATTTAATATTAAAAAATGTTTTTTTCAGACACATGAATAACAATATATGTTGAGAAACAATTTAATAAGTAAAATTTAATTATAGAAATAAAAACTACTAAAATCGCAGAATGCAACAGTATTTTTTTAAAAAAAAAATTTCAATATATCTTTAATAAATTTAAAATAGTATTAATTAAAAAACTAATTGAAAAATAAGAAAAAAAACAGGATTTAATTAGGTCATTATAAATAAAATATTATTTTAGCCCGACCGATGCTTTCAAATAATTACAAGTTATATTTTAAATTTGAATTTATGGTTACAACCAAAGAATTATGGATTAGAATATTAATAAATAGGTTAAGATAGTGAAAATTACAATAAATTAGATTATAACCTTATGAATATACAAAATATAGTGCTTTAATTTATAATTTTTAAAGTAAAATGCAAACAGTATTAAACATTTGGCATTATGTGTATTAAAAAATATATATATTTGAGAACATTTTTATACTATTTTAATCACAGTTTATTAAATATATATAAATAATATATTAAGTTACTATTTTGTTGAAACTACGGATGTAAACAATTTTAAATTGAATAAATTATAACTCATATATTAATATGTAATTAGTTCGGCAGTTACACACTGAGAAATGATCAATTTTTTTTATGTGAAATTAGTAACAGTACAATAACCTAAAATAAATTGAACAATTATTAAATATTGTTTTAAAAACAAGAAAATGACCGATAGTAAATATTTTGGTAATTTATAAATAAATGTTCAAAATTTTTTATTATAAATATTTTATTCGCATATTTATAAGTTTTATATATGTAAATATATATATATATATATATATATATATATATATATATATATATATATATATATATATATATATATATATATATGTATGTGTGTGTGTATGTATGCATGCATTTGTATATTTATAAATTAAAAGTAACTATTTTGCATTTATTTTAGAAGAGGTAATTATTAGACGACTTTTAATTGATGGAGATGGTACCGGAGATGATAGACGTTTAAACGTACTTCTTAAAACATTTAACAAATGGTGTAACTCATCTTATGATGCTGAAAGTCGAGCTACCCATGATAGAATGCTAGCACAATTAGCACAGTGTGAATTTGCTGTTAAAAAATCTCAATTATCTGCACGCATGAGTGCAAAAGAACTTGAAAATTATGAAAAAATATCAAATCAAATTAAAAATAATATAGAAAATGTACTTTCACTTATTGAGACAAGTAAAGTTGAATTAAAACATGCGAAAACTGTACGAAAAAATAAAATGGAATATGATGTTCTTGCAAAAGTAATTAATGAACAACCGGATCGAAAGGAAACTGACAAAAAATTGACTGAATTAAAGAAAGAACTGGCTACATTAGAAGAAAAAAATTTACAATTAGAAGCAAAATTAGATATGCGTAGAAAACAATTTCTTGTTCTAGTTTCTAGTGTTAATCAGTTACGTGCAATGGTCGAAAATTCTGATACAGAAAACACTATGGACATGGAACTTGATACTTTTGATGATGATATTACAGAGGTATTAAAAGTATTATAAATTATCATTATTATATTATATATTTTTTAATAAAATTACAAAAATTATAATTTATTGACCAAGTTTTATCATTACTTTTGAGGTTTTAGGTACATGTCTTATAGTTACAGAAATTCTTGTACTCCTTAATAGTTCTTGTCCAATATATTTATTTGAGCACTTTAATATATTCAAACATTTTTCATTAATTATATCATTATTTCTTTCATCTATTCTATGTAAATATTTTATGTACATGTCATCCTTCAATATAAGTAAACTTCTCGATTCTAATAATAAATTACAAACATCTTCATTACCTTCATTAAATGATGTTTGAAATTCTAAAACTGTATCTGATCCACAACTTACAGTTGCTATAACTGGATAAAATAATGGTCCATCAAGATGTGGCAAAATACCTTGCCCAGGAGTATATTCATTAATAAGAGCATGGTTCGGTTTTCTCCCATTAAAAATATTTAAATTGTTTACATAATCTATATACTTTTGTAACCATGCTGGTATAGCTTCTGCTATCATACCACTTTTATGAGGTATTCCACCCCAGTTTTGTAAACGTCGATGTGATAATTGAGTCCATTTTGGTTTCGGTGCAGAATAAACACTTTCTATTATATTTTTCTCTTCATCTTGGGTAATGAAATCAGGAATATAATAAATTGATTGAGGTCCCTAATAATAAAATTCACAGCTAATTAATATATTTATAACTAAATAAAAATGTTTAAAATTAAAACGATAAAATAATCTAAAATTCTTAAGTGGCCTCTATTATTATACTTGTTTATAACAATTAAAAAATAACAATAAAACAAATATAACAATATATAATATTTCTACAATAGAATAACTTAAAACAACAATATTTTAATACTCCGCTAATTGATGTTTTTCAATTTATTTAAATTGTTAACTTCTTACAAATTGTATTTTTCATTTTATTAAGTGAAATTAATTATTTATAATTTTATAACTATGAACATTGATTAAAATGTCATTTGTTACATTACAGTTATTGTGAATAAAGTGATAAAAGCATAATTTTACATAGGTGTTATTTCATCGCTTTAAAAAATAAAACGTAAAGAAATTAGTTTATTTATATATGTATTGTATTAAGTACTGTTGTAGTAATAAAAATAAAACTTTGTGTCACTTACATTTGTAATTTTATAATTCTCAATATTCATTTTGAATTATATTATTGCTTTTTTGATTTTAAGTAACAATACATGTTCAATTTATAAGAATAGCGTATTTAGATATAAATAATAAAAAATATATGGATAAGTAAATAATAGGTTAGATTAAATGATATTTAAGAGCTCGTCATAGGTTATAGGATAATTTTATGTTGAACATTTTAATTAAGATTACAATGTGTATCAGATTTTCTAATAAGTTTAGACGAACATTATTAATAGCATAAATTATAAAAATAATCATTGTTTAGTTAAAGGATAATTTTAAAATTAAATATTTTTATAAAAATGTTATGTATTGTTTTAATTTATGAAATTTGGTTATTTTATTTATTATAATAATTCGAGGAAAAATAATCCAAATATGTTTTGTAGAAAAATATTTTGTTTAAAATTTTAATATTTATAAATTCATGCATATTATTTCAATTCATATTGTCATCGCCTATCAGCTTACATTAGTCTAGTGTTGAGCGAAAATTTCATCAAATGTTATTCTCACTATTACTTGGTTATTCTTATCACGCAGATCAGGCGAGATGGTGAGAATATTCCTGTAAGTGAATATCTTATCAACCAGAAAGCACTTAAAATCTATTAGCATTTAAGAAAGATTGGGCATCTTCTGTAGAGTAACAAAATCAACCATTTACTGGCAATAAAAACTGGTTAGAAAAATTTAAAAAAAAGATATTCGTTGCATAATATTAAATTTCAAGGAGAGCAAGCCTCGGCAGATGTAAAGATTGTTCATAAGTTTAAGCTAGAACTACCAAGAACTATAGATAAAAGGGGATATACGGCAGATTAGATTTTTAACGCAGATGAGACAGCATTATACTGGAAAAAGCTACCATCTCGAACTTATATTTCGAAAAATGAAAAGCGTACACAAGAAATCTTCATATGTGTAGCAATCTATCAGGAAATCTGATGATAAAACCAATGTTGATAAATCATTCTTTAAGTCACCGAGTAATGAAAAACATTGATAAGTCCCAGTTACTTGTATTATGGTGATCTAATAAAAAGGCTTGGGTGACTAAAATTTATTTTTGGAACTGGTTTTATAATTGTTTTGTCCCTGCAGTAGAACGTTATATAATGTAAAAAAAATGTATTTCAAGGTTTTATTGCTTATTGATAATGCTAGTGGTTATTCTAAGGAACTGCATCATCCAAATGTGAAAAAAATTTTTTCATTTCTAATTGCATATCATTACTACAACAACTGGACCAAGAAATCATCCCAACTTTCAAAACTTATTATATACGCCAATTTTTTCAAACCATTTTCGATAGATTGGAAAATGATAAAAATAAAACTCATATTCAAGTATGGAAAGAATTTTCTATTTTAGATTGTATTAGAACTGTGTCGTCAGTTTATGCAGAACTTAAACCATCAACACTTAATGCATGTTGGAAAGTTCTTTTGCTTCAAATGGTCCAAAAAAGAAATGATTTCTCACTCCCAGATGTAGAAATAATAACTGCTTCTCATTTAAACGGTAAAGGATTTGAAGATTTAAACCAGCAAGATGTAGAAGAACTAATTCGGGAAGATACTTTAGATGAAAAGGAATTGATGATATTAATTGACATATTTGCTTAAAATGTATTGGTAGACGAAAATATGGATGAAGAATGGGCTGGAAGTTTCAATTTAACCTTTTATACTCCGTTGGATCCGCTGCGGGAACAACTGTCTTGTTTCACAACTCTGTTGGCTCCACTAAGAGGAGATTTTCAGACTGCGTAATAACGCGAAAAGTGTAATGTTATCAAAGGTTTGAGCACTGGTAATTTTTTCCTAACATGTGTCACTTCTATAATTTTAAACGCAAATTATAATTTTATTTTGTTTTAACTGATAAAAAAATGGATAAAGAAGAAGAAAACTATGACAAGATATTAGAACTGAGTGAAAGTGAAGACAATTTTGATTTTGAATTATTCAAAGAAAATTTACCTAACGATACTGTAAGTGATTATGATTCTGAGACTACTAATAGTTATTATTAGCCTCAAGTTATTACTTTTTGAGGAAATCGCTAAAGTAGTGGTGGAAATTGTTTTTCTAAATTCAATTTAAAATTCATAAATTCTAAATAAATTCATATATTCTATGTAAAACTGTACAGAGAAACAAAAACGTTAAACCATTGACGCATTTAAAATATCGAAAACTCTTAGTCCATCAATTAATTGGAGATTTTCGCCACAACAGAACAAGAACTTGTATTTCCAGCTCTGAGACGAAGTTAAGCGGAAAACTTCCCATTATGAGGAAAGGGGAAAAGAGGGATTGTACTATTTGCTCTAGAAGAAACATAAAGGATGGGAGACATCAAACAAATGAATATTGCGATACTTGCCCCAACAAACCCAGAATGCACATGGGAGACTTTTCAAAAGTATCATACCATGATGAATTACAAAATATGACATTTATCTTTTATTTACATTGGAACAAAGCATATTAACAAAATAAATAAAAATAAATACATTTACAAGCACTCGTATTTAATTTCGTCAAAATAAAAATTTCCTTTCCCAAGCGTTTCGCAGTGAAACTGTGTCGGAGTTGCTGGTAGGTAATGGTAAAAAAAATTGCGGAGTGCAAAGGATTAAATAATGTGAAAAGGGGACTAGATTTGGGTAAAGAATTAGAACTTGATTTTATTGAAAATGATCCTTCAACAGTGCAAAAATTAAAAGAGAAATAAAAAAATACTTAGCTCCTTATAAAGAAATTTTCGTAGAATTACACAACAAAATTATATTTGAAAGCGATATGCAAAGTGAAAAAGACATTTGGCCCATTAAAAGAAGAAGAATTAAGCCATTATCTGACAATGATAATGAATGTTAATATGTAGAGCGTTTGATTTCAAACTGAAGTTCATTGTTTTTGTTGAAAAATAGCTTTTGTTTATTTTTTATTTATTTTCAGTTTTTTTAAAAAAAATTTAACTATTGAATTCATTAAAAATAATTTGAAGTATGTAAATATGTATTTATTGCCTTTTGCCGTATATATTTATAACCGTACTCATCATAATATAATACTTTGAGAATGCAGTTTTTATATTGTATAATGCAAGAAAGAATTAAATTTATTCACATACTATATTATATGTGAGTTTCACTTAACGGGGTTTCTATATAACGCGGTACGAATTAATATGATTTGTACTAAATCCGAGTTTTTTATAAAGCGGTTTTCATATAACACGATATGCGGTTTATATATAACGCAGTACGAATTAATCGCGTTATAGGAGGGTTTATATATATATATATACATATACATATATACACTCGCGCGCGCACGCACACACACACACACATAGGCCCACCCCAAGGGGATTGACCGCCCTTGTGTGAAAATTTTTCTGCCGCCTCCATTACCAAATTGCACTTTTTCCATGGCAGACTATTGAATGATATTTATTAACTTCAAGGGAAAAGGTAATCGAAATTAAATGCATTTAATATTGAGATGAACTTAATTCCATCCTGTTCACATGTAAAATGTGTTTTATGAAATATCTATATACTACTATAAAACGTAACATATGTACATTTGAAATGATTGTGGTGTGATAAGGAGTTGCAAATATAGTAGAGACGTCAATTATATAGCCTAACTATGAAAGTTTAAATATACGATATATTATGCAATATCAATATATGTTATGTATATACTGTATATAATAACTTAACTCTCGAATAGCTGGTTCATTAAATACCACATAATGCAGCGAGGCGTTTTTATTTAGAGTTTATTTCCTTAAGTAATTTGCCTTCATCTCGACTAAGAATCCCGCCTGCCAATTTTCTGACCAGATATTAAATGCTCTTCTCTAACGACATGTGGTAACAGTAACCACTTAACTAATGATTGTTTATTTTTTTATAATTATATATACACATACGATAAATTCGTCATAATATTAAAGATAACAGGAATTTAAAAATGACTGTAATTCTAATTTGTTGTCAATAATTAAATATGTAATAGTAATCAGAATTATCAGTAAAGTAGAAAATGAATAAAATATGGCATTTTCTTTAATGTAATTAATTTTTGGTTACTTTTTTTCTTAACACATATCATTACTTATAGTATGCATTATTTAAAAATGTTTTAACAAAATAAATTTAAAAGAACAAGTTTTATTATTCAATAAAATATATTGATCCATCATTCTTTTAATATGAATAAAAAATTAAATACTAATACAATAGTTAAATTAAATTTTTATGGTATATATAATACTGAATAAATTTTGTATGAAATAGAACACAATTAATTTTTTAGATAAATTTAATATTTTATTGATTTGAATAATTCATATAACAATACTTATATACATATATATATATATATATATATATATATATATATATATATATATATATTATTTTTATAAATTTGGTAAATACACAAAATATATTTAAAAATACTATATACTAATACTCGGCTGCTATTTAATGAATGTTAAAAATGTATAATATAAAAATAATAAAATCAAGAATTGTATATAACAATAATATATGAATTTATTTTACTTTTTGGTTATTATTTTGAAATACTTATATTGATATAAGTTTTGTATATGATTAAACAAGTATGAATATACTAGTACATGCATATCTATTACAAAATATGTGGATGCATACACCTAATAAATATAAAATAATGTCATTTTTTATACACATATATAATATTGGCGATTGTTACTCATCTATTACAAATTTATTAACTTTTTTATAGTATTATTAATATTTTAATGTTCGTAAGGTTAGTGATTTTTTTTTAAAATGAAAAGAATAGACCAGTTAATTTTTGTCGACAATCACAATTATCAAGAGTACATATGTATGTGAATTAAGTGTATATGTGAGGATTGTATGTAGTATATGTATGTATGTGTGTGTGTATGTAATATATATATATATATATATATATATATATATATATATATATATATATATATATATATATATATATATATATAATTGAGAACTTAAGATATTATTATTAACAAAAAACATACAATTTTAACAAATATTTCAAAAGCAAGCCTTTGGATTTAAATATTAACTGCCTGTAGTAAATCATAAATTTACAATTTACACTAAATTACATAAAAAATTAACATTTATATATTATTAAAATACACTTTTCCTTTACAGCTAAGTAAATGTTAAAATATTCATGTAAAATATAATATTTATAATAAATTTAAATAATACTTTATAATATTATTGAATGAATAAATTTACATCCTATAAAAAAATGTAAATTTTTATTTCTATTTAATATTGAAATTAACTGCCAAAAAAACTTGTTTTATATACATAGTCATATTTATTTAACAAAAAATATATTTTTTATATAAAAATTATATAATGTGTAAATATAAATATTTACAATTAGCACAATTAAGGCACTAATTGTAAATAAGAAGAGACAATTGATAAATCATATGATACATTTATAGAATACGGGATATATAATAGAAAATATAAAAATATTTTTATATTACACATATAATAGTATAATAGTTATATTCAGAATATTAAAATTCATATAAGTATAGATTTTGTATAACTGAATGTTAAAAAGTGAGTGCATACATACATTTTTCAATGTTTGTTTGAAGCATGTGTGTATGCATGCACATGTGCGTGTGTATATATATATATATATATATATTTATATATATATTTATACATATATTTATACATATATATATATATATATATATATTTATACATATATATATATATATATATATATATATATATATGTGCACAAGCACACAACATTCAAAATGATATTTAATGATTAATTACTTCACTGAAATGAAATAATTTTAATAATTTTCACAATAATATAGGATATTCATACGCTTAAAAATATATTAATTTATGAAAAAATAAATGTGTAAAAAAATTTGTAAGCATATTATAAGACATATGGGCAAATATACATACATACACCCACATATATACATTTTTACGTATATTTGTAATACAATTCCAAAGGCAAATAAAAAAAAACTATGACCTATATCATATATATAAAAAAAATCAAAATTAATGTAATAATTTTCTTCACAGAGAATGATAAATTTTGGTACTATAACATAAATCATTGCAAATTCTTAAATAAATTATTCTGAAGGTTCTATTTTATATTTTACTCTATGTAAGAAAATCTTAGGATTATTACACCCATCACTGCTTGCATTATGAGTTAATGTTTAACAAAATGTAATTAGACAATAAAATTTATTAAACTACTATTTTGACATTTCTTTCATAATTCACATGCTTTCTTTTTTATTTTTTATTAAAACAATCAAACATTTTTCTTAAACAAATATATATATATATATATATCTAAATATGTGTAGATATATTTGTATGTATAGTGTGTGTATATAAAATAAATCTATATATTTATATTTTTACATATAAATATTCTTAACTTTGAGAAGAATTACGTTTTTTCCTACTAAACAATCCACCTAGAAGTGTTTTTTTATCCTTTTCTTTACGTGGAACTTCTGAGTCTGTAGACATTTCTGGCATTCTTTGTGAATCATTAGTATTTACTGATGTTGGTGGTAAGAATGGTGGAAGTGTATTTGGTCTTCCAAATGTATTGGTTCTCTGTGCTGTTTGGCATAAAATTCAATAGTAATATATAAGTTCACATACATTTAAAGTTTATATTTATATATATATATATATATATATATATATATATATATATATATATATATACACACATACACATATATACACTCAAATAAATAAAATATTCATTTTCTTACACCATGCAAATGAAAATACAAATAGATATAGTTTTATCATAAATAAGGACCTTTTTCATAAATATGAAAAATTATTAACTTATTAATTAATGACACATTACTGCAAGAAAATTAGAAAGAAATTATTTAAAACCAGGTATTTGTTTTTCATTTGAATTTATTTTTGTGATATATATATATACACAAGAGGGTTGTTTCATAAGTATGGTAAATTTATTTGTTTAATTTAATTAATTAAATTAAATTTTTCAATTTAGTTTTTCTTACTTTTTTACCATTCTTATCAAATGACACTCATATGTATATGTGTGTATATATATATATATATATATATATATATATATATATATATATATATATATATATATATATATATATATATATATATATATATATATATATATATGTATATATATATATATATATATATATATATATATATATATATATATATATATATATATATATATATATATATATATATATATATATATATATATATATATATATATATATATATATATATATATATATATATATATATATATATATATGCATTTATATATATATAATTGTCTGAAATGAAAAAAATATTATTTAGAATCAAAATAATCATGCATAATTTAAAACATGCAATTAGGTATAAGTAAATTACATTGCATATGTGCATGCATAAATTACATTGCAGACTAAAAAAAAACCCAGAGTGAAAAGTTACTCAATCAATTTTCACAGCAAGTTATAAGAGCACTAACCCTGTGCTTGGAAGGTTATATTATGGGAATTGTAATTTTCTTGCTGCCACTGATTAATCATTGCTGAATTTGCATTCCCATCGAGGTGATCATTTGAAACGGTGATCTTCATTGGTGGCTCAGTGGCCGGTAAAGGAGGTGGTATATCGCCTAGTTAGTAGTTCGTTAGGTATATATATTATCGTTCAAAAAATATTAATATTTTAATCTTCAGATATTATGTTTGTTTTTGTTATTTTAATGAATTTAATTAATAATATGTAGTAAAATTAATAAGAAAACAATTATAAAATACAATGATTTAATAAATCACTTACGCTGGATAATATTAAAAAAATAATTTAAATATACCTATTTAGAATATGGATTAAATTTAATTACATTTTTATTTCATTATATTCACTATATTTAAATTAATTTTTCCAAATGTAATAATAAAGACTATATTTTAATAAAACTTTTTCAAGTTATGTAAAAATATATTTAAATGTACACAAATTCTCTATTAGCAAAGTGCAAAATCTATGGTAGGAATTATAATAAAAGTTCAGAATGTTTAATAAATTATTTTCCATCATAATATTGTATAATTGTGTTTTCTTATTGTACAAACTATATATGTATGTATATATGTGTATGAGTGTGTGTGTGTATGTGTATTATATATATATATATATACATACATATTTATATCTATCTATCTATATATATATATATATATATATACATACGAGGGTCGTTTGGTAAGTATGGTAAATTTATTTATTGTTTTATTTAATTAATTAATTTTTTCAATGTAGTTTTTCTTACTTTTTTACCATACTTATCAAACGACCCTCGATATATATATTATGAATACACATACATAAAGATTAATTTGATTAAAATTTATGCATTTAAAAACTACAATTAAATATTATATTATTTTTTATTGAAGTTTTCTAATATAGAAAAATTAAAAGAAATATTTGGTAGTTATTATATATATGTATACATTAACATGAATTTTAATGAAAGTGTATTTTTAAAGGTCACAAATTAATTATAAAAAGAGATAAAATTTAAATAGATTTAATTTTTTTTAAAAAATAATAAATGTTTTTAAACTGAAAAAATATTAATACTCATGAAGTATAATATTAAGATATGAATTTAGTTTTAAAACATCAATCAAAAATTATAAAAAAATATATATATATATATATATATATATATATATATATATATATATATATATATATATATATATATATAAATATACACATTAGTTTGAGTTCATACCTAATAAAGATTGTTCATGTTTGTTTTGAGATTTCCAAGAATCTGTTTGAAATGATGAACCATTTTGCTGTTGACTATTTAAAGTAGATACATTAAATAATGAAGCTGGTCTTTGTGAATTCATTGAATCAGCAGTATCTGTAAATTTTTTATTAATTTATACTAATATATATTAAAAACATAATTAATAATACACACACACACAAATAAATAAATAAATAATGGTTAACTCCTTGAGTGTACAGTACTATAGAGCTAAACCTATTGCTACGAATAACATGTGACCATGACAACAATTGCTGAGAACGGAATATTTTTCATATATAGCTCACTGTATGGACGTAAGAATTAACTACACAATGTGTAACTAATTTATTGTGATTTTTTGTTATGTAAAATTGATAAATTAGACAAAATGTTTATGTATTTATTAAATGTATTTACAAATATAAATAATTTAAGTCAATATTAATTTTAATTTCTAGTGTCACACATATATTCATTGTCTCCACTGATAACATTTTGTCAGATGCATATATATGCCCATACCATTCAGTGTTAAATCAGTTTTTCTCGTATTAGATTATTTTAGTTTACAATTTTTATACTGTTTTCAAAATTATTATATTAACATATTATGGTCCGCAATATTTCGCGCTAGACTTTATCTGGAGTCCTGCGAATTTCGCAAAAAAATGCACAAAAATAACTTCTTTAAAAAATCGATGTATTTCTTAAACTAATGAACATTTTGAAATGAAATTTCATATTTGCCTTTAAAAGGGTTCGCTGCATAGATATATGTAAATATAATAGTGGTTTTCAATTTGTGATGCGTGTACCAGTGTGATAAATTACAAAAAAGAGATATTTTATAATATATAATAAACATATATTTACTTTATATTAAACTTCATAAAAAATTACGACTATGGATTTCACAATAAACTTTTACAATTGTTTTACAATACTCACAACAATAGTAAAATCTCATAGAAAAACTTAGTGTTTTTAAGTAAAATAGTTTTTTATACAGTCAATTCTCAACTTATGACCATTCGCACTTATCTCCAAGGAGGTGGAATTGAACCCGTCTTAAGTCAAGAACTGACTGTACTATAAAAACAATAATTTATACATAAAAATGACAGATAAAATAGCGAGCGATTCTATGTAAACTTTAAATTATTTTACTTGGGTTGAGAACCATTTATAATAATAAAAATATTTTTCATAATTTTTATAATTTATCAATATCTTGAATATATACACCACCATCTTTTGATGGAATTAGAAAAAAATATAGCTTGTATATATATTTTTTTTGGCGTCAAAAGTTTATACAACGAAATACGCGTTAACGCGTGAACGGATTTACAGAAGTGCAGCACGAAACACGCGTTTATGCGTGCCTGTGCGGTAATGTGTTAATATATTGATGTTTATGTCGGCAATTATCAAACAATTTAATATGAAATAAGTATCACTTACCAGAATGTCCTCTCCTTATTTGGACAGAAAAACTTTCACTACTCCGAATTGGAACTGGAGGAGGTGCACCTCTTGGCGGTACTGGAGGTTTATCCATGGAAACATGAAAACCTGCCGGTTGTCGTAAATGATGCTGATGTTTTTGAAGAAATTGAGTTTGTGGACCAATTGCAGGTGGGGTTGGTGTAGTAGAATTGGTGCCACTACTTACACCTGTACTTGTTGAGCTAACCGACAAACGTCGTTGTGAATCTGGACTCGATGTTTGACTTGAAGCTGTTGACATGTTATCGTAATCGGTAGACATTGCACTTTGTGGTCTAAGCGATTCTGGTATCTGTGGGATTGTTTTAGTGGTTATTAGTTAATTTAAAAATAGTATGCATCAGCTATATATCAAGTACAATAGCATTTTAAAATATTCATATATATATGCATACATGTGTGTATGTGTATGTGTATGTGTATGTGTATATATATATATATATATATATATATATATATATATATATAACTCATATAAGTAAATATATTTGTAGTTTTTTTTAAAATTATTCTAAAACATGTTGCATGTATGAAAACTTATTTTAAATATGTAATTTTACTTGTACATTTGTTATATATAATAAAAATTATACAAAATCTTACTTTGATTCCTTCATCATAACTAAGTAATTGTTGGCTAGGTGGTAATTTCGCATGAAATGAAATTTTGTTAACCCATTCGTACATTTCAATATCATTGGGAGCTAAAAATAGAAATTCAGAACTATCTGTTGTTTTTATTCTAAATGCATGTTTTCTTTTTGTGTAATCGTTTGCTACAGAACATTTTGCATTCATTATTACTATCGGCGATGAGACTGCCTTGCTCATTTTGAAATCATCTTTATTTTTGAAGAAACACAACAACTGACCGCAAAGAACAGTATAAAAATTTTTCCATGAGCGAACTGTTGCTTTTTTTCCATTACTACTACATACATGTTTTCTTTCTAGAAAACCTTCAATATCTACTATAGGCAGTGAACTTGAATCATCTGGATGTTCTTTTCTAAAACTCTGTGTTCTGCGTCTTGTAGTAAATGATGGAGTTCTTTTTGGTTGCTTGGCAATAACTTTCATACTTTCAGCTCTTTTCACTGATCCATCAGAACCCCGACGTAAACGATCACCAAATATATGAGGAATTGAATTAGATTTTGTTACCTATAAAACAAAAAAATATATTTTTTGATAACGGTGTGGCTTTTTAAAATCTTTTGATATTTACTAATATAATTTCATTAATACAATTAAATTCTAAAAATACTTTTTATCAAATATAAAATTAATGTTTTTCCAATTATGTTTACATATTCTTACCACTGTTTCTTCAGGTTCAGAATGTTTAATAATTTTCACTGTCGATTGTAATGAATTATCACTGCCGTTCATATCTTTATGGTGTTTTAATGCATGTTCACGGTCACGTAATTGAGTTATCCTTTGTATTTCTTGACGTTTCTTGGCTTCAATTCGCTCTTTATCGGCTCTTTCTTTTTCTGCTTGTTTAGCTGCATACTCTTCTTGTTTTTGTTTTTGGAATGCTTGTTCTAACTAAAATTTTAATAAAACAGTTTACTAGAAATTTAAGTTTCAAGTAAATTTATGTAAATTTAAAATTATAATAGATTATAATTCATTGTGTAAAAGATCTTGTTAGTATTTTGTTAATGGTTAAACATTAATTATTACAATATCAGATCTAAGTTATAAACAAAGAATATGGAATTATCAAAGTTATATAAATAGAATATACTTAAATATAAATTTAATAATTGAAAAACTATGAATTCAATAATTAAATTATAAATTTAATTTACTGATCTTAATAGACTTATATTAAATTTTAGCAAGATTAAATATTTACCATTGTGATTCTATTCAATGCATTAAATTTATCTTCTTGTGCTTCAATTGTTTTTTCGAAATCATCATGTTTTCTAATTAGTTCTTCTACTTGCGGTATAGATTCACCTAATTTACTTTCACCCAACATCAATTCTCTGGTCTGAATCCAATTTTCCAGAGCTTCTGCATCTCGTTTAAAATACTGAGTGTCCAGATTTTGTTCGTATATTATATGTCTTTTTTCCCAAGTATCATCGAGTAATTCTTTTCTTTGTTTCAATACTGTAATTTTTTCGTCGATTTCATTTCCTAAGAAATGACCGTTCTGCACTAGATTTAATCCGGTTTTATAAAATTTATTAAATGCATCTTTTCTCGTATCGATTTCAGTTTTGTATTCATTATGTCTCGATATTAAAGTTTCTGCACTAATAACGTCTTGTGCTAAATCCGGTGCAGTTATTTTTGCAATCATTTCATTTACCCAAGCAATTAAATCTCTATATTCATCAAAATAAACTTGTAATTCTTCAGCCTGATGTAATTTATCTTTTCGCTGAGCTGTTTTAGTTAAAAGTTCATTCCAAGCTTCAATAGTTTCTTCATGTTTAACTTCAACATGTTCTCTGGCATCCGGATATAAACAAGCTAAGTTATTGGCTTCTTCCGATATATATTCTAATTGGTGTTTAATCGCAGCTAAATCTGTTTCGAATGCTTGATGTTTACGAATTAATGCTTGAATACTTTCTAAATCATTACCGTATCCATCTGTAATAAGAGTGGACTCTTTTTCAGTAATCCATGAAATAGTTTCATCTGCTGTTCGATCAAATACATGTACTTGTTTCGCTCCTTTAAGAGCATCTTTACGTGCCAATGATAATTCCTTTAAACCATCCCAATGTTGTTGAACTTCATCTAATTTCATTTGAATTTTCTTCATTTCAGGATTATTTTGATCTATTAGTAATTTTCCATGCGTTTGTACCGCTAAAACACGATTTTCACTACTAACCAATCGTAAATGAAACGTATCAAATGCTTGTATCAATAATTCTACATGTTCTACATCAGTCCCATAATCTTCAGAATCAGCTACTTTTGTTTGTTCTGTAATCCATTCTTGTACTTCTTCGGCTTCACGAATAAATTTAAAATAATCAAATGCTTCATTCAATCTTTTATGCCTTTGCTGACAAATATCCTTTAATTCCAAATATTGTGAATTAATCGATTCGTTTTTATTTAAAATGTTTTCACTATCAAAATGTCTCCGGTCAATTAAATTTTGAGCAAGTGAAGATAATTTATTGATCACAATTTGGTAACTATGTATTTCTCGTTCTGTGTTTTCTATTTTCTTAATGAGCAATTGAACAGATATTTCATCCCTGCCATGATCATTTGAAAGAATAACTGGTCTTTTTTCAAACATCCATTGTTCTGCTTCATTAGCTTCTGCATGAAACTGAAAAAATAATAATGTTTCCTTAAGCATACATTATATGCACACACACACACACACACACACACACACACACACATATATATATATATAAAATGTATGTATATACATTCATCTGATTGTCATAAATAATGTCTAATATAGATAGTTAATTTTTTTTCTCAAAATCCTTAGGTATTGGCTTTAAAATTTATGTTTTAATTATGTTTGTTAGTAAAACAAGTCTCAATAATGTGTTAGCAATTAAAATGTACAAATTATGTTTCAATGTGTTTAAAATAGAATAATATTTCTAACAACTTAGTGAAGAGAATAAGTCAGACATGTTTACTATAACAAATCTTTTATTAAAGAAATAAAATTTTCTTAATACAAACCATCACTGGAAATGAAAAGTGAATTGCATTTTAAAATGTTATTTGTAAAAGTCAATGACGTGATAAGGATAAACAGTTTAAAGAAAATCTCAAAATACATAAAAAATTCTGCTGTGTATATGGTGAAATTACTATGATTATTTTAAGCTGTTAAAATAATTATTTTAAGCTGTTAAAATTGAATAAAACAATCACATCTAAAGTCTATAATAATTAGTTTATGTAAATTTTAAGAAAAAATAAAAACACATCATTATTTATAACTAAACATGTGTGTGTGTATGTTTTATATATGTGTATGAGTAGTGCAAATGAAACTTAAGGATAGTAAATGTTAATAAACAAGTAAATGTATTTTAAACCCTTTAGTCTCATTTAGGCCACCATATATATATATATATATATATATATATATATATATATATATATATATATATATATATATATACATACACACACACACACACACACATGTATATGTATATATGTGTACACATTTGGTACACAAATTAATACAGAAAATATAAAATATACAATAATGCATATTTCTGCTTTAGTATTACTAAAATGTATAAGTTTATTTATATTTACAATTAAAAATCTTAAATATTTTTTTATAAAAATAAAAAATATTTTCTTTTTATACTTACTATTTGACTTTCAACAGCATCTAATAATCTTAATCTCCGAATACTTGCAACATCTCTAAGTTGATCATAATTATTTTGTAATTCTATGTACATTTCTTCAATTTTTTTAAAAGCAAAATGACCTGTACGAATCATTTGTTGTGCACGTGTGCTCAGAGCAGAAATAACAGGTTCTCTTGTAACAAGTTCAGCTTCAATAGCTTGATGTTTTTTTTGTAAACTTTGTACTGCTGTGAGATTAATACCTAAATCATTAGATCGAATTACTGGCTCTTTTTCATCTAGCCATTGAAGTTCTTCATTTATATCTTGAAGAAACTGATGAAGAATTTGTGAATCTTCCAATTTATCACGACGTGTTTGCAATGGTATTTGTAAAGACAAATATCTACAACAATAATATATATTAACTAATTAATATATATAAATAAATTCTTAATGTAATGTATCTTTGTATGTATGTTTGTTACACACACACACAAACATAATTATATGTAATTCATATAAAACAAATCATGAAACATTTACTTAAATTTAGCAACATTTTTTATGAATAATAAATAAAATTACTAGTTTTTAATTTATTTAAAAATAAAAATTAGTTTACTTCCTTCTATTAAAAATATAATTATATTTATTTGTGTTATGTATGTATGTATATAATTTCAACAGAAAATAATAAATTTACTAACCGTTTCATACAGTTTTGGGCTTGATTATCAATTTCTTCTGCCATAAAATGATTACTTTTTTGGAACTGTATGCATGTATTTTTAATAGTTTCATAATTTTCACCATGTTGAGAAACATCGTTTTCTAATGCTGTATGTTTTTTAAGAAGATTGATTACTGAAGCTAAATCTTTTCCATAATCTGTAGACTGCAACTGATTTTCAATATCATCTATCCAAGCTTCAAACTCATCTAAAGATCTTGTAAATAATAACGCTTGATAGGCATCATTCAATCTATTCATTTTCAAATGAGACTGTTCTTGCAAGTGTCGCCATTCATTTTCAAGTTCATCGAGATGTATTTGTATTTCTTTAGAAGCATAATGGTTATCATTTATTAAATCTTCACCTGCAGTAATTAATGTCGCTATTCTTTCTTTATTTGCAGTAAGTTCAGAATCAAAGGCCACATGTTTTTGAATTTTACTTTGAAGATTACTAGAATCGCGATAATTTTCGTCCGTGGCTACTTGTATTTTTTGGCTCAGCCAATTTTCAACATCGTATAAATTACGCAAAAAGTGTTGTAATTCCCTTGAAGCGATTAACTTTTTCTTCCGTGTATCTGAAGACTCTTTTAAACGATCTTTACGTCCAATAACTGCTTGCAATCTCTGCTTTATTATTGCACTATCATAATGATTATTATCTAGAATATTTTTGGCAAATCTTTCTAGTTCATCAATTTTATTTAGTTGTGGCTTAAGCATTTTTTCAAATGCATCATGTTTTCTTAGTAAAGCTTCTACATCTGAAATAGACTCACCGAGATCATCATTATTCAAGAATGCTTCTTTTGTTGCTAACCAATTATCAATTTGATCAGCTTGATCTTTGAAAAGTTGCAGTTGATGTGCTTGTGTTAATATTATTTTTCGTTGTTTCCATGCATCATTTAACATATTTCTTAATTCTTCAAGTCTTTCTAAGGAAGGGTTAACATTAACATCTCCATTCTTTGCAATTTGCAATCCATGTTGTTGCAAAACATTAAATGACTCTTGTCTACCATCTATTTCAGCTTTTCTTTCAAGATGTAACTCAAGAAGTGTTTCAGATTCAGCAACACTGTTTGGAATTTCAGCTTCATCCATGCGTTTAATTGTGTCTGCTACCCACATTTCTAGTTCTCTAAGTTCAGATTTAAATTTTTCAAATATATAAGCATCAGAAAGTATTTTTTTACGTTTAATATTAGCATTAATAAGATTTATCCAATCATCTTCAAGATTCACTAATTTATTTTCAATATTTTCTGAATGTACTGGATATTTATGTGATATTTTTTTTGCTTCTGCAACATGTTCTCTTAATTTTCCTTCAATAGCAGTCATGTCACGTTCAAGAGCTTCTTGTTTTCGCTGCAAAGTTTCAACACCTATTAGATCACGTCCAGAATCATCTGAATTGAGTGCAGTTAATTTTTCCGATATTCGATCAGACGTATCGTTAACATCACGATTAAACAGATGTACCTCCAACGCAGCGACAAGAGCATTACGATATTGTGATAAAGATCCTTGAAGTCCCTTCCATTTATTATTAAAATTAATTCGTCGTTCTTGTACTGTTTGCTCTGATGGGCTCTGACCTATTAATTTATCTGCAAGGATATTGATTGTTTTTATTCGCTGATCATCAATTCTCATATCACTGTCAACATCATCGAGTTTTCTTTGCAATGCCATACAATGTTCATAATCTCTACCAGTATCGTGTGCTTGTATCATCATTTCTTTATCTCTAATCCAAGCCTCTATCTTATCAAGTTGATTATTAAATTCTAAAATATCTTGAGCTTCTTCTAATCCTCTTCCATGATTATTAGAATCTTTAAGTAAATTTTTCCATGCAAACAATAAATCCTCCATTTGTTTTTTAATTTCCTGTGATGCTTTGTGTTTTTTCTGAATAAGTAAATTACCTTTTTGTTTAATTTCATCAATACGATTTTCATTTGCAGCTATTTCTGCTTGAAAAGCCTGGTGTTTTTGAAGTTTTTTAATCTTGTCTTCAAGATTACTAACTTCTCCTTTTCCAATTTCAACTTCTAACTTCTTCTGTTTATCATTTATCCACAAGTTTGTTTCAGTGACATCACGAATAAATTGAGCATAAAGTAATGCATCATCTAATAGTTGATGATGCAACATAGATAATTGTTTTACTTTTTGACGTTTTTCAAGTACCTCTTTGACACGTTTTTTTATTAACGGACTTTCAAAATGATTTTGATTGATAAGTTCAGTTGAACGTTGTTGTAAACCACTAATTTTTTCTTCCTGAGACTGAAAAAGTTTTTCAAATGCATCATGTTTTTTCACTTGTGCATCAACTTCATCAACAGTTACACCAAAGTTTGTAGTCCCTAAAATAAAATAATTTTAAAATTGAATTATTTAATAATAAATATAGGTAAATATATTTTTTATTATTATTATAATTTATTATCTTTATGACTAAAATTTATTGCAATAAACTAGTTTACATAAATTATAAAATATTATTTTTAAATTCATATAAAAAAATATAAATACTAACCCAAAGCTGCTTCTTGTGTACTTGAAAAGGTATCAATTTGTTTGGCTTCTCTTAAAAATAAGTGGAGGTCAATTAACTGTGACAAATATATATCTTTTTTTTGCCATTCTGTATATAACTTTTCTTTTTCAGCTAATAATTGTTTTCTTTTATCTTCAACTTCAGCAGCTGCATAATGACCAGTTTGTATCATCGGTTCACTTAATTCAATTACAATATCAAAACTGTCTTCACGAGCATCAATTTCATTTCTAATAGCATTGTGTTCAACTTTTAATAATTGAGCTCCAGGTACATCACGAACTTTAACTTCAGTAGACATTGTTGCACGAAGACTAGATAACCAATTCATTAAATCTCGTACCTAAAAATAATTTTATCTATGAAATATTAAAATATAAAAATTATTATATGAAAACATCTAAATTGTTATTAAAGTAGAACTTAAAATTGTAATGAATAATATTAAAATGTATAAAATTTTACATTTTTAAAAATATGAAAAAAAATTTAATGGCTCTAATATAATTGCAAACTTACTTACTTTTTTTAAAAACTAAATAATAAAGCTTATAAATGGAAAAAGTGAAGAAAATAAAACTATATTTTAAATTAACTAAAATATTTTTTTTTTCAAGATTAAAATTATATATTCAGTTATTAAGATTTTATATTATTTATTAATATGAATTGCAAATAATACCTCGGTTAAAAATTTTTGTAAATCACAACTGGCTTGTAGCTGATCTTTTCTAAATTTCGTATGTTCTTGTAATTCTTCCCATGCTCTTAAAACAGCATCTCGTTGCAATACTATAGACTGAGCCTTACTTGGATAATTATCTTGAAGTTTTATTGAATCTTCGATTAATACCTATTAATTAAAAATGTGTACAACATAAATAGAATATAAAAATATTTGAATGCCCAAACATATTAGAAATGCAACTTACTTGAAGTTGAGCTTCGAGTGCCAAAAGATCATTTTCAAATCCTTCATGTTTACGGATGAGCATTAAAACAGCTTGTAAATCTCTACCGAGATCAGTACCTAATTCAGCTAATTTTTCTTGAATTCGTGTTAATGCATCAGCTGTATCTCGATGATATCTGTGAATTCTACCAGCTGTTTCTAAATTTTCTCCTCTGTGTTTGATAAGTCCAAGTAATCTTTGCCAAGATTCCCTGTTTTTTATTATAATATAAAGTTAATTTTTATTAAACTAAATATTTTAATTCATTTATTTCAAAAATAATAAATATATTTATTTTAGAAATTGTTTAGTAAATTTAAAAGTACTGTTAATATCAACAAAAAAATTAATACTATTAAACATATATTTGCATATGTCTAAAAAACATTTTCACTGTTATAACTTGGTCATTATTATTTCAAATAAAATTAAGATTAAAGCCATAATTAAAAATAAATATTAAATTATTAAACATCATATAAATTAATTATTATTCGATATAGAGCATATATTTGTATTTTTTAAATTAATTAAGCTGTACAATTATAATTATAAATGATACATTCATTGTTTTTTACTCTCAGAAAGAATAATTCACTTTTTAACTTAAATAACTATATCATGTACATTAATTTTATAATTTTCCATAAACGTACTAACCTATTTACATTACACATCTAATTTTTACCACTATATTTAGATAATTTTTGTTTTATAAATGTGCTAGTGCGTGCATCTGTGCCTATTATATATATATATATATATATATATATATATATATATATATATATATATATACATACGTACGTACATACATACATATATAGATACATACATACATACATACATACATACATACATATACATTTACATACATCCAGATATATATTTTGTTATATTCATGCTTTTGAAATATGAAAAGAAATATTAAGAAATAAGAAATATGTACAAATATTGTGTATTTAATAAAATATTTTTTTAAATTGGATGATAAAAATGTTTTCATTAAATAAACATTTTTAGATTTTTAACATATGTGTGATTAAACAATAAGAAAGAAAATTACCGTGTGACTGCATGCCTGTTTGCCACTTGCTGAACAGCATCCGAACTGAATGGTGCACTAAGAAATATATATATTAAAAACCACAACCAGATACCAAAAAGTTACCAACATATAAATTAACAACAAATATGTTATTAAAATTAAACAATTAGAATTTATTAAGTATTAAGCAAGTTTGAGTAGAATTTTTTATAAGTTGTTTTAAAACCGCATGATATTTGAAGACCATTAATTTTACAATATTTACATACTTAAGTTAATCCACCATTTATTTTCTTTATTACCTTAAATGTTCTTGCCTTGTTTCTATATCATGTTTATAAGGACTTTCACTAGTGATAAGTTTTTGTGCTAATTCTTCACATTGATTAAACCGTTCAGAACCAGCATCTATACGATGCTTGAAGTCATCAAATTTTGCTTGAAGTATCTGTAGTAAAATTAATACAAACAAATAAATATAAATACATGTATACATAATATATATGTATGAATGCACTTAGTAATATTCAAAACTAAATGTATTATTTTTATTCAAATGGTTCAACATTTAATTCGAAAAACTATTTAGATGTATAAAAAGCATTTAACATTCATATTTTATTTAAATTATGAAATATAAGATTTTTTTTGTATTTTGTAATATCTAAAAATTTAAGACAATTTTTAACTGATTTTTAAATGTTAATATGTTTAATGTGTATTTAAACATAATTCACTGATTATGAATTAGTTAGTTAATTTACACCAAATACAACAAACTCAATATATATATATATATTGTAAATTACAATACAGCAAATTACAAAAAAAATAATAAAAATATTACCAAGAGATGTTCATAATCTTGTCCATAATCTTCACTTGCAGCAGAAATTTCTTGTTCTTTGATCCATTGTTCAAGTTCTGAACTTTCCAAAAAATACTCATGTCTATACATAGATTCCATTAATCTTTGTTGTCTAAGGGCTGCAAGTTTCTGGAGAGATCGAAGCTGTTGCGAAAGAAGCTGTTGTTTTGCTGAAATTGCTTTACTTTCAGGATGTTTATTAGTTATCATTGCATTTGCATTGTGACCCATTTCATTAACAATACCACTGTAAGTATCTAGTTCTAATTCTACAGCCTAAAAGCAAAGTACATATAGTTATATACATATATATATATATATTGTAACTTGTCAACAATAGTTTGATACAACATATCAAAATGAGATAAATAGTTAAATATAATGACTATTGATTTTTAAATATATTGTAGTACAACAGAAAAAATTTAGATTAAATTTTCACCTTTTCTTATTAAATGAATTTTTTATTTGTGGCCAGTACTTTTAAAAATCATAATAATTAAAAAAAAATGTTTAAGTTATTAGAAGGATACAGGAATACAATTAAAAGGTGAGACTTAATCATCCCTGATTTACTGATAATATTATTATATTATCTATGCACATTTTTTTAGAAGAGTTAAAAGAAATTAAAAAAAGAGTTAAAAGAAATTAAAAAAAGAGTTAAAAGAAATTAAAAAAAAGAGTTAAAAAAATCAATAAAATTATTGGTTGAAGAAAATTAAAATAAAAGGAGCAGACATAGAAGGAATCATTAAGTATGTTTACTAGTACTAAATGATTAGCAAAAATAAATCATTTATTGAATAAGTCAATAGAAGAGTAAAAATGAGATTGAGTACATTTAAATGAAATATTTAGATCAATGACTTTATTTTGTTCAAATTTAGAATTTTGATTTCTTTTTTGTGATCCTATTATTTGATAATTCTTCATTTGTTAAGATCTTCTTTTTCTATTTAGTAGAAGGATATTATAAATGAAGAGTAATCATAAAGTCTTAATAAAAATTATCACAAAGTATTGTTTAATTTATTCATCAGTCCTTATCTAAAGAAATACGATATGAGTCTTTAATACCAAAATGATTTGAAAACTTTAAATAATTTAGATTTCAAATAATAGGAACGGCAAATAAATAAAATGAATTTAAAAACAAGCAGGGGCCAAATAAATAATAAGAGGAGTAGAAAAAGAAATGGAAATGAATAATATATTGCAAGAGACAATAACCAATAGACATTGATTGGAAACCAAAAAGTCTGTCAATAGATAGATGAAATAAAGATATTAGAGACTTTATTAGAAATTTATGGAAAAGAGAGTTAATAGATAATTTAAATTATAAGTTTGGAAAAAGGTTTATATATATACTGAAGTATATATATATATATATATATATATATATATATATATATATATATATATATATATATATATATATATATATATATATATATATACACTGAAAGTTATGAAAGGTAAGAGATTGTTCAAATTAGAAGAAATTAAAAAAATCTCTTTGTTACATACAAAATGTGTGTACATATTATGTATTTATATATTATACAAAAATAAAACCTTGTGTTTAGTAAGTAATTTTGTAGCTGCATCTCTATCACGTCCATAATCGGTACTAGATAGTACATCACTACGTTCGTTAAGCCAGCTTTCAATTTCACTTGCTTCGAAAAAGAATTCTTGAGCTTTTAGTGATAATTCTAATTTATGTGCTCTTGCATTAGCTTTTGATTGTAAATTAATCCATGCATCTTTTAATGTTGAACATAATGAAGATATCTAAAATTGTAATTGGTAAAGTATTAAAACAAAAAAATAACTGAAATTGAATACATATTAAAAATTATGTCCATAACTACATACGACAAAAACAAAATAATATCAGTATGAAAATATACATTCCATGATTTTAAACATCAATATTTTAAATAAATACAATTATTATAAATTAACACACATTAAATATCCGATACATTTAGGAATTAAGACAAATATATTACTGGTTGATCAAATATTAAATAAAATGATAATTGAACGATTATTTTATTTACAATATAAATGAAATAAAAAAAAATTATATGTATATTTATGTTAAACTTTATATAAATTTAATAAAAATGAAGATAATTTTTATAATTCCAATATTTGTAACTATATATAATATCCTATGTGCATCGGAAGAAAAATCTATACTTTAAAAATGTACATGCATTGCATAACATCTGAACTTTAAAACACATCTTACCAATGACATGATGCTTTTTAATTAATTTCTAAAAATAAATCAATGTATTTAATATCCTCATAATTATATAAACATGATTATTTATATTAATAATTATGTGTTCAGAAAAGAATATGCAAATTATAAATTCATTTAAATATTTAATGTATGATTCATATTAAACTAATATTTAAGTTGAAATTATTATATAATTAAATGTGGTTATATGAAACAAAAATACCTTTTGTTTTTCAGGATGATTCTGATCTATTAGGTTTTGACCTGACTGCAATACTTTATCAATCATAGGTTGATGTCCATTAATTTCTTCCTGTAATTTTTTATGTTTTTTATATAATGATTGAGCTTGATGTAAGTTTTGTCCCAGTATGTTAGAATCAGCAGAAGGTAAGTGATCACTTATCCACTGTAATTCAGCATCCAATTCAAATCCGAATTTATGAAATCGTAATGATTCTTCTAATATTTCTCTACGCTTTACACAAGGTTCTTGTAACGATTTAAATTTATTTAAGCACATATCAGAAACTTTAAGAATATTATCAGCATCGAAATGATCTTCTTGAGCCATTCCATCTCCGGTTATTACTAAAGATTTAATTCGCTGATTCCACTGAGAAAGATCATTTTCAATAATTTGATGTTTCTTTAATAACTCTTTACAACTACGAAGATCATGACCGACTTCTTGACTTTGCAAAGATTTCTCGATTTCTTCAAGTTTAAGCCTTGCATCGTCAATTGTACGATTATAATCATGTTGCGCTAAAGCTTGACGTAACCGTCTTCCTTTGTCAAGAGAAAGTGTTACAAGTTGCTCCCATTGTATATTTAAATCGTTAAGCATTTTCGCTACATCTGATTTACGATAATTGTTCTGAGAAATTAACGCCTGGCCCACCTTTAAGAGATTTTTAATGAATAATAAAAATTGAAAAATGTTATTACACACTCAATAACGTATACACAAAAGTTATTACAAACATATATATATATATATAGATAAAGTTTTACCTTATTTACATTTCTTAATTGACCTTCATTAGATCTTAACTCTCGTTCAAAGGCTTCATGTTTTTGTAATTTTCGTTCGAGATTATTTAAATCTCTGTAACTCTCATCTGCTGCTGTTTTAGATTTATCCGCTAGCCAATTTTTCAGATCATCTACCTCTGCTGAAAATTCTTGGAAATGTTTGGAAGCAAGTAATGCATTTCCTCGAGCATATGCTGATTCTTTTACTTTTGCTCGTCGTTGAAGTACTTGGTTTTTTCTTTCTTCAATACTATAAGAGTAATTTTTACTATAAATAATTTGTATTTCTTTTGACAATGGTATATTTTGACAACAACATGTCATCGAAATGCATACTAGCGAAAAAAATAATTAGAGATCGTTTTTATATTTTGTTTTGGGACGTGATTCATTTGTGTAATAATATTTAATTTGTAATTATAATATTTAATTGTGTAATTATATTTTAATATTGAACTAAATCACATTCATATGTACAAACATGCAGAAGCAAATGCACACAAAGATATACAAAAATGAAACAAAACATTCAAAAATACTTACACTATAATTATTCTTTTCTGTAATTAAATTGGTATTGTACTTTGATGTAAATCGATTTTTTCTGTATTTTATGAAAGTTTATAGTTTCAAGAATATAATTGCAAAATTTTATATTAAAATTAAAAAAAAAAGTTGACATAGTTGTGTAAACAGAATCGTAATAAGTAGAAATTAGTGTAGATTAAAATTTCAAATGTTTTAAGAATTTTAATTTTTTTCAAAACTATATTTTTGAACTGGTAACTATATTTCAGAAACTAATTGTTTGATTGCCTTGAAACCTTTTGTAGATCTTCAGTAAATATATTTTCATATACGTTAGTAGTAGAATTAATTATAAAAATTAATATTTTTTTTAACTTATTAAAAAAATAAAAAATATAATTTAAAAGCAATATAATTTTTTTAAGTAGTGCCATTTTTGAATTCTCGTTTAATTATTAAATTTTATATCAAAATAAACACATTTATATATTATGAAAACTTTCAATTCCAGTTAATTAGGAGGACCGGATTCATGATTGCACATAAATTTTTCACATTCTGCACATTACTCCATACTATTTCTAAAGTATATGGATCTTTACTTTGAAAAAATTAAAATAAAATCTTAAAATATCAATAAATGTATCAAATTTCAAAATATGTGTAATAATTTCGTTTGAAAAAATTCTCAAAAACTGTTTTTTAAAATAGAATGACTTCTTTAAATGATTTTTTTAAGATTTAATTTTAACAAATTTTACTGTATTTTTTAAAAAAATAATACATAATTCAAATTTCTTAAATTAATTTATTAAACATGTAACATCACTTTTTGTAATAACTTAATTTTTAACCTACATGAAAATACTTTTGAAGATCATTAATTAAACAAATGATTGATTATTTCACAAATGTTATATATATATATTTTATATATATATATATATATATATATATATATATATATATATATATATATATATATATATATATATATATATATATATATATATATATATATATATATATATATATATATATATATATATATATATATATATATATATATATATATAATTTAGAGAAATAAAATGAAAATATAATTACATATGAATTACATATTTAGTTAAAATGAAAACAACTTACCTTTGAGAATCATAATGTTTATTTGCTATTAACTTATCAGCTTGTTCAGCAAAAGCTTTTAAACGTTCATCTTGAGCTACTAATGTGTTTACAAAATCTTCATGGCGTTTTAATAAAGCTTCTACATCATCAAGTGATCCCTAAATTAAAAATATTTGTTTTATATATATATATATATATATATATATATATATATATATACACATATATATATACACACACACACACAGGCACACACATATATGCACACATGCATACACAGTGTACAGAAAAGAATTGAACTTTTTGAATAAAAAAAAACTTCTATATTTTGCTAAAAAATTCAAATATTTATTCAAAATATGTCCCTTTTGTATCAAAACAATTATAAGTATGCTAAAACAATAAATTGATGGATTTTAATAAGACTGTTTTTTGGATGGCCTTGACAACCTTTGTTACAACGGCTTGTATGTATCGTACAACATTCCTTTCATTGCCATTTTTAAGAAAAGAAAATAGTTACATGGTGATTAAATAAATCTCTTGTTAATATAATTTGTACCCTTGGACACACTAAACTTTTCAGAAAACATTCTACATGTCATACTGAATCAACAGCAAAAATTTCACATACTTTTCAATGAGTTCATAGGTTTTCACAGTTAGGATGGCCTTATCTTGAGTCGTCACTAATGTTTTCTCTGCTATCTTTAAAATATTCATACCACATGTAAATTTGCATGATAGACAATCGTTACCATTAATTTGATAGCTCAATTCAAGTGTTTCTGTGAATGTTTAACCCAGTTTCAAATAAAACTTAATATATCCATATTGTTCTACTTTATTTCCATGACAGCATACCACTTTAAACAGTATATTTTATAAACTACTTGACATATTTTGACGAAATTTCAATAGTTGATAGAGTAGGTATGTATAAATATAACTCTTTGGATCTTAAATGGCAATGCAAGTTTCGGTAAGAAAATGAAAGTTCAGTTTCTTTTCAGACACACTAAATATACATACTCATATAAAGAAATAAAAATATAAAAGCAAACATAAGAGCTAATAATATTTAAGCTGATAATTTAACATTTACTAACACCCAAGTCATTAATTTCCAGAAAAGCTTCATGGCTAGAAGTAGATGCATCAATCTGATCAGATTCTCTGATAAGTATTTGTAAATTTAAACATTGACGCAACCAATCTTCTTTTTCTGCCCAACTAGATTTCACCGATTTATGTTCTTCCTGAAGATAATCTAATCGATCTGATATTTCTTTGAGTTGAGGATTTTTTTGAAGAAGTTGTTTACCCAACGCAGTAATTTCACGATATCTAAAACATATTTTTAAATTTAAAAACAGTAAAAGAAAATAAAAAAAGTATAAAAATACTTTAAATCAATAAAAGTTAAGTTTCATTAACACTCACTCATCTTCATGAGCTTTAATATCATCTCCGAGCTCATTATGATTTTTGATTAAATTTTCTGCAGTAGCAACGTCTCTTGCAGTTGCATCTGCATTAAGCTGCCTCTTTATGTCAGAAATCCAATTAAGAAGACTTTTTGAACCATTCATAAATATTTGCTGCCCTACTGCATTTTCTAATCGTGAACTTCTATCTTTAGCTTTTGTTTTTACTTGTTCCCACATTTCAAGAATTTCCTTTTGTCGTTCATTTACATTCGAATGTTCATTTGGATAAGATGATTTTACACTAGCAACAAAATATATTTTTTTTATACTTGTATAAAATTTAAAAGTAAAGAAAATAGTAAATAAATATATATCAAGATATATTTTTTATAACTTACGAATTTGCTAATAAATTAACACGATTAACTTTTTCTTCAACAGGTGATAATTCACGTTCAAGTTGTTGGTGACGTCTTTGAAGTGCTTGAACTGTTCGCAAATCCGGACCAAGTTCTGCGGTATCTAGCTGATTCATTTTTTCATTCATCCAATCACGAGCTTCATCACAAGTTCGATTAAAAAGTTCAACACTGAATGATAAAATTTTGTTTACACATTATTTATTAATCTAATATTAATGTACAGAAAATAAATTTTAGTGTAAATTAACTAACCTTGAAGCTCCTTCTAAACTTTTCTCTTTTTGGGCTTTTAGCCTATTTAAATGATTCCATAACTGATGAATTTGTTTTTGTCTTGTTTTAACTTTATCTAATTGGGAATGCCCCTGTTTCTTAAACTCTTCAACAGCAGCATCGATAGCTTCTATTCGTTTATTACTTGCAGATAAATCAGTTAAAAACTTTTCATATTTTCTTCTAGCAGTTTCAACATTATCAGTACTATCATCTGCACGTAACATTTTTTCTTTATCTCTGATCCATTTTTCAAAATCATCGCATTCTCGATAAAAACCGAATAAATGAATAGAATCTTCTAATAAAGCATGTCTTCGAGTAGCTAATTCCTGTAACTGGTCATATGTGTTATTTATTTTTTTCAATCTTTTTTCAACATTATCGTTTTCATCGAATTTTCTTCTAAGAGCAGGTTTAGGTTTTTTAACTGACATAACTTTTTTAACTGGTACAATTTGTTTTACCATTTTTGTTTTCTTTACGCGTTGTACTGTCTTAATTTTTTCAGGTTTACGCACTTGTATTTGTATAATTCTTGGTTCAGTTTCACGAACGTAATTTGCAGGTACAAATCCATCAGTACCATCTGCTTTGCGAACACTCCACCATTCGTCACTAGTTTTATTTAATAAAAACATCACTTCATTCTTTCCCATTATCATTCCTTGACCAGAAAATGGATATAAAGCTTTAACCTGAGGAACAGAACGTTCTTCCATAACAGTACGATGTTCTATTTTTTCTATTGGTTCCTCTTCCCAAACCTCAGTAGGAATCAATCTTGTTTCATTTACCCATTCTTCTCTGTACACATTTTGGACTGGTTCTGGCTCAGAAGAAAGCTATAAAAAATAACCATATTCTTTTGAAATATTTTCGTGAAAAACTATTGAACATTGTTTTTAATAGTTAAAACACTATTTTCAATATTTTTAACATTAAAAATATTATTTTAACCTCTTGCAGTTGTAATACATACAAATATGGATAGAAATTATTTTAAAGCAAATAATGTGGCACTTAAGCTTAAACAAAAATTTTCATGTGAAACTTATAATTTCTTACATATACCATAAATAAATGATTGGAACATACTAGACCTGACTAATGATTGAAAAAGTGAAGTATTTTGTTCAGTGTAGCTTCAATTAAAATCACAAAGAATTAATATTTTTTTCAAAATATATTAATTACTGTTGTAACAAACTATTAAAATATTATGAATAATATAAAAATATTCATTTATACCGTTGTTTCAATGAAATTTAAATTATTAATATTACTGAGAATGTGTGTCTAATAATAATAAAATATATGATATACAATATTATTGCCAATTTTTAGATGTAATATAAACATACATGTACACAAATATAAATATTAGAAAAAAAACCTTTTGATTCACCAACATAATTTTTTTATATACACATTACTTATAAAATTATAACTTTTAATTATTTTATTGCTATATTCTTTTCTATTATTATAACAATTTGTAACTGATTTTTTACACTAAAAGTGGCTCATTTATTAGTAATAAAATTTACATATAGAAGTAATAAAAAAACTGCAATAAATATACTTTGAAAGACAATTTCTAAGTCATACATTTAATATATAACTATAACAAAAGTATTTTAAAATACATATTTTCAAAGAAATGACTTCTTTCATATTATCAATCAAAAAAGAGAGTTTTTATTTTTTGAATATGGTCAGTAGAAAATATTGAACAATGTTACAAAAGTGTTATACATCAGCTCGTGGTTGTGTAAATATATGTATGTGTGCTATTATCAAAACAACTTAAATTTGATAAAAGTACAGTAAGAAATATGTTGCAAGTAACAAAAAGATATATGAAGAGAATATAATGAATTTGAAAACAAATAGTAGTCATAAGATATTGATTATATAGAAAATTTATAAAATAGGAAAGAAATAGATTATTTAAATTAAAAGAATTTTAAGAGGCCTTTATTTTTAATGACTTAATAGACAGAAAATAATGATGATGATAATTATGTGCTTATATGTGTGTACATGCATGTATGTATATTACTTTTAACATAATAAATTGCTTAAATTTAGAATCTTACATCTAATGTTGAAATGCCAGCTTTGATTAGTTTTTCTGCCTGGCTGTTAAGATTATGAATATCACCATTATAAGCATTTAATTCTCCTTGAAGATCACGATGTCTTTGAATTAAAGCTTGTGCACTAGGTTCATCTAAACCATAATCGTTTGATGCTACTAAAGCCATTTTTTCATTTAACCATGACTCTGCTTCATTAGCATCTGTATAAAACTAAAAATTAAAAATTATAAAAATAAAATGTGATTTTTAAAAAATATAATCAATAACATTAATATCAATTTATTGTAACACACTTGATATGCAACGGCAGCATCATCTAGTTGTTTTTTTCTGAGCGCTGCTAATTCTTGAAGTATTTTCCAATTTTCTTGAATACTATCTATTTTAGGTTGAATTTCATGTGCTTGAGGATGATTGTCAGTAATCAATTGCTTACCAGACTCACATAATTGCTCAAGTTTACGATATCTAGCTTTTATTTCATCTTGAAGAACTTTATGTTTTTGTTGCAAACTAAGCACAGCTCTAAGGTCTTTTGCACTAATTCCAGTTTTACATATTCTTTGTTTCTCAATAAGCCATGCTTCTTCATCTTCTTGATCTTGAATGAATTGAAAGAAATTACGAGCATCATCTAAACGTACTCGACGTTTTTTACTACTTTCAATAAGACTGTAACATAAAAATTATAGTGAGTACTAAATGTGTAACCATTATAGTTTAAACATAACAAATATACATATCAATGAATAGTAATGTCAAATAGTGACAAAGAAACTAATTACTCACTCATCATAAGCTTTTTGTAAATTTTGGATACTTTGCTGAAGTACAGGTACATCTCTATGGTCAGATTCAATATTTTGTTGTGCTTGCCTAGCAAGTTTTCTAACTGTTTCACCTATAGTTGCAACTTGAAGCTCTTGTAAAGAATGCTGTTGTCTTAAATCTTCAACAGCTAATAAATGATTACCTACATCTGCTGATTGGAAATTAAGCTGGAATTCTTGTATAGTTCCCATTGTTGTTTCAACCTCTCTTAATATAGACATAAGATTACATAACATAGTTAAATTATTTTTATGTTTATCAAGTAAACTTATAAGCTGCTGCCACCGAAGCAAAACTTCCGCCTCTCGATTTTTTACTCTCTCTGAACTGTGATAATTTTCTTTAACAAGTTCATTTGCCATATTAGTTAAATCATGAAATCTTTCTTCTCTAGCTAAAATATCAGCACTGATAGCTTCATGTTTTTTTACAGTTGCATCAACCTGGCTAATATTTGATCCGTATCGAGGGTCTGATAATACTTGTATCATTTCTTTAAGATAACCTTCACGAAGTAAACTCTGTAAAAATGTTTTAAAACTTTATCATATTGATATATATTATGTTTCTAAATAAGATTGATTAATTGATATTTAAAAAACTGAAATTATTTTTGCTTAATTGCAATAGATAACATATCTAATATAAAAGTTATTAAATAAATCATTTTTAAAACTATATGTATTCATTTATTGTTATAGTCACAATAACCTTTTACTAATTTCTTAACTACTATTTGTTTTGGTATTTGTGTTTATTTTTTTCCTCATATTATAGAACATTAATAAGTTTACATATGTGTATACAAACAATATATATATATATATATATATATATATATATATATATATATATGTATGTATGTATGTATGTATGTAAGCATAAAAAATACAAAAAAATTGAGTAACATGTATTTCAAATTGATATTTGATTAAAAATGATACCAGTGTTATATTTCTATGAACAATTAATCAATATAATTATATATATATATATATATATATATATATATATATATATATATATATATATATATATATTACAATAATACCTTTCTTTCAAATTTATAATTTAATTGTTCTAGTCTTTCCTGTCGTAATAATTCTTTGCGTAGATCAACTTCTCGAGAATGTTCTGCTCTTTCCAAAGATTCCCAAGCTCTTTCTAAATCATGTAATAATTTTCCTTCTGGTGGTATGTAAGTTCCTTGTTGTAGACCTTTTAACTGTGTATTAATATTAAAATAGAGGGCTTCAATTTCACTACGTTCTTTATATCTGTAAATAATAATAATATATAAAATCTAAACAGAATAAAAAAGGCGTTAAGAATAAAGAAAACAATTTAATTCTTGTATGAAATATATTTTATTATCATAATTCAATTAAAAAAAATAATTAAAAAGTAATGTGTTTTTTATTTGAGCTGGACTGCAATAAATAGTTTAAGAAATAAAGTGAAATGGCAAATATATATATATATATATATATATATATATATATATATAAATAGTAATAAATAATGAAGTTGTAAAGACTTTTAACTAGTGTGAATAAAGAAAAAGTTTAATCCTTCATAAAAATTGATGAGGCAAATAGTTCTGACAATAGAATTACTAAAGAAATATTTAATGTTAAGAAAAAAATAAATTCCAAATAGCAATAATGTGAATAATTCTGTCAAGTACTTAAAGTTGATGATAACTAAGCTTTTTTATCAAGTATTCATAATGTACAGATAACATTTAAAACGTTAACTAAAATTAAATTTAATAATAACACTTTTTCTAAATTGTCTTCTGAAGTACATTAAGAATGTTTTAAAAAATAGTTATTAAATTATATAATGTGAATTAAACTTTATTGTCACATATCTTATTATATTTAAAAATAAAACAACTTTGAAGTTTAATATTTATCATTGATATAATTATAAATCAAAGAAGCATTACGTGCATATTATTTTCAGTATGCAATTTACATCTTAAAATAATTAAATTATTTATTTTAATAATCTTCAATTATATATTTAAAAGAATATAAATAAAAAAGACTGACATACTTTGGAGGCTTTTCCACTGTTCTATAATGCCCAAAAGCAAACAATAAGTTTTGTATTCCTTCCATTGAATTGGGAAATTGTCTGTCTTCTAGTTCCTTGACTTTCAGTTGAATCCAATCAAGTAAATTTGAAGTTAAATTTTCATACAGGAATTTCATTTTATCAGCATCCATCATTTGACCAACAATCTAAAATATACATATATTTTAAAATTTTATATATATATCATTGCTTATACCTACATCATTTATTATATATATATATATATATATATATATATATATATATATATATATATATATATATATATATATATATATATATATATATATATATATATATATATATATATATATACACACACACACACACACATATATAGAAATTGCTGAGATTCATGTGTGTGTGTGTGTGTGTGTGTGTGTGTGTGACTGTGGGTGTGCATACATACACACATATATTATATTTAATTTATAACAGTAAAAATGTTATAAATTATTATCAGAGTTAATATATTTGTAGATAAATTATATTTATACAAATATATTAACTATGACGAGTTCATAATTGTACTTAATAACTGTAATAACTATTTCAATATTTGATGAAAAAAAATTACGAAAATAGCATAAATGCCACACTTGCATTGTAAGTAACAGATCATTTGATAAATCAATAAAGAATAGTAAATGCTCCATTTAGTATATTGTGGGCACTTTTCATTTCAAGCACTTTAAAGCAAAAAGGTTAATAATTATTTTTTAACTGAATTTCTTTTACGTATGAATTTTCTTTTTTAACAGTTTTAATTTAATTCTGAAGGTATAAAAAACATTTATATACAAAAACATACATGTATATAATGTGTTAACATTAAATAATAATAAAAAATGATATAAGGTTTTATCATGTTAATGAAATATTACTCTCATATATATAATATTTTTTCCCCCAAACTGAAAGATTTTTAATATATATATATATATATATATACATACATACTTATATCTATTAAAATTAAAAAACAAATTACATTAGCAATTCTGCGACCACTTTTCATTTCATTTTTCATCCTGGCAAAGGTATGATAATATGAAGCCACATAAGTAATAATTGATTTTTCATCTGGTCGACTCGTATCAACATCTAAAATTACAGACAATTATTTATAGAAAATTATACTTTATATTTTATTGTAAAAGTACAACAATTTACCTTCAGCATCCAATAATCTTGGAATTCCAAGTTCATTGTTTGCAATATCAAAAGCATGATTAAGGTTATCAATATGCTTTCCCGGCTGAAGTTTATCCCATGAAAATAAGTCAGGTCGATGAGCATGAATAAGAGCATTAAATCCAAGACCTGTACGCCAGGATCCTGTAAAGTCATGTATGTTAACACCGGGGTAGCCGCTTGTTTTACGTTGACACCATAACAGAAGAGCATCTTTAGCTGATTTCTTTTCTGAACTTTCATTTTCTTCGTCCTAAACAAAAGTACACAGATATATTTAAAGTCTCTTAAGTTGAGGGATTGACAATTTCATCTTATAAGAAACATAACCGTTAAAGAACTCTGATAAGAAAGATTTTATTGAGCTAGTATTTTCAGAGACCAAGACCATATAAGGTCATTTGCACCAAAGAGAATGATTTATATATGAATATACACACAGAATGTGATATTTAAAAATCGTAATATTATAAAAATTTATAAATTAATAAATTTTAATAATGTACTGTTTAATACTGTTGTACATTTAAATATATGCTTTATTGAAATTTATGTGAAAAAATAAATATAAAAAGCAATATTAAATAATATTCAATAATGTTTAATATGTTAAAATAAATTAGATTAATTCTTACCACATCAATTTCGATTTCTTGAATTTGAAATCGTAAAATTATTGTCCAAATCAATCCTAAGATGAGCCTCGGATTTCCATCTACAATATCTTCTGCACCTATACTTTCTAATCTTACCTAAAAAGTAATTAAAATATTGATAATTAAAAATAATCTCAAATTACAAATGATTATGACTGCATTACTACTTTTTATTAATTATGACTACAGGAATACCTCGCATAGTCCGGTTAATCAGTTCCACTGATTTGCCGGACTAATTGAAACCGGACTAATCGAAACATTAACTAAATAAAAAAAACGTTAATTGGTTCCAAATAATTTTTTTCCGTTTTTCAGTAAATAAAACGAGGGTAATATATTCAAATGTTTGTATATATCAACAAAACAAAATCAGGGGTTTATATATTGATTTTAAATACATTTTAAATTTATTTCAAAATGGATCATTAAAATTTAATTATCAAAAAATCGAATTTATTCTAGAGTTGCGAATCGAAAACTAATAGAAAAAGAAAAAAGACCATAAAACTAGAACATACGCATAATGTGCACATACGATTTCAGATTTCTTTTTTATTAAGTTCTCATAATAAAGAGCAAAAATTAAAAATTTGCGTATAAAAATAATTTTAGGTATTAATTTTTTGGGATTTTTTTCAAGAAAAACTTTTTAGTAGGATTTTTTCAAGTAAAACTTTTTTTGTTTGGAAATTTCAAACCGGACTATAGTGAAACCAGACTAATCGAAGCCGGACTAATCGAGGTATTACTGTACTTGAATTCACAATATTTTTCATTTTTAAATCACTGCCTTCCTCAGTGAAAATTTTTAAATTCAGTTAAAAAGAAGTAAAAATTAATTCTGTACAGATCATTTATTACTAAAATTTGTATACCTAAGAAGACTTATTATTATTATATTTAAATCATGCTTTTAAAACAATATCATATCTTTAAAATACGTAGTCATGTAGACGTTTATTGATAGAAGTATTTTATTGCTGGAAAGACAGCAATTTTATATATTCACTAAACAGGAAAAGTCTACGTACACCTATCAATACGGATATATTTCACAATAAAAGAAGCTTATTAATGTAAATTTGAAAACAAACATATTTTTTTATTAATTCTATAAACTATTAACTCTTTATACATGGCAATTCAAAACATTTTAAATTCATAACAAATAAACTAAAAAATAATAAAAAACAAATTTCATATAAATTAAGCAGAAAAGTCTGCATACACTTTTTATTATAGACTAACTTTTTAATATACTTTTTATTAGCCGCTAACTTTTTAATATATACCTATACTAATTCGTGTTTTGTGTCCTTATTCAATCCATCTACAACTGGGGGTTGTATCTTTCTTTTCGTCTTCTGGTCTGCAAGCATGAAGTGCTTTCCTTTATTTATTGTCTTTGCAACATGTTCTTTTTCATAGATTTGTGACCTTTTTTGATGACATGGATTGATTTATTTATTACTTGTGACGTTACCCGAAAATTTTAACATTTTGTGAGGTCTGTTCTAGATGAATTGAATATCTGCATGCGTTAGTTTTGTGGTTTAATTTTTAAAAAAATATGTTAGTATTTTTCTATATCTATATTTATTATATTAAACTAGTGTCATGCATATATTCTAGTTGCGTTTTTTTATATTAAATATTATTTACGATAATGCAAAAGGGAAAACAAGCTCGAGTTTATTGGACTAATGAAGTTTGGAACCACTTCATGTTTTCGGCACTCTATGTCTTAGTTTCTACGTTGCAATGAAGCCCTAAAATATTGTTTTTACTAACAGTAAAGTTTTTTGCAAAAAATAAATAACATGGAAATCAGAAAAAGTAAATTTCTGTTAGTAAATGTAAAATTATTTTAAAGTTATGGAAAGAAGGAGAAAGTTTTCGTGAAATAAGAAAGGGTGTTGGAAGACAACATTTTTCAGTTCAAAGGGTAGTAATCAATTTTAAATTCACATTTAAAACCGCTTTCTGGCCGGCCGTCGAAATTAACTTTTAGATAAAGGTGTAATATTGTGGCTTCAGTGAAAGAACATCCCCGAATAACTGCACCTCGAATTACAAAAGATATTGAAATACAATTTAACAAACAAATCTGTATTGATATTGTACGAAAAATAATAAAAAAGGATGGGTATCATGAATGAGTTGCGCGTAAGAAATCATTTATTTCACGTATCAATAGATAAAAACGAATTGCTTATGTAAATGAACATATAATTAAACTAATCCAAGTTTTCGGAAAACATGATTTTCTCAGACGAGAGCAAATATTTTATTTTTGGAATAAAAAGACTCAAAATCGTATGTACATCACTGAATAAAAAAAATCTTGCTCCTGATGTGAAACACGGTGGTGGTAGGGTAATGGTATAAGGGTGTATAACAAGTAATGGCGTGGGGTAAATTGAGTTTTTAGAATCCACGATGGATAAATATGCTTACTTCAATATTTTAAAACGAAATATAAAGCAAAGTGCTGAAAAATGAAGTCTAGGTCCCGATTATAATTTTGTGCATGACAATGATTCGCCGCACAAGGTAGAAGTTGTTAAGCTATAAACATTATATAACGTTCCAAAACAGTTGCATGCACCTCCACAATCTCTTGACCTAAATGCTATAGAACATATGTGGCATTTTCTTGAACGTTAATTCGCCAACATGACATAACTGCAAAGGAAATGTTGAAGAAAGTTATAGAAGAAGAGTGAAATAAGATTAGTGCTAAAGAAACCACAAAAATGGTATATTCCATGCTAAAAAGGTTATAGGAGGTTCTTAAAAGAAGAAACTATCCAACCAGTTACTAATTCACTTGGAAAGTTTATTTTATTTCATATTATTTTTGATTTTCATTTATTGTACGCAGACTTTTTTTTGCTCAATTTGTATGAAATTTTGTGTTTTTTATTTTTTAGTTTATTTGTTATAAATTTAACATGTTTTGAATTGCCATATATAAGAGTAGATAGTTTATAGAATTAATAAAAAAATATGTTTGTTTTCAAATTTACATTAATAAGCTTCTTTTATTAAGATATATATATATATATATATATATATATATATATATATATATATATATATATATACAGATACACACACACACACACACACACACACACACACACACACACACACACACGCACGCACACACACACAATATATAAAGCAACGAATACAGACTTTACTTTTTTTAAATTATGTGAATTAAATTATTATACTGTTCTTTAGTCATTTACAATTTTAATTTTTGTCGATTAAATGTCTGAAATTGTATTAATTACTTTTTGCTATTTATATGCGAATTTAAAACCTAATGTAGATTTGACATTAAATGAGCCAATGTATTATACACATATTTATATGACATTCGAATAAATTCATTGTGACCTACTTTCAAAATGTCTTCAAATATATCTGTTGAAAATAATTAGAAACGTAATGAATTATTTGAAATACATTCCAACTACACGTTCTTTTCGCAGAATTTGTATAAATTTAATATAAAAATCTATAATATTTTTCATTAATGGTTTGGACAGTAAAAACATTAATAAAAAAAATTAATTGTAGAAATATTTTTTCACTTGTGGTTTGTATGGTAAACAATAATAAAATGTATTATTTGTAATAAATTTATTAAATTGCCATTCTATGATACCGATTTCTAACAACCAAACCTATATACTATTTATGTTTAAATGGCTATTTGACTATTGTTGATATCTGCATGGTTAATATAGTTCAAACAATTTAGCCGTGTTTTTTAAAAAGGACTAGTCAAGATTTATATTCTATCTAAAGAAAAAAAAAATTTAAGCAAAATCATATATTAGAAGCACAAACCTTCGTATGTAAGAATCCTAGACTTTTATTAACATTTTCAATTTTATGGACACGCATTTTACCATTGTTGGGTTTTGCTAGTTTTTCCCCCGAAATGATTTCAAGTAGTTTGAGCAATTTTTTGCCGTCTGCGAGATCGACGAATAAATCGTCGACCTCCATACGTGCTCGTTGTAAAAAACTGTTCATCCATTTCGTGAAAGTTTTTTTTTGAATATGTAAACGTTCTTCTTGTAGAGCGCGAATACGCCCTTGCTCGAATTTATGTACTTCGTCGCGTTGTGTCATATTGATTGGTTTTGTGTAATCTCCATACTTAATTTCGGATTGACGAAAATTAGAACGGCTTGCGCCGTCCTTATCTGCAAATAAAATAATTAAGTTTATTTTTTAAAAAAATATCTTTCAAGACAAAAAATAATCGATAATGTCATTAAATATAAGACCATATATACATAAAACTTAAACAATACACACATACATATAAATTTTTGTGTTGCATATGAAAAATACAAAAAAAGATTAAAAGGCATATGTATTATAAAAAAGGTTCAAAAGATTTGAAGTAAAGTCGCATTGGAACAATGGAATATGTATTTATTCAGTTGTAGGTCAACAAAAGATTATGTGTATGAACACTCGACACACATTTATGAAATATATATATATATATATATATATATATATATATATATATATATATATATATATATTATATGTATATATCGTACTAATGAATAAAAATCATTTAAAATATATAACAATAAAAACATTTATTACAGACTAGTGTTAAAAGAATGAGGCAGAAGTTATTTCAGTACATTAAAAATCCTTACATATTAACAACGTGCGTGTTAACATGTTTTATTTTAACAAATTATGAAATCATAACGCGTCTGCATAAGTATAGTTCATTGTACTCAAATAAAATCTAAATTTTATAACGTATTTACATTATTTATTTCGTCTCTCCGATTACTTTGAGAAAGTAATACAAACAGCGAATTAGACTGACAACGCACATGTATTTTAATTAATAAGTATGTCTCAAAACAGTATTAAACTTAATCGTTAACATTTTATGTACATTGAATCATAGTTAAAATCGTACATCGTGTTGTGGACGTGCATTGTACTAAGTAGAAAATTTTAGGAATGATGCGAAAGTTTTACGTGCGATGTATTTTTTACTCATCAATATTAATTTTTAAAATCAATAGATCATAAAATGATATCAAAAAGAAACGATCATTTCTAGTGAAATATCGGAAATAAATATTTCAAGTTTAAAATAGGATTTTCAAAAACTAAAAAAATTTACTTAACCGATCATAAAATATTATAAGAAAACAACATTTAATAAAAGGCATAATCAGAAATTCCTCTAATAAAAAAAAAAATAGAAGAAAACTGATTTTTCAACACTTAATTATGAAATTAAAAATTATCTGGATAAAAATATTAATCCAGAATTTTTTAAAAATAGATGATTTAAATAGATTATTAATAAGTGTATTTATGTAAATTATACAAATCAAATTATAAAGATTGTCCAAATGTGACGCCTAGATTTGTGTTTTATTAAAAAGAAACACGTGTAGTTTTTTTTTTTAATAAAACACAAATCTAGGCGTCATATTTGGATGACTCTATATTATTAATTCTGCATGGTATTGTAAATTTAAACGATAAAATGTGTTTCTCTACAAGATGTACAGTTTTGACAATATTTGTTTTAGTGCAGGTAACTCTCCTACAACATAATTTCGTTCTAACACTATAAGATAAATTGCAGAAATCTTTCTACAACACTAGATAACACGATTTTTATTATAGAAAATATATTAGAAAATTGTAAAATACATGGTTATTGAGGACGTTCAAGATTTATTAGTAGAAGAAGTTGGCGAAGCAGTTTTGGTGGAAATGGCATCCAAAGTTGTAAATCAATCGATTCTGAAGACAATAGCACTGATGAAGATTGTAAAATTAATAATTTAACGCTAAAAAATTACAGGAAGTTCTAAGCTTAAATAAAAATCTAGAATCATTTTTCTTGAAAGAAGCCGAAAATTCAAATGAGAGCTGCAAAAGTGCCTATCTTTATACCATGAAATTGACAACGAATTTTGAAAGAATCAGCAAATAAATCAAAATTATAGATATTTAAAGAGGCCAGAAGGTGAAAAAAATCTAACTGAAGAAAAAGGTTCAGAAAGTGAAGATGATATCGTTCAATCAAAAAAATGGTCTCGTTTGATTGTACTGAGCAGTGATGATGTGAAAATTATTACATTACGGTTATATTTAATTAAAATAGATATTGTTTATTTCTTTACGTTTTGTGTTATAAATATTATAATATTTTTAATAAAATTGAAGTTGCTTATACGGAATAAAAAAATAAATTATTTGTTTTTAATAAGTTTTCGGAACGTAACTCCCCTTTTTGTACTGGCTTCTAGTCTCATATAACACGATTTCACACAACACGGCATTTTCTAAGAGCCTATCTATCGTGTTATAGGAGGACGGTTAGCTGTACTATGACAAATTCACTTTAACACTCAAATGAAATCATTCGTCCATACATCACAAGATTTTATAAAAAATATTCAATAGTTATTATTGTTCATGGGTTTCAATAATTATCCTGTCGTTACCAAAACTCTGCATTGTAAAAATGTTACTTTTATAAAACTTTATTGCATTTATAAGTGATTTATTTATATAAAAATTCAAAATATGTATTGCAATAATTGATACATTCAAAAATGCAATGAATGTAACGAATTGAGTACATTTATCAAGATCATTAATGGTATTTTGGAAACATAATCTATTATATAATTTTTATAATAAAAAATACAGCTAATTCTTTCTTTCCTTTTAAAATAATTTATTAAATACAGGAATATATTTAAATTTGTGAGTACAGAGTGTGGTCCAAATGAGAATGAAGGATGTAAACTGAGACTAAAGACCTTCAATTTTATTTAAGACAACCTATATATTTTATTTTTAAAATTAGATATAAATATATTTGAAGATAAAGATTTTATAATGAGACGTTTTAAAAATGACAATATGGTCATCAAAATGGACATCAGTGAAATTAACGTATGAACATAATAAACACAAAAAATTATCGTTGGAGTGAATAATTTATTTATATAATAGGACCATCCAAATGTGACGCCTAGATTTGTGTTTTATTAAAAAGAAACGTGTATATTTTCTTTTTAATAAAACACAAATCTAGACGTTGCTTTTGAATGACCTTATCTACCTACCTACCTATCTATATATATATATATATATATATATATATATATATATATATATATATATATATATATATATATATATAATGAGAAACCGTTGCACTCTAATTTTCATTATCATTATTTTATCATTCAATTACTGTATTATTGACACAATTTGACGCATAAATATAAATAATTTTCTTAGTAGTGCAACTGCAATTAGTAATTAGATAATGGATCAATCGAATATAAATTTCTAGGAAGAAACAGGATGATCAACTTAAATCTGCATTTTTTTATATTACGAATTCATTTTTAATAAATTAATATCTTAGCAAATGTGTTTATTTCATTTTTTTTTTTTGAAAAAAAAAAACTAACCATATGCAAAGATATGTTTTAAATTAATTAAATGTCAGTATGCTATCACACAATTTGTTTTATATCATTTAATTTTTTTGTTTATTTTAGTAATGTAGTGAGTTTTACATTGATGTACTTATATTTGATATATACGAGGGTCGTTTGATAAGTATGATAAATTTATTTATTGTTTAATTTAATTAATTAATTTAATTTAATTTTTCAATTTAGTTTTTTTTTACTTTTTTACCATACTTATCAAACGACACTCGTGTCTATATATATATATATATATATATATATATATATATATATATATATATATATATATATAAAATCATATTTGATAACTTGTATGCATAATTAAAACAAAAACATTCAACACTGAACAAATAAATTGTAACTGATTTACTGTCACTTCATTACTAAAATTAATAGAACAAACATAATAGATATTTTGGATTATTGTTTGTTTTAGATCTGTGACGAATTCACTTTAACACAAATGAATTTTACCCCCAACATTACAATGTGTTATAAAGTATTCAATAATCACTTATTGTTTACTTTTTCGTTTATAACAATAGTCGACTGATGCGCATTTCGATGGCGACGCCATCACCGTCAGAGCCTTTTTGATATTGCATTTTAAAGTTTACAAATGAAATTAATGTTTTCATTGTTAATAAGGCAGTTAATATTATGAAAAAATACTATCACACATACATAAAATAAGGCGATCAACATTCAGTAACTAATTATTTATGAACAAAAACTATTTGTAATTTAGAGAATATAAATATGACCAATTTTTTGTAATAATTTGTAAAACCTTTTCCTATTTCTACATTATACACTTTTCCAAATCTTTAGTGTTAATGAATTCAATTTTTTTATAGAATTTAATATTTATTGAGATATAAAATTTAATCAACAAATAGAAGTTTAAAAAATAAATTGCTACATTACATAGAGCATGTGAAACCTATGGTATAATAACTGCACAATTCATAACATTGGGTTGTACTACATGAAATGTCTGATTTATTGCTATTCATTTTTGCACAAGCGCAAGAGGATTTTTTTACGGATTTATTCTAATTTTGTCACTGTTTACTTTAGAAGCGGGTTACTTCATTCACAGTCCTGTTAGTATATTCACTTGGTATTTCAACAAGTGGTTTCGTTATTGATCGTTGAAAATATGTTGTCTATGGAGCAAAGCGAATTCTTTTTATACGAATTTAAATTGAGGCATAGTGCAGTCGAAGCAGAGAGAAACATCAATTCAGTATTTAAAGAAGGGACTATCAATTAACGAATAGTATGAAAATGGCTTTAGACATTTCAAACTGGCAGTATAAGCTTTGAAAATAATCCATACGAAAGACCCATAATCATCCTAAATGACAGATTGAAAAAAAAGTATCGAAGATAACTCTAAAACTACAATACAACAACTAGCTGTATACCTAAATATTTCTTTAATGACAGTTTCCAGGCATTTAGACATAATAGGAAAATTAAAAACAAACACAAAAAAACTAGATAAATGAGTGTCATGTGAATTAACGAAAAGGACAGAAACAGTGGCGATTGGAAGTCTGTTCATCACTGGTTATTCGGAACAATAATACCCATTGTTGGATCGTATCGTCACATGTAATAAAAAATGAATACTATATGATAACAGGATGCTGCTTGGACAGTGGTTAAACTTTGATGAGGTACCAAAGTATTTCTCGAAGCTATCGTTGCACACACGTTAAATTGTGGTGACTGTGTAGCAGTCTACAAAGGGAATAATACACTGGTCGTTTTTGCCGTAAGGACAATTAATTACTGCTGCATCTTGCTGACAAGGGGGTATTCACACTAGTCAACATTCATACAGTATTCACGCCCATTACCGTTCGTTTCACACCCTCTTATCAACAAATTCCCCCTCCTAAAAAAATTAGTTTTCAGGTAAGAGCGTGTGAGACGAATGGTAATGGGCTGCGAATACTATATGAATGTTGACTAGTGTGAATACCCCCAAGAAGGAGTTGAAGTAATACATGAAAAATTAAGATCCCAACAATCTAGACTAGCGATTTCCAACCTTTTTATTCACGGGCCGCCAAACGACGTAGCATTTTTTTGCGCACCCGTAAGGTAAAAAATTAAAGAAAATATTTCGCCAAATAAATCATATAATAATAAATAAACTTTAACACTGTACAAGAACAATCTGAAATGAATAAATATCCATTCTTTATAATAACAAAAGTAAACAGGTTTATAATTTAAAGCGTTGGGGACAAAATAGTAATAAGCTACATTCGTATTAAAATTTAATTTTGTTGGCTAAATTTTGATTTTTTTTAAATAAGTTGCATAAATACATAAATGAAAATAAAGAACATAGAGTAAGCTTATTTATATAAAAATATATGAAGAAGCAATATTTGTAAACTGAAAATACTGTTATTTCTGTAAACTGTAAATACGGTTATGTCTCTGCGGACCGGCGATTGGGAAACGCTGATTTAGACTGATCAACAGAGATGGACCAGTGCTTCATGACAATGCTCGACCGCATACCTCTTTAATTACTATACAGAAATTAACAGAACTGAGTTATGAAAGTTTACAGTATCCTCCATACTCACTCAATTTGTCATCAACTGATTTTCATCTTTTCAAATATCTTGATCTCTTTCTTCGAAATAAAACTGTTATAAATCAAAAGGCCATAACTGACATATTTACACATTTCATTTGTTTTAATGATACAGAGTTTTACAAGAGAGGGATCTATAGTTTAGTATCACGTTGGCAAAAAAAACCTTTAATGTGAATGATGCATATTTTAATTAAATAACGTATTTTTTCCATTAAAGTATTTTGTTTTTATTTCATCATTCAAATTCGGACATTTCATGTGATCTAACCCAATACTTCTAAGTAAAAAAATATTAATAATTATACATACATACATACACACACACACAATATATATATATATATATATATATATATATATATATATATATATATATATATATGTATGTATGTATGTATGTATAAATGAGTAACAAATAAGGTGTGTTATCACTATATATAAAATATATCACTAAATAGATAAATGTGGGTGTATTTATACACTATTAAAAACTTATACATAAATAAAAACTTTTTATACCCTACATACCTTTATCTAGATTGAAATTAAATGATGCCATCCAATAATTTTTTTAACACTATTTTATTACACAAATACATGCAATATAAACGTATGCAATTTTGATTGTCTTTCCAATGTTCCATTCCGAATATTATCTAAATAGATAATTCTTATCTTACGTTAAATAAGCAAATATTGTTATACATACAAATATATATATATATATATATATATATATATATATATATATATATATATATATATATATATATATATATATATATAATACCGACTGGGTAGCACAGTGGTTTGCATCACCGCGTGTCATGCGGGAGATTGCGTTTGAATCCCAGTCGGAGAGTCCCTCATTTTCGAGGGTTGAGTATGAAGGCCGACAACCTCATCTTGTAAAAAATAACTGTCGAGAAGGGAGTAAACCCCGAATAAAAAAATCTTCACCAATCCGCCTGGTCAGCGTGGTGAATATGACCAAATACCAGTGAATGATAGCATTCATTGAGACTCTCGTCCAGTAGTGGATTGATATGGGCTTTATGATGTGTGATATATATATATATATATATATATATATATATATATATATATATATATATATATATTAGGTAGAAAAAGTTTACGTACACTTATCAATACAGAAATATTTAAACAAGAGAAACTGATGAATTTAAATTCGAAAAGAAACATAATTTTAATTAATTATATGAACTACTAATTCTTTATACATGGCAGTTCAAAACATTTTAAATTTATAAAGAATAAACTAAAGAATAAGAAAACACAAGAATTCAATTAAATTCAGTAGAAAAAATCTAGGTACAAATTGTATTAGAAGGTAATTCCCTGAATTTTGTTGCAATGTTTGACTGATAGAATGCGTTATGTCAAAGGTAGCCGTGGTGCGCATATTTCCGAAATCATTTTTAAATATTAATGTCATAAAATGATGTTTCCAATAATACCAAATAAATGGTCATCCGGTGAATTAGTATGTGTTTTATTTCAATTTAAAATTCTACCACGCTTAAAAACACTACATCTATGATATGAATTACAGTATGTAAATTAATTGCATATAATTATGATAACTCATTTACTAATTAAATATTGTAACTACGTTATATTACACAAATATACTACGCATAAATTATAAAATAGTAATAACTATATATTAGGTTGGCAAATATCTCCCTTCCGCCTTCTGGTCTTTTGAATTTCGCAGCTATGTACAAAAAAAAAAAAAAAAAAAAAAGTTATGTGTATTCTTATACACATGCCAGAAGTGAAACTTCTTTTCGATAAAGTCATCAAAAGGTACACGGACAAGCGTATGCCTAAAACTCGTAGATGAACAAATTCTTCAGAATAAAGCAAGTAACAAAATGAAGAAATGTAGTAGGAAGAGAAGCGGCAAATACACGGGATAAAAATTTAAGTAGAAAAAGATCAATGTTTTAAATAAATTAAATTTTTACAATTATTTCATATTAACACATCGTAAGCGGACAACGCGTCTCGATGATGTCTTTCATGCTGTAGTAATAGTATGCAAAAGACGTCGAGACGTTGTCCGTATACAATGTGTTAAGTAAGATTAATATTCATTTTACGTTTAAAAACTTTTATAAAATTATGAATTATGAACATTTATTCGTTTTCGTTTGGATTTCTTCGATTTCCATTGCTTCCTCCGGTGGTGACTGAGTAGGTATAAACGATACAATTGGTTTTTGATAAGTAAAATTTTTGCGCAATAGACTTTACCATCTTAATTTTTAATTACTATTACATTACTATTGTATAATATATAATATACAATTAGATCAATGTTTTAAAAATAAACAATTAAAGGAAATACTCACAAATAATTAAATACTAATTAAATACTTTAATATAACTGCAATAAATAGCATCTATTTAGATACTATTTATAGATAATTAATAATTTTATAACACCATATAAAATTCAATAAATCTTCAAAATGACACCTGAGAACAAAGAATTCATAATTATTGTGAGAATTTATTACAAATAAAACAACAGATAATCTCAAAACTGTTATAGGTTTCGATAATTTTTTAATACCACGTGTTTTTAATAGTATTTCTTTTATTTGATAAATAGATTAATCAAAATAATGTTACAAAATACTACATACTACTGTATATATTGGTATACGTGTCAATTCCCTCAATTTCGTGTTGTTTGCTAAATTTTTAAATACCGCGTGGATTTAGTTGACTGTTATTTTTATGATTATTGAGATTAATATTATGATGACGTTTTAAAAATTAATATACTTATCAAAAATATCAATTATATCGCACTGAATAACACTCTTATTTAAACACAATTAACAACAACTGATTGTATATAAAAATTACTAAGCATAATAATGACATCATTCAAATAGTAAACATACGTGCTGCCTGCATTAAAACAGTTTTGTTATCTAATCACATGTTAAAAGAGTGTGTATGCGTGATGGGCTTTTTCTCACTCTATCTACTACTTTTTCTCACTCTATCGTCTAAGCATGTATGCAAATTCAAATCAGGCACTAAAATTCGTACTCACGTTCCGTCTCTATTTCCGTCACTAAGTCTCTATTTCCGCGTCAGTAAATTTTTTACTCATACGCGACTAAAGAAGTTTCACTTAAAAAAAAAAAAAAAAAGCGGAAGGGAAATACTTGCCAACCTAATATATAATATATTAGGTTGTCAAATATCTCCCTTCCGCCTTTTTGTTTTTTGAATTTCGCAGCTATGTACCAAAAAAAAAAAAAGCGGAAGGGAGATACTTGACAACATAATATATATATATATATATATATATATATATATATATATATATATATATATATATATATATATAATTATTGTGTGTGTGTGTGTAAAAACAGTGATTTCTTACAAAGATATTCTAAATGGAAAAAATATTTGTATTATTATACATTCATATTTTATTATAAATATACAGGATCATCGAAATATGACGTCCAGATATGTGTTTTATTAAAATGAAACAAAATAAACTATACACGTTTCCCTGTACACAACCCTATAAACATTTTTCTTTTTAATAAAACACAAATCTAGACACATTTGGATGACCTCTATATACTAAAATAAAGAAGATATTTTAGAATTTGTTATAAATTTATTTATCAATCTGTATTTATTTAGTTAATATCATCTTTTTTAAATTAAATAATAATATAACTTAAAATAAAACTAAACAAAATGACTATTTCCATGATGACGGGAAACTAAACCATCTGTATCTCCGTAATAAAGTGTTAAAAACTTAATATCTATTTTAACTTTTTTTATTTATTTTGAATCGCCAAATTTGTATAGTAATTATTCTTTCTGTTTTATATATATATATATATATATATATATATATATATATACGAGGATCATTTGATAAGTATGGTAAATTTATTTATTGTTTAATTTAATTAATTATATTAAATTTTCAATTTAGTTTTACTTACTTTTTACTATATTTATCAAATGATCCTCGTATATATATATATATATATATATATATATATATATATATATATATATATATATATATATGTATGTGTGTGTGTTTTTTAAGCCTGATTGAACTTTAAATTGAATCCCTATCGAAAGTTCCATTTAATCTAAAAAACATCTTTATATATATATATATATATATATACATGTGTGTGTATGTACATATAAAAGTATGATAAAGGTGTTTTTTTACATTACATAGAACTTTCGATAAGGATTCAATTTAAAGTTCAATCAGGCTTAAAAAAACACCTATATATATGCATTCATAATTCGCAATAGTTCGTCTATCTGTGTAACACATTTTAAGCTTATTAGAAGATTCACACAAATGCTATTTATCCTTGGTTACGTCAGATATTGAATTTGTACGGATGTTCAAGACATGTAACAGTGATTATTACCTCGAAATGTTACGAATCGATTAACATTTCCCATTGTTATGAATGTTTTATTGTTTAAAAACGCAAAAACCTCAATAAAAAATCGTTACAGTAGTGAAATTATTATTAAGTATATAAAATATTATATATATATATATATATATATATATATATATATATATATATATATATATATATATATATATATATATATATATATATATATATATATATATATATATATATGTATATACACACACACACACACACTGTTTGTCACAAAAATATTGACTAACCTAGCATTTCTCAAAATTCTTGTAAGTGTTATAAATTTTAAATTAATTTAGGATATTAACAATTATATTAATACCATCATTTATTATTAAGCTTTAAAATATATTAAATTTAAACGGAAATAATTAAATGAAAAAGTAATAAAAATACACAAAAGTATTGACCATATCTCAAATATTCGTAAAAAAGGCGAATTTCGAATATTTTTTTGTCATCTTTCTAGTAAATTGTGTATTAACACGTTCGCGAACAGTAAAAATTTCAGTGAGCTGCAAAAATAGACAGGCGATTTTTTTAAAATTAATTGTGATATCCAAAATTTGATTAGACATATTTTGTAAGAGTAATCAGAATATTACATTTTAATAGTTATGTACAATTAAAAAAATAAAATTATAATTAAAAAATTAAGGTTATATAAAATTAAATGAATAATTAGCTTTAAAATTTGAATGCTATAGCATTCATGTCATTCTGCATCAGAATGAAAATGAATGCTATAGCATTCACGTCCGCAAACGTGTAAAAGTCAATGATTATCAATTTGTATTAAATCCATTTCAATTAAAAATATTAGAAAATTATAAAAATGGTCAAAGTGCGTGAATCAAATTTAACTGAGAGAAATTTAATTATTTTTTTTTAAAAAAAAAGTTTTTTATAACGAAAATCGAATTAGAATTGGAAATACCACACAGTATTGAAAAATATAGTATTTCTTAGAACATAAATTCTATTGAGAATCTGTGGGCTTAAAAATAAAAAAGAAATTTGAAATAACAAGTAATAATAGGTTAGAAAACAACATTTTTAAAAATTAAATTAAATTTTAAGTAACATTGAATTTATATAGTTTTCCAATAAGCTTAAAGTTAAATGGAAATAAAATAAAGCATATTTAATTAATTAGATATATATTTTTTTATTTTTAAGCATATTCTGTGGCATAACGATGGAACACAATTTTATTCATATGAACACCACGACTTCGCTTGACACAGTGCATTCATTTAGTCCAATTTTTAGTCACTCTTTCACATAATTGTGGTCAAATTTCATGAATTACAGTTCAATGTTTATTTTTAATGTTTTTGTCGTTTGCGGTTTATTAGCATAAATCAATGATTTCACATAACCTCACAACAGAAAATAATTCAATGGAGTTAGATCACATGAACTTGGTGACCAACTGATGGGTCCATTTCGTAAAACAATGGACTCATTAATCTTTTGTTTCAAAAAATCTATTGATTTTTTTACTATTTCTAAGTGTTGTTGAAACGTTCTATGATAATTTGCTAAACTATATTGAGTTGAAATGTCAAAATAAGCTTAAATAAAATTCAATCATGGCTGCCACCAGCTGTCAAAGTTCTGACATTCCTATTGAAAAAAACCTATATAATAGTATGAAAAATTGTTAAAAATCTGTAATTGAATTATACAATGGATTTATTTGTTGTTTTGAAACTGTGGCTGATTCACTTTACACAAATGAATTTTAACCTCAACACCACAATAATTTAAAGTGTTCAATAATCACTTATTGTTCACTTATTATTTATAATTATATAATCTATAATTATATTGGCTGATGCATTTCGATGGCGACGCCATCATCGTCAGAGCCTTTCTGTGACAGGCTATATATAACAGAAAGGCTCCGACGATGATGGCGTCGCCATTGAAATGCATCAGCCGATATAATTATAGATTATATAATTATAAATAATAAGTGAACAATAAGTGATTATTGAACACTTTAAATTATTGTGGTGTTGGGGTTAAAATTCATTTATATAATGGACTTAAAAATATTAATTGAAAGAAAATGCTATAATTCATGAAAATCACGAATAATTTTATAGAATGTGTTTTGTATCAATTTTTAATAAAAGTTTTGTAGTTTATATAAAAAGAATTTAATTTTCTAGTAATTGTTCACATCTGATAAACGCACATATTTGTGCATATAAACAACATTTTATTGCATTGAAATTACTTTTAACGTAGTTGTAGTATTAAAAATATAATGAGGTAAGAATAGTTTTAACTACCACTGTATATACAGTTTTCTATCGCATCATATAGTTTGGAATTTCTTTGAATTTACTTTTCTTTAGCTCTGTCTAAAAGAGAATAAATATATCTGTCATTTAGTTTGTGTTCTTTCGCATTAAAGTGATCATAATTTTTAAAAAATATAAAGGAAAAATTTAAGTAAAAAAGGAAGAAATAAACTAAAATTTGTATTTTTTTTAAAAAAAATGATGCTTAAAATATATTTCGCCATATATGGAGAAATGTGAAGTTTTATGTTTCATACAATTTGTTTTGATTTTTACTTTAAGTCTATAAAATTATATTTCATCCAATTTGTTTTGTTTTTCTTTTAAGTCTATTAAACTATAATAGTTTGAGGTTAATGAAAGAAAATGAATTTTGCAATGTTACACTCGACTATTTGAAAAGTTTCTCTATTAAAATTTTACTAAGCACCAATAAAATTTTTCTTGTCGAATTGTTGTCTCTGTTTTATATATTATTTTTCATTACGAATGACCTTTTTAAACGATTTCACTATTGTTCTTCTTTATAAAAATGCACTTTCTTTTATTTTTATATCAGAATTTGACATTTAATGCATTTGAAATCTGCCGCGTCAGTGAACTAATAAAAAAATCAGATATAAATTTTGTAGAATTTATCCTTCAACACTTTAAATGTCACAGGGAATTCTTATGTAAGCTATATTAAGCTTGAATTCTCTAACAGCCGTGTATAATCGTATAGATAGTATAAAATATTTTTCAAAAAACAAATTTATAATTGTATATTAATTTGTTATTGAAACAAAACACAGTACGCCAATAATAATCCTTGGATCGATCGGAGAAAATAAGAAATATGAAAAATACAATATATTGCTCTCTCTCTCTCTCTCTCTCTCTCTCTCTCTATATATATATATATATATATATATAAATGGTAAGAAAGAAAACGAATGCAAATAATGGCACATATATATATATATATATATATATATATATATATATATATATATATATATAAAATAAAACTCATATTACTAATTTTTTATTATGAGTCTTTCATTTTATGTTACCTGCAAGACTTTTTCGTATGACGCTGGTATGTTGTCGATTATAAAAACCAATAAATGTTACCCTTCCTTTGTTAATTTGATTCAAAACTTTGAATTACATGATCTAATACAAAAAAAAAACTTTTTAAAAGTATATGAAAAAAATATTATTAACCAGTTGCGCTGGCAATTAATTAACATGCACGCGTGACAAATCCGTCCAAAGCAATTCGCAGCGAGTTGGTATTTGAAATCATTTTTTTATAAAGTTTTAGACACACACACACACACATTAATATTATAGTAAAACTCTTAAATTGATTAACAAATTTATTAATAATATTAATAATTTTTGAAAAGGAGTATTTTTTTGGGTTTTGGTACATTTGTTATTTTACCGAATAGAATAGAGGTATTAAAAAATTCCATATCTATTAGATAAAAGAATATTTTTCTGTAACTTTTTGCAAATTTTCTCATTAAAGGAAAAGATGATAAATAGCTATCTTGCAGGTCTACTCCACCCATACCATCATTCTAATCTAAAACTACATTAAGTTTTGTAATGTTTCCATTTTGGTCGGTATAATTTCTAATTTTTTTCTTTTTTGTTGTAATCATTTCTGCTTTGGAATGTTTTGAAGAAAGCAAATATATATCTTTTTTGTCATTCCATCCATTTTACAGCTAAGATACCATTGCAAAATATTGAAAAAACTTCAAATCTTTTTAATTTTGTCTTATTCTTTCTTATCTTTTGGCATATTCTTTTTACTAGATCTGACTGTTCCGATAGTATTAATTTTTTGCAAATGTAATTTCCGACACAGTTTTGGTGACGAATACCACTTATCTAAAAAGAGGGTGTGTCCAAAATCAACTAAAGGTCTACATAAATCCAGTACACTATTTTCTGATGCGCTATTATCAGAATAAAATAATTCTTGGATAAAATAGTTATTTATAATAATAAAAAAAATATTGTGTATTATAGTTACTTGATTATTATTCAATGAAAATATTTAAAATTAATGAAATTCTACAAAAACGCACTTGTATGCCTTCAAAACAGAAGTGTGACATTTGCTAACTGAACTCCAATGTTATACTTAGCAAAGATCACATGACGTGCTATGCACGTCATACCGGCATTTGGTACAGATAGCAGTCGACGTGCATAGCACGTCATTCCAGCGCAACTGGTTAACAATAAAATTGCAACTCAAAAAATCATTTTTTTATATACAAAAAATCATTTTATTATGTACAAGTAAAACAGTCATCTATAAATGGACGGAGGGTTTCTGTAAAAACTTACAAATACCTTAAATATCAATAAAGTAATAGCAAACGTATTAAATAATCAAGTTAAATAAAACTGTCGAATATTCTACGAACAAAAATTATACACAAATTAATGTCCAATACACACATAGGTAAATACATATGTAAATAAGAAAAATTATCATTTATTGACATAAATGATAAATAAATGTAAAACATTGGCAATGTTATTTTAAAATAGTTAGTCACCTAATTTAATTTACAGGTTTGTAAAAACTAAATAAACGGAAATATGCGAAATACAAAATGTACACAAAGGGATGGACAAAATAATAATAATAAAAAAACATATATATATATATATATATATATATATATATATATATATATATATATATATATGTTTCACAATAAATTTTTGGATCCGAAAAAAATTAAATTAAAGGAGTAGAAATAGAAGTTGAAAACTATATGTATCTAGAACAACTCATCTATATTAAAAGAATATTTATGGATAAAGTGAACGAAAAAATAAAAAAGAGATGAAGGTAGTCTGTAAAAAATCTATACTACGAAGTCGAATACTTCTACATGTTTAATGAGAAAAGATTTTGATTAACACATTCTACCTGTTGTGATTAATGCAAAGAAATATGGATTTTAAATGCGAAAATAATTCAGTAGTTCCAATAACACACAAAATTGTGGAAAAATGAATATTAGGAATAATACGTAAAAACCGAACGAGAATAAAGTAGATCAGAAATTAAATAAATATTATGGATGTTTGGCAAAAGTTAGAAGTTTAAAATGGTAATGGACAAGTCATATAATAAGGAGAATACCACCGTTAAACAAGAGAAATTATTGATTGGAAACCTAGATATATATATATATATATATATATATATATATATATATATATATATATATATATATATAAAATGCCCAGGAGAGATCAATGGATAGATGAGACAGATATAAGAAAATTCGTCGGAATTAATTGGAAAAGGATTAGACCCGTCAAAGTAGAAAGTTTTGGGAGAGATTTTTATCCAGCCGTGAATAAGAGGCTGTTGTGATTATGATGGTATATAAAGAATGTTTTTTAAGCGTGACAGAACTTTAAATTGACACAAAACATATACTAATTGACCGAATTCTCACTTATCTGGTACTATTCGAAAGGTCATTTTATGGCATTAATATTTAAAAATGATTTCGAACAAATGTGTACCACTGATACCTTTGATATACAGGAATACCTCGCATAGTCCGGTTAATCGATTCCACTGATTTACTGGACTATTTGAAACCGGACTAATCGAATCATAAACTTAATACAAAGAACGTTAATTGGTTCCAAATAATTTTTTTCACAGTTTTTCCATTAAATAAAACGAGGGTAATATTAGGGGGACCAGAAAGTAATGTCGTTTCTACGCATGCCGATATTCGTTAGTCATTTATAAGCTCATTGTGTAGTTCAAAGTCGTGCCAAAGACATTTTAAGGTTAGAGTGACTTGTTTGCTCGTAAATAATAAAATCTTAAATTTTTTTGCAATTTATGGTGAAATGGCCAGCCAAATACCAGAAGAGGTACATATCCGGCATTGTATGCTTTTTGAGTTTCACAAGGGTAGTAACGCAACGGTTACTACCAAAAACATTTGCGATGTTTATCCAAACGCATTAGATATTCGTAAATGCCAAAGGTGGTTTTCTAAGTTCAAATCCGGTAACTTCGATCTTTCCGACTCGTACCGATCAGGAAGACCAACAACTTTAGACAATGACATGTTAAGGGCGGAAGTGGAAGCAAATCTGTGTCAGACAATCAAGGAATTGTCAAAGACTCTTAACCAATCTTGGTCGACCATCAAAGAACATTTGTAGCAGATTGGTAAAGTAAGCAGAGCAGGTGTTTGGGTCCCGCATAATCTGTCCGAAGAAAACAAAGCTAACCGATCCACCACATGCAACTTATTGCTTCAGCGGCACAATACAGAAATATTTTTTGATCGCTTGATCACTGGAGATGAAAAATGGGTCCTCTATGATAATCCAAAAGACAGTGGCTCTCTCCGAATGAATCGCCACGAAGTACAGCTAAGCCAGGTTTACAACCCAAAAAGGCGCTTTTGTCTCTTTGGTGGAGTATTCGCGGGGTCGTTCATTTTGAAGTGTTGAAACCTGGACAAATTGTGAATGCAGACCTTTACTGTGAACAATTGGATCCAGTAAATCAATCTTTAATTGAAAAGTACCCAACGATTGTTCACAGAAAAGGTGTTATTTTGCAACACGATAATGCAAGACCGCACTGCGCAAGACAAACCCTGAAAAAAATTAATGAATTGGGATGGAAGGTATTGCCTGACCCACCATACTCGCCTGATAATGCGGCATCGGATTTCCATTTATTCATTACAACATTTTCACTACAACATTTTCTAGTGGCAAAAAATTTGAAAATTATGATGATGTCCAAAATACCACCTCCAGATATTTTGCTTAAAAACCAATTGATTTTTATCGATCCGGCATTGAAAATTTGCACACTAGATGGCAAAAGGTTGTTGATAACAAGGGTGATTACATTATTGATTAAAAATAAAAACTTGGTAAAAATGTATCTGTTTGAATTTAATGTAGAAAAACGACATTACTTTCCGGTCCCCCTAATATTAATACAAACATTTTTACAAAATTGGTTAGTGTTTTCATTATTTTGTCCATCCACTGTATGTTCATGCATGCGTGTATGCATGCATCACACACACACACACACACACACATACACATATATATATATATATATATATATATATATATATATATATATATATATATATATATACACAAACATACATATATTTATATACAAGATGTATATGAACACGGAAGTGCAGATTAAACTTGTAAGTTATTTACTTAAATGTATTAATTTAACACATTTACTTAAATATATATATATATATATATATATATATATATATATATATATATATATATATATATACATCATCCTTATTACAGCGTTCGACCAGCAAATGAAACCATAGAGCCGTTAATATTTTCCACTGTAGTTATTCTTACGGCTTCGAAATGAAATATTTTTTTTTTAAAAAAACGAGATAATCACGAACGGTATAAAACGATGCCTGACAAGTAATAAAAATAAGTGATAACTGTATCTTGAAAAATATAATTGCCACAAAATACTTTAATATGCTAATAATAAACATATTTTAGTAATTTCTTCATTTGAAATATAATTATAATTATTAGTATTAATTTGAAATTAAACATTTTCAATTAATGCAAACTAAATTTTATATAAATACTGATTTTATAAAAAAAATTATAAGCTGTAAACAGCAATTTATTTTAAATTATGAATATCATATTTGTATATTTTTAAATTAACTTTCACTCTATGAATAACATATTATTTCACTTTGCGAATGACTTAATATTATAATTAAAATATTGAAATATGATCTTACATCAAGAAGTGAAAAGAAAAGATATTCTAGTTTTCATGTGGTAATTATATATAAAACAATTCAAAAGTAAATGAATTTTTCAACAAGAACTTATTTTGTATTTGTACAAAATTGCGTAAAATAACATTTTAGCATTAATTTATATTTAAATTATATACACAAAAATGTAATAATTAATTTACTTATTTATCTTAAAATAAATAATATAGTGACAGACACCCTCATACTATGCTAAACATTCCATGATCGAATCTAGATTATTTCTGTATATGTGTATATACAAATTGTGTATGTAATTTTGTGTAATATTTATAAATAAAGTATTTTCAAACAATTTTTAAATGCAATCAGCGGAAATAATACCATGATATATAAATAAGGTGTACAGAAAATATTTGATAACGACACAATGTAGTACGGATACATTAATATAAAATATAGTAGGATAATGAATAATTTATTAAATTATATTAATGTTTAGAGATTTAGTATACTCGCAATTCGAATATTGAAACTAAAACCAAATGAAAATAAAAAACACGACAGGAAAAATAATAAGATAAAAATAATACGATACGAAAACATAGGTGTATAATCTGTGATGTCACAGATAAAACAAGATATTGCATTTCTTCCTAGATTCTTAATACTATGACAAAATAGAAAATAAAAAGATAACAAATAAGTTACGATATTTTGATTCTAAGAATTTTATTAATATGAATAATGAAAATAAAATTAATAAATACTAATAACGATTGTAGAATAAACAAAAATTGTATAAGAAAACTTTCAAAATTTAGTATTTATTTACTTGACAGTGACTTTAGAACTGAAACTTGCCATGAAAAATTACAAAAATAAAATATATTTTAATTATTTATGATATAGACTTATAATATTTATTAACTGTAGTTAAAACATGTGAGTAATTTTATAGTTTCATATAAAAAAAATAATGTATTCTAAATCTAAAATCTAGTAATAAATTATATATTCATTAACACTAGATTGACGGAGCGAGTCAATTTGACTCATTTAAGATTTTATTGCTATATATATATATATATATATATATATATATATATATATATATATATATATATATATATGTATATATATATATATATATAGAAAAACTTAAATATATTTTTTAAAAAAACATATATTGGTTTTTAATTACATTATTAAATGTATACAAAAAAAATATATTTCAGTTTTGCTATATATATAGCAATAAAATCTTAAATGAGTCAAATTGACTCGCTCCATCAATTTAGGTGTTAATGATAAATTAATGAATATAATTATGTGATATTAATATTATTCCTGTTATCACAATATTTTCTATTGATCACAACAATCTGATTTTAATTTCGTAACAATGAACAAAACAGCAGACTAACAAATAAGAAATCATTCATTTATAATAAACAGAATAAAATAAATAAACCTGATTTATTTTAATAATCTAGGATAAGAATTTAATAATAAACTAATAATAACAATAAACTCAAACAATATAAAACTTAAAAAATATCTTTCTCTCTGTTATAAAACACATTACAAATTTTCGTAAACAATTCAATAAATATTTCTTTCAATACATATGCTTTAAAATCAAAATGATTTTGTATAAAAAAGCATTTTAAAATTCGCTAATTTTTTTCAATATAAATCCTTGCACTACAAGGTATTATAATATTTTGATTTTAATGAATATTTATATTTTTATTTACTGTAGGAGAGTTGGCATAAGAAGTCTGAATTTGAATTCAATTTACATAACTGCAACTTTCTACTGTATAAAACGAGGTCGTTGTCTAGATTTGGAATTACATATATACATACACACACACACACACACAAATATATATATATATATATATATATATTTGTTTGTTTTGTAACAATCTTAAAATATTATTAATGCAAATATTTAATGAAATATTGAAAATTAATATTTTTGGAATAAAACAATTATTTAAGATTTAGAGTTTGACATTTATATATTTTTATCACAAAAAATAAAATAGGTATTGACAGAAAAAAAAAATTATTTAATATAATTGGCGATATTTCATTGAAACGATTTTATTAACATCAACTCATAGATGCGCAAATAATTTCCTATATTTTATTTTTATTAATCGTTTCCATTTAAGTTTTATAAAATATATTTTAAATATATTAGGAAATTATTTAAAAATGTGTTCTACTCTGCTGAATCACAAAAACTGATTTTTTTGTTATATTTTTGAAAGTTTAAATTTCAACAATGTGCTTTTAAAAGTTTACGTTAAAATTCAAAAATCTGATCGAGACGTAGCCATGTAAGGAAGACAATGTATAAATAGAAATTAATGCAGATTAAGACTTCAAATGAATTTTTCTCATAACTATAATTCTCAGCCTGGTGACTATGACATATCCGGAATCAATCGTCAAATCGACTTGAGTTTTTTTGAAGACTTAGTGAATATCTTTTAACTGTCAACAACACAATTATAATTATATAAACAAGTAATAACTTTTTTCAATTAATTAAAGATAAAAATAATTTAATCCATAATCGATGTAATTTTTTACAGTGCCATCGCGTTGTTAATGATTATGTTTAATTATTGAATCTGGTATAGACCAGAAAAATTCATTTTTTAAATTGCAGATGGGGTAGAATAGGTGAATTCGGGGTCAACCGAGTACATCATGAATGTCAACAGACTTAGTAATGAATGAAGATAATGTTCATTTATTTTTATGATTCAAAGGCATCATTCATCGCGGTTTCGTTTTAGAAGGTAAAACAGTCACTGGCGAGTGCACTTTACGTGTTATGAAACGTTTGTGTTGTTGTTTTGATGGAGGATGGTAAGAATTAGGTCAAAATATATAGAGTCAAGAAGTTAGTGATTGCACAATAATGCGCTACCTTACAAGACCGTTGCTGTACGCGAATTTTTGGCCAAAAAAACAAGTATAGGGACTTTCAATAGCTACGCCTGAATTTTGACAGCCGATCGTGGTTATGTTTGAAATGACCGCGCTGTCATTCCGTGACGTTAGTGTTCTGTCATAGCTGCTATTTAATTATAGAAACATACAAATTTTAATAACGCGTCGAAATTGTAAAAAAATTATTATAAAAATTCGTGCTCTGTTCGCCCAATTTTGGAGAAAAAAATCATATTTAGTGACTTTTTAATGACTTTGTAAACAAGCAAAATTGTCGGATCTGGAACGATGCTAAACAACAATTCCAGAAGTTTCCGTTGCATCCAGAAAACCAAACTGTTTGGTATGGATTTTGATCGAGTTGCGTCATCGGGCCATGCGTCTTCTGAAATGAAAAAGGCGAGGCGGTAACTGTCAACGGAGAAAGGTATCAAGAGATGATAACCGATTTTTTGTCTCGAACTGGATGATATCGACAAAGACAATATGTGGTTTTAGCAAGACGATGCTACATGCCACACAGCGGGTGGCACAATGACGTTATTGGGGAAAAATTTTCCAGGTTGCGTTATTTCGAGAAGGGGTAATGTCGACTGGTTACCATGATCGTACGACTTAAACCCTTAGACTTTTTTCTATGGAGCTACGTTAAGTCTCTGACCTATACCAATAAACCTGAAGAACAACGTCATTCGAGCCATTGTTGAAATATAACCCAATTTATGTAGAAAAGGCATCCAAAATTGGGTCTCTCAGATCAACTCTTGTAAATGAAACTGTGGAGGCCATTTGAACGATGTTATTTTTAAAACATAATGGCATTGAATGAACTTTAACCCCCAATAAAAATTTCCGCCAAATCTTACATACAACTCTTTTTATTCAATTTTAAAGATGGAGTGCCCTTATTGAAAGACCCTATTATATATCATCGAATATCTACATTCGTTAGATTTGCGTATGACTATTTTTCTTTATTAAAAATGAAAATGGTAATGAAAAATAATTTATTATAATTAGACATAAAAATACTTATTTTACTTAAGATAAACGTTTAATATATGATATAATCAATTATTAATTAGATAAACAATTTTTCTTGTTCATTTAAAATTGTAAGTATTAAAATAATTGATTTTTAGGAATATTAAATGTGCAAATTCAAATAAAATGTAATTAAATATAAATTTATTTAAGAAATCTTTAAAAATTACTATTGATTCAATTCCAAATTATCTTTTTTTTAAAAAGATAAAATAAGAATATATTTTAAATTTCAATTATAATTTCGTATAATATACGATTATCTTATTTTCCATTTTTTTTTGTTTATATATATATATATATAAGGGAAATGTAAATATAGTAAAAAAATAATTAAAAACATCAATTATTAATTAGTCTCAAAAATATTAACATTTTTATAAAATGATATCATTTACTAAAAAGTATGATTTAAAATAAAATCAAATAAACTAGAAATAACGACTTAAGTTAAGCAGGATGTTATATATCTGATGATTAATAAAATATCCGATTATTATAAATTTTGTTAGATTATTACTATGAGTAATATTACTGCGAATATCAATTATTAGTTAGAACAGTATAAATCATATATGAAAATAGATTTCCATCATTACGATAATATCGTGACAGTAGCAAAGTTAATGAAGCTAAGTATTGGACACAAAGTCTATGACTCATGTTCAATTTAAAGTGCTGTCAAGCTAACAGTTAACACCAAACTTGAAAGTCTTGAGCCGGAAGACTTCATAAGTCATAATCATGACTTGATATTAATTCAGTAAGATATAACAGTAAATGACGGCCCATCTTTGTTGTTCGCGACTAGCATCTCCAGGTTTTATATTGGTAAACGGATTACAAGAGCCGTATAATTATAATGTGTTTTAAAGTGTTCGTACTGTTTTCTGTACGAAGGTAAACTTTGTAAGTGTAATAAACTACTATTCAATTGCAGAAAAAATGATGATCCTATGCATAGATTTATTGCATCACACCCGGAGTATAGTGTATAATATTAGGTTATCTACGAGTTTTATCTATCACATAAATAACGGGAATGTGGAATAATAGTTGTCGGTCAAGGTTGATGTCTAGGAATTTTGCTTCATTCGCCCAACCGACTGGTACGTCATTGATTAACACGTTGAATTCCGTGCCAGTCAATGGTGATACTGTGAGAATCACAAGTGTACTCAAATTAGTAAAACTTCATTAAGTACGTACACGATTATATTAGTAATTCTAAAACATAACAGAAATTTAAGTAGTAATCTAAAGTAAAAAGTACACATGTGAACACGTATTTTATATATATATATATATATATATATATATATATATATATATATATATATATATATATATATATATTATTCATATATATATATATATATATATATACTTATAATTTCAAAATCGTTCTAATCGTTTATATATTAACAGAATTAAATATCTTTTTTAAACACAAAGTGCATATTTGTAATAAATGCTTATTGCCACTTATAATTTCATTAAAGACATAAAAATATCATCGTATTCACTCTATATTCAGTAAAGTTATAAAAAAAGTTCCAAATTTATTCATACAAAATTGGACGTACACTTTGAAAGTATGTACATTAGGAATGTGATTTTATTTTCATTTCAAAATTTATTTAGGTAGGGGTCTTATGTGTAGTGTAAACAATAATAAACATTTATTAGTTCTTCACTGCATTTCGTTATTTCTTGAAGAACTGTCATGTTTATTAGAAAATGGAGAATAAAAGGTAGCAAACTCATATAACTACGCGTCAACTTATTATAACGTTATGTCATTACACGACATTGGAACAATAGTGTATAGGTCACATTCCACTTTTTAAAAAATAATTAATAAATATAAATATGAAGGTACGCTCTACAATAACAAAGGTCGGAGTAGGAAAAAAATTCTAAATCCTAATGATGAATGGTTTATCACGAGATCAATGAAGATAAACCCGAAACAAAGTTTACTAAAATTACAAGTGGGGGTATCCTCGAGAATTGACAAAAAAATTTCCACCAAAACAATGCGTCGAGTACTACATAACAATGGGTATTATAGACGAATTGCATGTAAAAAATAATTTATTTTTGAAGTAAACCGAGAAAAACGTCTAGAATTTGCTAAAAAGTATATTAAGTGTAATGTAGATTTTTGGAACAATGTGATATTCTCCGACGAAACCAAAATTAATTTGTTTGGATCGGATGGTAGGCAAATTATTTGGAGAAAACCAAACAAAAAAATAACATGTGTTCAACAGTAAAACACTGAGTAGAATTTGTAATGTTATAGGGCTGTGTATTAGAGCCAGTGGTACTGAAAATTTACGTTATATTGTATCTATCATGGATAAGATAAAATACCTTGAAATTTTGAAAAATTATTTAAAGCCATTTGCCCGTAAACTAGGAATTTTACCAACTTATCATTTTCAACAAGATAATGATTCGAAGTATACTTCGTATATAATTAGAGAATGGCTGTTATATAATACACCAAAATTGTTAAAAAGCCCACCCCAATCATCAGATCTCAACCCAATTGAAAATTTGTGCGTAGAATTGAAGAGCCGTATGAGAACTACAACCCATCTAACAAAAACGATTGCATACAAAAATTGATAAAAATATGGCAAAAGATAACTAGTTCTGTAACAAAAAAAAATTACTCAAATCAATGCCACGGCGTCTGCAAGCAATCATAGATGCTAAAGGCTATGTTACAAAATATTAATTTTATGTATCGTAAAGAAATGTTCATAATTATCGTTACGGTACGCTCAATTTTGTGTGAATAAATTTTGAACTTTTTTATAACTTTATTGAATATAGAGTGAATACGATGATATTTTTATGTCTTTTTAATGAAATTATAAGTGACAATAAGCATTTATTACAAATATGCACTTTGTGTTTAAAAAAGATATTTAATTCTGTTAATATATGAATAAACGATTAGAAATTATAAGTGTACGCTCAATTTTGTGAATAACTGTATGTGTGTGTGTGTGTGTGTATATATATATATATATATATATATACAGAAATACTTCGCATAGTCCGGCTAAGCGTTTCCACTGATTAGCCGAACTATTTGAAACCGGATTAAGGGGTTATACGCAGTTAGAAATTTCAAAAAATCGATTTTTTATTTTTTGCATTTTCGGAATGCACATATATTTGAGTATATTCTCTGAAAATTTGAAGTAAATCCGATAAATATTTTCGGACATACACCTGAATTTGTAAAAAAATTTTCACTATGTGTAAACTACTTCCGAAACTTCAAACGCGTTTATCTCAAAACGGTGTTTTCATAGTCGGTGATCTCGATATCTCAGAAATGGCTGAACCGATCGGTCTCAAATTTTCACACAATCTTCTCAAATATATTCTTCAGGTATTGAACGAAGGAATAAGATTTACAAAAATTATTACTATTTTTTTTAAACAATTTGGAGCGAAAATTTTAGTAAAAAACGAAAAAAATTTTTCAAGTAGACGCCATTTTGTCAAAAATGAAAATTTTTATTATTCCTTCGTTCAATACCTGCATTAATCTATCCTTTAAAAGAATTGACCATATTTTTTGATTTCAAATAATCCAAACCGCCGATATGGAGATCACCGCCAAGCGCCTTTTTTTGGAGGTCGTTCGGGACATCGTCTGCAGGAGCGGTGCACTTCAATATTTTTTTATGATCGACATGTTATTTTATTCTTGAAAGTAGGATCTATTCAAATAACCATAATTTGTAATTGCAAAATAAATACTGTTTCTAAAAAAAAATCCTAAAAAAACGTCGTTTTTGAGCCTCGCAACTGCGTATAACCCCTTAATGGAAACATTAACTAAATACAAAAAACGTTAATTGGTTCCAAATAAATTTTGTTTCCGGTTTTTCAGTAATAAAACGAGGGTAATATATTCAAATATTTATATGTATCAACAAAACAAAATCAGGTGTTTATACATTCATTTTAAATACATTGTAATTCGTTTTCAAATGAGTTATTAAAATTTAATTATCAAAAAAACGAATTTATTCTAGAGTTGCGAATCGAAAACTAATAGAAAAAGAAAAAAAAACACAAAACTAGAACTGCACATAATGTGTATATACGATTTTGGTTTTCTTTTTTATTATATTTTCATAATAAAGGGGAAAACTTGAAAATATGCGTATAAAAATAATTTTATGTATTAATTGTTTGAGATTTTTTTCAAGTAAAAAATGTTTTTTTGGAAATTTCACACCGGACTATAGCGAAACCGTACTAATCGAAGCCGGACTAAGCGAGGTATTACTGTGTGTGTGTATATATATATATATATATATATATATATATATATATATATATGAGAGAGAGAGAAAATTGGTTAAATATAGATCAAATTTTAAAATTTTTACATCGACGTACATGATTTTAATTCAGCTTTCAAGAACTAAAACAATTTGAGATAGCAGCGTGTGAACAAGCATTTCACAATTCGTAAAATTCACCCCCACTCTCTGCATACAATAGTGCTAAGTAAATATTTTTTTATTATAATTTATTTTCTTAAAAGGAAAAAACCGGTGTAAATGTAGACATAATTTAATATAACGATAATGTAAGTTATTATAAGGAATAAAATAATTTTATTTTTTGTAAAAAATGTAATTTCTACAAACATACAATGTTATAAATTGTGAATATAATAATAACTGCGATAATATTTCAAATAAACATTTGTTAATAAATATTTTGTTTAATAACAAATACTTAGATAAGTTGAAGTGTAAAAAATTAGCTGTCATTTATTTTTAATGACATTATTATCGTGAACAATTCAATTATTTATTGATTTTTAACACTTATTTTTAAAAGGACGTTGTTATCTATCCATAAATTAAATATATATAAGTAAGAATACACATCAATGCACTATTAATAATCATTTATTAATAATTTTTATCATTATTATTCAGCCACGTTTGAAAAAAGGTCACGAAGGTGTCTTTTTGAAAATAAAATTGCATATTATGCTCTCTCTCATTTTACATTTATTGTATGAGGATTAAACTGAAAACAATAACGAACATGTTATTTTTCATTTTCATATATTTGAATGCATTTTACATGTTATATATATATATATATATATATATATATATATATATATATATATATATATTAATTTATAGCAATATTGTAATTAAACTTGTTTGAGACAACATTATTATGTTAAAAGAAATTTAATTAAATTATTCTTTATTCAATAATTGCCAATATACATTTGTTTTCCAATAAAAATTGAAAAATAATAATACCAAAACCCACCTACGTATTTTAGAGTTGTCAGGGTATTCTGGAATCATTATTTTTTAACTAATATTACATTGTTAAAATTGTTACTCATTAAAATTACATTCATTTAACCTTCATAAAACATCTTTAATAAAATTTGCTTTTTATATATTTCTATTGTATTCTGACATGTATTATTATAGCCTTTCATTCCTATTTTAAGAATTTTGATTGTTTTCTTACTGCGACGTACATGTTTAAACAATGTTTAAAATTAAAAAATAATTATTATTTTTGTATTATTATTGAAATTTGTTTAGATGTGCAATACTAAAGGAAAGAATGATCATACACACTGTACATAATAAAAACGAAATTAATGATAAATAATTGTTATAAATGAAATGTAGCGAAAAAATAAAACAATATATTGATGCAACAGCGTGACATTCAGTTCTCACACTAAATCAATCTGAACAAAAGAATAAAAGGCGGAACAGGAACAAATTGCCAAGTTTATGTATTAGAGAAATTTCTCGTGAAAGACGTACGAACTACTTATATATTCTTTTGTGATATAGAAACAAATGTTAATGTGGTTTTCTTTCACGAATTGAAAATTTCTACTGTATATAGGTTATCTCATTACAAGAATTTTAATAATAACTGTAAGCATACGATTAAATAATTATATGTTAATAATCAAGTATTAATTAAATTGATTATTTTCTTTTCAATAAATATTATAAATCATTAATGAATAGCGTCTTATCAAGAGTACTAGAAATAATCTCACTCATTAAACCCTGTACTTGATCAAACTCTAACAATGTATCACTACTACTGTTTTTATTTTACTGCTAAGAATTTTTATTCAATGACTTAATATTGTTTGTATTATAGATATATTCAATCATTTTGATTACATTGTTTTCAAGTTTTTTTATACTGAAGATAAAAAGATATAATGATATAATAAATCATTCTAATTACAAAATTAAATAACACTGCTCAATAGAAATTTTATCACACTACATATTGTTATCGTTCTTTTTTTAATATAGGGTTTTCCAATAAGCGTTTCAGACGTTTAAATGGAAATAAAACAAAAAGTATTTAATTAATTATTTATTTTTAAGCACATTCTATGACATTAATGATGGAACACAATTTCTCTCATATGACCACCACGACCCCGTTTGACATAGTGCATTCGTTTAGACCAATTTTTAGTCACTCTTTCACATAATTATGGTCTAATTTTATGAATTACATATTCAATATTTATTTTTAATGCCTGTGTTGTTTGTGGTTTATCAGCATAAACCAATGATTTCACATAAACCCACAAAAAATAGTCTAATGGAATTAGATCACATGATCTTAGTGGCCAATTGATGAGTCCATTTCATGAAATAATGAACTTATTAAACTCTTGTTACAAACTATTAAAGTTTTTACAATTTCTAAGCGTGGTTAAGTGTTAAACGGTCCATGACAATTTGTCAAACTATATTGATTTGAAATGTCAAAATGAACTTAAAAAAAATCCAAATATGGATGCCATCAACTGTCAAAGTTCTGTCATTCTTATTGGAAAACTCTGTATGTATGTATGTGTATGTGTGTGTGTGTATGTGTGTGTGTATGTGTGTGTGTATGTATGTATATATATATATATATATATATAATCATATCACAGAGCTCATATCAATCCACTACTGGACGAAAACCTCAATGAATGCTCACCATTCACTGGTATTTGGTCATATTCACCACGCTGACCGCTGAAGATTTTTTATTCGGAGTTTACTCCCTAAACTTTTGGACAGTTATTTTTTTACAAGATGAGGTTGTCGGCCTTCATGCTCAACCCTCGAAAATAAGGAACTCTCCGACTGGGAATCGAACGCAATCTCTCGCATGACACGTGGTGATGCAAACCACTGTGCTACTCAGTCGGTGTGTGTATATATATATATATATATATATATATATATATATATATATATATATATATATATATATATATATATATATATATATATATATATATATATATATATATATATATATATATATATGTATATATACAGGTGACCTAAATGAATCTCAAATATAGTAAAGAAATAAATTTAAATCTAAACTCTTCAGTTTAATTTGAGCCCTCCCCCTCATATACATGTATGCATAAACACATACACATTAGGAATATTCATTCCTAATTTTTAAACATTTAAAATGTAAATATAATTTTCTAAACACAATTATTATTTCTGAATCAAATACAAAATTACAATTATTATCAATTATCAATAACAATCTATTTTGAAAAACTTTAACCTTTTTTATATAAAGTACACCCGTACCTCAATTTACGCGGAGTATCCGTTCCACGTGGATTTGTTTTACGCGAATGAAAATCGCGTAAATTGAGTACAATGGAAAAATATTGGAAATAAAAGCTAGTAAAGTTGTAGAAACACATATTTATTTCACATAGCTTAACAAAAAAATAACGTTTTAGAAAACAAAAGTAGATAAATTTTATTTGGTGTCCTATCGCTACTGTAATTCAAAACAATCAACCTTTAATATATTTATATCGTGGTTTTATACGTTCCAGTAAGAATTTACGTCACTCTGATATATAATACGAGGTCAGATAATTAAGTAATGCGACAAAATTCAAAAATCGAGTATATTTAAAAATTAAGGTACATCGCTATCTGTGTGTCAAAAGTCTGTGTGTCCCGCATCTATACATTTATTCCAAAAGTTTTCGTAACAATTCTGGAACACTTCTCTGTGTCTCTGAGTACCCTCGTCACAGATATCTTCAAAGTCCATTTTGACGAATTTTTTCATATGTGGGGAATATGAAAAAGTAGGGTATGTCCGGTGAAGATGGGCGGTTGTGGTAACGTGTGCGATGCCTTTAGACGCTAAAAACTTTGTGAGACTCTGAACGCAATGTGACTAGGGAATTGTCGTGATGCAGAACCCAAGTCTTCGCTTCTGGACGCACTCTGAAATGTGTTTATTGTTTCGTAATTTTTCGAGCACATATATAATAGAATAATTGATTTACGGTTTGTCCAGGTGGTATGAACTCAAAAGTGAACCACTTGGAACTTTGCTGTCGAAGAAGCAAATCAACATGATTTTTCACTTTGAACAGACTTGCTCATTCACAATTTCGCCTTCTTTGGCCTTGGTGCTCCAGGGGACAATAACTGTTGGCTTTGTCGTTTATATATTCGGGGTCATATTGAAAAAACTTTCATCACCAGTAATAACTCGATCATAGAAGAGTAGGATCACTTTCAACCTGCTCGAGACAATCTTGAGCGATGTTCATTCGGCGATGTTTTTCCATTTTCGTGATCTGAACATTGTTACAAAACATAAAATTGGCGAAGAAATGATCGTACATATTCGTCGAGGTAAAATCGAAATACGAATGAATCTGCTATTACGGTGGCGGATTACAGGTTCGCAGTGTTAACACAGGCCATAGCTTAAGAAAAAAATCGTTTTCGCATTACTTAATGACCAATAAATTCCATGAATTATATTATATAAAATGAAATCTATCTGACCGCGATATAAAAATGTGGCACGTAAATTATATAAAATAATCTATAAATAAGAGGTCCGCGTAAATTTGCCGCGTAAAAAAAACTCGCGTAAAAAAAGTCCCGCGTAGATTGAGGGACAGGTGTAGTTTTTTATTACTACAAAAAGATTATAGATGACTTCATATTTTGTACATATTTTGAAATGTTCTGTTTTTCGAAATGTGTTTAATAGATCTAAACACATGAAAATCAGATGACACAAAATCTGAAGAAAGAATATGTTAGATGCAACAAAAGTTTTAATCAAGTTGCTTTATTTTTTCTAGATCCCTTTGTGTCATTAAACCTAACTTTTACTATGAGATAATAAGTTTTCTTTGTACTAAAGTTGATTTGCTTTTCAATAATTGTTCATTAAATGTATTTATTTGTTTGAAATGCAAAGTTCCATTACAATCCCATTAATCGTAAAATCCACACCAAACAGTCAGTTTTTCTGGATGCAAAGGAAGCTCTTGGAACTGTTGTGGATTGGCATCGTCTCAGATTTGACAATTTTGATTGTTTACGAAGCCATTCGTTACTGAAGATGATTTTTTCGCCAAAATTTGGCGAACAGAGCACGAATTTTTATAATAAATTTTCACAATTTCGACGTGTTGTTGAAGCGTGTAGTTTTCTATAATTAAATGGCAGTTATGACAGAACACTAGCATCATAGAATGGCAGCGCGGTCATTTCAAACATAAAACCAAGATCGGCTGTCAAAGTTCAGGCGAGTTATAAAATCCCAATCATCGATTATCGCTTAGACAACACATTTGAAGGTTAAGAAGTGAAGTCACCATCCGAAGAACAAATTCGTCGACTTAGCAATCCGACAAACAATGAACAACGAGTTAATTCATCCGAAGGACAAATTCGCCGACTTGTAAACCAACGAACAACGAGTCATTCATAAGGATAAATTCGCCGACTTAGCAATAATGAACGAGTTATGAAATTCTAATCATTGATTATTACCTAGACAAAACATTTACATCATCCAAAGGACAAATTCGCTGACTTGCAATCCGACGAACAAACGAACTATTTATTCGAAGGACAAATTCGCCGTCTTAGCAATCCGACGAACAACAACAGGATACAGACCAGTTAACTATATAAGCTTTGTATAAACTGAATTGTATTTTCACATATACAAAGCATGCATCAGATCTGTTCTCACATATGGTGTACAGATCTGGTGTACTGCCCTGCCTTTAGCATTCAAAAAACTACAGATTTTCCAGAATAAGGTTCTTCGTCTTATTCTCCACCTTCCGAGGAGCACCCCCATAGCAACCCTTCACTCTCAAGCTGATCTTGAGATGATTAATGATTTCATCACCCGAATCACCACGAGGTTCATCCTTTGAGCCCAACAACATCCAAACCAGAAAATCCATGAGTCACATTCCCATCCCAAACTTCTCAGCAAGCAGGTAAAGACAATCGTGTACCCGTACATGACTGCCTTCTACCAGCCTGACAAATTCAGAGCTACAACTTCGGTCGCTTCGGGCTCAGACACCCGACCTCAAATCCAGAGTACGAATCGGCATCAAAACAACACACCACCTACAACTTTTACAAGTGTATAGTGTAGTGTTTATGTTCCAATTCTACGGTGAAGAAAACATTCCACCAGTGCTCCATTAAAATTAATCAGAAACCAAGAGTGGCTATGGTCACCACCTTATAACATAGACTCAATCACTAGTTAAGTTAGCATTAGTTAGTTTTAGGGGGAAAAAATCAGGAACAAACGGGTTTTTTGAAAATTTTCCCGTACAAAACACTCAAAAACAAACTCACATTCACGAACACAAACACCTGCACTCACCCACATCACACTGGTATAAAATCTCAACAGATTACACACCACAACAAATCAAAACAAATTATATTATGTATAATGTATGACTCAGAACAATAAAGTTTTTATTATTATTATTATTATTGAATTGTATTTAGTATTATTATTGTATCGAAAAGATCAGTTAATAAACTCCACTTGTGATTTTTTTCAAATCTTTCGTAACACCGTAACCAAAACTGGCGTGACTACTGAAAGATCCTATACATAATTGAATAAGTTACTATATAATCTTTTATTGAATGAAATGTAAGATACTTTTTTAATGAGTTAAAATAAATTTAGCTTATAAATAATTAAAAATGAAAAATAACTAAAAAGTATGCCACAAGAACAAATAATGATAACACATTAAACAGCATTGCTTTTTATATGATAATTACATATAATTATCATTTTATGAATAACATTTTTATGATATACTTGTTCCAGATTTTTTCGATCGTAAATTATTTTAATCGTAGATACTAGGATTTATTTATACGGTAAACTTGCAAGTTTGTAACTGTGGAAAAATTGGAAAAGATGCATATAATCAATATTATATAGCGAATTATTTAGTTACAGAAAATGAACACCTTGTTCATAATACGAATGCACATACTGGAAATAATATATTGACGTACCTAGAAATTTACAGCGTACTCTATTTTTAAGCTGATGACACTATTGCTCACTGAATAGAACATCGTTTTCATCCTCATCGCGTGCATTTGTGATTATTTATTCTGAGATTCAATAATAAATATATGCATTTAATGTTAATCGACAACATTTTTAATTATTCCATATAAGGGAATCGTCCAAATGTGACGCCTAGATGTGTGTGTTCTATTAAAAAGAAACAAAAGAAACTATACATATGTTTCTCTATATACCACACTATACATATGTTTCTTTTTCATAAAATACAAATCTAGGCATTACATTTGGATGACCCTGGCATGGATGATCTTGGTGTAAAATGACCCTTTTTCACCAGTCGCCAGTCGAGTTGTATCAATACATTGGCTGGCGAGTGAGAGTCGCCACTCGAGTACAAAGGGTTAATCGATGTTAACACTAGGTTTACGAGATGCGTCATTTTAACGCATTTCGAATTTCATGAGGGAATTTAAATAAACTGTTTACATTTTTTTTCTACCACTTTTTCGTACTGACTTTTATCCATTTAACGAGACAAATAAAATAGGGAAATTAATTTTCTTCAAAACTTTCTAATTTAGAAATTATATATGTAGTATACCTATCTCTACGATACGGGTCAATTTGACGCAAGTGTAAAGTAAGCATTAATGCTAGTTGGAAAACTCTAATACAGAAAAGGTATCTGAAGCAAAGTCACTAAAAGATTTTTATTTATGATCGAAGAAATGAGGACCCGTTTTCTTCTCGAGCACAATGCCTAGAGATCAATTTACGCAAATTCTTTAATACATAAGATTTGATAAAAGAACAAAACGATCCGAACGTTTGCGTACAGATAAATTTGCATTGATATCTGAAATATGGAACAAATTTATACATAATAGTCAATCCTGTTATGAACCTCACGAAAATATTTCAATAGACGAACAACTGTTCTCTACGAAAGTCCGATGCAGATTCACGCAATATATACTAAATAAGCCACATAAATTTGGCTAAAAAATGATTAATCTAAAAAATGGTTTCCCTAATCTAGGTAAAGATGAATCGCAAACTTCAACACTTTTGGACGGATTTTGTAGTTTTAAAGTTAGCCGAATCATATTTACATCAAGGCAGGAATATAACTGATAATTTTTTTACCAGTATATGTGTAAAAGATACGCGGTATAAATGTAATGTTATATAATGTCAAATATTATAAATTTTATATAAATGTATAACTTATAGTTTCATTTATAAGTTAATATTATATAATTGCCTCAAACTCTTTTGTTTTTAATTTGCGTATAAACATTTTTGTATTTTATTGAAAATGTATGTTCCTTATTTGTTCATGCGTCAAATTGACTCGTGTCCTTAAAGATAGGTATATATGAAACGTCCGTAAACCTAGTGTTAAATAAAACGCAAAGACTTAGGTGACAACCTAATATTTTAGTTAATTATTGGTATATCTCAATTATGGTATTCTCAATTATTAACCACTGTGCCGCGTCAAAGTGAAAAATGCAATAAATAATTAATTTTAGTGTTTTTCATTATTTACAACTTTTATCTAAAACTTTTTTCTCTAAAAATTTTCTATGCTTGCAGAACGAAAACAAAATTTCGCCAACTTTGCACCTTCCTTTAGTACTTTTTCTTCTGCCGCCACTTCGAATACCCATACACAAGCGAATACCCATACTGTGACAGAAGAAGAAGAAGAAGAACTAATCGGTATGTAATAACCCAGATTTAATTTCAACACATTCAGAAGAATCAATTAATTCGTTCTGGATTAATCTTAGATACGATTATCCGACAATATCACAAAAAACTTTAAATGTGTTATTACAATTTTCCACATCTTATTTGTGCGAATTCGGATTTCGGCTTTGACCGACATAAAAACGAAAAAAAGATCCAGACTTTTAAATCTGGATCACGAAATGAGGTAGCATTATCATTTTTACGCCCAAATATAAATGAAGTTATCAAAAAACACCAAGCTCAAATTTCGCATTAAACGTAATTTATCATTAAATAAACGTTTTGTTTACTTTGTAATGCAATTTCATTGAAAATTATTATCGTATGCTATTTTTACAAAATATATTATAGGTACATCAATCAATTAACCAAGAAAAATTCTTTTAAATTTATCTTATTGTTAGCGTGCCGGCAAATTTTTAAATTATTAAAAGTGTACCGTGACAAAAAAAGGTTGAGAATCACTGGTATATCTTATATGTGTATGACTTCACTAAGTCAACGTATACTGTTTATAAAACTAAAGAGATGATTAGTAAAAATTATGTATTGATTTAAAATATAATAACAATAATAAACATACACGTTATCGAGTAAAACACGGATCTATTTATAACCTTTTATTTATTTATTTTCTTAACACAATGTACTCTAAACGTATTAATCGATAACAGTATTATAAACTCTACCTTTCGTTGCTAGGAATGCTGAACTAAACTGTTTCTTATTTGCTACAAACAAACGATCTAAGTATTATTGCATTCTTAATGCATCGAAAAAAATTACAAGTCTCATTTGTTATATTCGTTAGTCTGTTATCTTTTTTATATTTTCCGATTTTTTTTTTGATACTTTGTAAATCGAACAGATAGTTAATATGTGTTTTAGTTTTCAATAATCTTTCATTTCCATTAATTTTATAGATCTTGTAATGTTATACTATGCATTTACACTATATGAAACATTAATATTAATTCATATACACTACCGAGACAAAGTCTGCGTACACCCATTCTATATTAACTCTAGAACTACCAAGAGCGTCATTTTGACGATTTTCAAATTTCGTGCTTAAAAATTTCTATATGATTTATGTATTGTTCTAGAATTTTATGACGATTTTTAATGAAATATAAGAACAATTAAATATTCCTATTCAATTTCCACTTAGCTACTTTAACTTCCATAATTAGTATGACCTATACCTATTTATACCAAGACCCGTCAAATTGACGACATTAGCAATCTCAAAATTTATAATTTATATTCAAGTGAATGTAAATACGTATTGATGTCCATCATTGCATACACATATATCGCTTTCAGACATCTGGAAAAATTTTAGATACATTTTTCATATGAAAAATATGTTGCAATCATTATCAGTTGTACTTCTAATGTGATAAAGATCTTGGTGCAAAGTGTAATCTGTGAAAAGTCCAATCTGGGAAAAAAGTATGAACATATTTTTATTAAAAATTCAAATTTATTTCTTGTAAATCCTAGGCAACAATGAAACGATTTACAGGAAGCAAAAAATTATTCGAAGAATTCAAAAAACTCACTGGTATAAATGAAGACAGTTCGGATACTAATTCTAGTAATAATGATTTAGACATATCTTGTGTGGAAAATAAAACTGATTTTTCAGACTCTGAAGAAGCTGAGGATGAAATTGAAGTACGAGATATTGAACAAAGTGAAGAAGATCAATATGAAAGTGAAGATTCAAGGAGTGAAGATGATATTCCCCAAAATAGCCACAAACGCAGTAAGCGATTGCGAATATGTTTAGATACTGAATCGGATAGCCAAACAGAAACCGAACCAAGACAGCAAAAAGACATTGCTGTCGACGGTACTGAATGGGAAGAATTAGGGAATGGCTGTGCTGGTAGATTGCCATTACATACTATATTCAAGGATACTTCGGGCCCAACTGGTTATGCGAAGCGAAACATTGTGCTTGGTAATGTTAGTAGTGTATTTCGGCTTATAATTGATAATAGAATTATGAGCCACATAAAAGCTTGCACGGAGCTACAGGCCAGAAACATTTTACAGAACGACTGGAAAATTACTATGGACGAATTATATGCTTTTATAGCCATTTTGTATGCTCGAGGAGCCTACGAAGCAAGAAACATGAAGTTATCGTATTTGTGGTCCAAAAAATGGGGACCTTCTTTCTTTGCCGAAACTATGAGTAGAAACAGATTTTCAGAAATTATGAGATTCATTCGTTTCGACAAAATATAACATGTATTTGTAAAGATAACAGATAACATGTATTTGTAAAATATGTGATTCATAGTTATTCCATACATATCAAATGTGCTATAATATAAATGCAAATAGAAAGTGTTTTTGTTTGTTTTTTTTTGTATTAATAATTAATGAATTATTATATTAAGTATTGTTTTTGTTAAATTATATTCTTTTATTTACATAAACTAAGTGAAAAGTTAAAATGAAAGCCATGATCAAAAATACGTCAATTTGACGAGTGCGGTAAAACTAGGTATATATTTAACATCGGTAGTTCTAGTGTTAATATCGCCTATAACATAAAAACACTATTGTTAATAACAAAGTAATTATTTTTTATTTTTTCTACAGTCTTAAAAATTAAAAAACATCCAATAAAACACTTTTTAAATATCAATTAAGTAAAAGAAAAACAACAAACGAAATTTAAAAAAAAATACGTTAGAAAAAATCTACGCACACTTAATTAAAAACGAAAAAAAACACTTAAAATTTATTTTCATTATGATATTTGGTAACCTTTCCGTTTTAAAACTTCTTCCAATCTTTTTTTCATAAATTGCATTAATCTTTTAGTTTATTCAGAACTAATTTTGACACATTTTTTAATGATGGTAGTTTTTGAAATTTCTTCAAAATTTCCGAATTTTGTGCTAAAGTAAATTCCATAAATGTTCCATGGAATTTCAATTAGGAGATTGTGGGAGCATATGCAAGTGCTTTGTAACATTGTAGAGTACCCAAAACTTGACAATTTTTGTCGTATGTTTGTGATAATTGTCTTGTCGGAAATCAAATTTACGATCTAATCCGATTTTTCACACATTTTCTTTTAAATTTCGCTTTAAAATATCGAGATAGTCGAATTTATTTATTATTGATTATAAATTCGATATTGCCAACGCCGCTACTTAATATACACAAGTTATATGAAATACACGTAACTTTCCCAAGGTTGTTCCCACGGGAACAACATACATAATTCATACGTTAATTGTTGACGAATAAGTCCGTTAGTAATCATTTAAAATCCATACTAAACGCGACAATCAATTTCTGATTGTCGATAAAATGCGATAATGAGAACTACAGGTTTCTTTGTTACTTGTTGCATTTAATAAAATCAGTTCTCGAGTAGATATGCTAGAAGCAACACCTAATTCTAACAATGAAACGAAAGAACTCCTCGAGCCACAGTTGTTGGACTGATGGATTGATGATTGTTCAGTATTTTGTTGTACGCTGTTGATTGATTGGAAAAATAAATATGTCTTATTTTAATTAATTGGATATCAATTATTTAAAATAAAACTTACACCCATAATATCACTCCACCATGTTTCATGGTGAGAAACACATTTTTCTTATCTAAGACTATATTAGGTTTTCGCCAAATGAACTTTCGTCCTTTTATGGCAAATATACAAAATTTACTCTCGATTATATTTTTCCAAAAGTCCTCCCACATATTTACATGTTCATTTTGCTTAATTATGTTCACTCTTGAAATGAACGGTTTCTGTCTTGCAATCCGACTCCGACACCTAGCAATTATTAGAGTTTTCCTTATCGTATCATCAATTTTTTTTATCAAATTGTACATGAACACTTTCAGCAATTACAAAAGTGGATAATCGTGGATTGGTCTTAACTGTATTTATGATATAACGTTTTTCCCTTTCAGATAACTTTGAACGGCGGCCACAACGGAGCTTTGATGTTATATCGGTTGTTTTAATAATTTTTTTCACTCTATAAATTGATGAATGCTGCCTTCCTAAAATTTTTTTTTAATTTTCTGGTAGCTATTTTCTTTTTCCCATAATTTTATAATTATTTTTCACTCTGATATACTTATTTTATTCTTTTTAAAATTACACATTTTATTTTCCATGACATTCACTTATATTACCTGTTTGACAAAAACTAAAATTAAGAATAACAATCTGCATTGCATTTTCAACAATCACATAGTCAATTGTAATATTGAAATTAAAAATTCTAAGGATAATAAACAATAAACGCAACTGTGCGCAGACTTTTTCTCGCGTAATTTTTTAAAATTTCGTTTGTTTTGTAGTTTTTCGTTACTTTACTGATATTTAAAAAGTGTTTTATTGATGTTTTTTTAATTTTTAAGACTGTAGAACAAATAAAAAATAGTTACTTTGTTATCAACAATAGTGTTTTTATGTTATAGGCGATATTAAGAAAGATAGAATGGGTGTGCGTAGACTTTGTCTCGGTAGTGTATATGTAGTTTGCAAGTTTACTCCGGACTATTGTTCAAGTAATTTTTATAAGTAAATCTAATTCAATGTATCTTTCACAACTGCGTTCTCCATTATATTCTTTGTTACTATTGCAGTTAGATTCTTGTATACGTGTTATGCTGTCTGTGTATTATGACTTTCATATATCAATATAATCTTTTTTTGTTAGGTATTCGTTATTCATTTTTGGTGGTCGGAGAAGTCATGTCGGATTTTTGCAGTAGATGTCGCTAGTCTATTTTTTATAGTAGAAACGTCATTCGCATCCATATAATTGTTACGTCGTTTGACAGCTGACACTTCTGCCTTTATTCAGATAAAAAGTTTGAACGATTTGGTTGGATTTTATAGATTTTATAACAAGTTGAAGATGGAAGATCAAACAGTGAATTTTCGTTATATTTTACTGTTTCATTTCCGTAAAAGAAATAACGCACGGTAAGTTTGTGAAAAGTTGCGTAAAGTTTACGGTGACCATGTCCTACAAGAACGTCAGTGTCAACGATGGTTTGCGAAATTCCATGCTGCTGATTTTGATATTGACGACGCTCCTCACTCATAAAGGCCAATCGAGGTTGATGATGACAAAATAAAGGCATTGATCGAGTGAAATCCTTGTTACACGACACGTGGGATTGCAGAAACATTAAATATTCATCATTCTAGTGTTGATAGTTGTTCCATCATTTGAAGAAGCTGGGATATATAAGCAAACTTGACATTTGGATTCAAACAAGTTCATTTGACAGTGCGTATAACGAAATCATCCAGAAGCGTCCAAAACTCGTTAATTATAAAGAAGTTGTGTTCCAACATGACAACGCGAGACCACACATAAGTTTGGTCACTCGTTAAAAACTATTGGAGCTTGGATGAGATGTGTTGCCGGACCCAGCGTTCTCGCCCGACCTTCCGCCGTTAGACTGCCACATGTTTCGGTCTTTGAAAAACTTCTTGCATGGTAAATCGTTCAATTCCGATGAAGCTATAAAATAGTATTTTGTCCAGTTTTTGCTGATAAAGACAGGTCCTTCTACGAACGTGAAATTGTCAAGCTCACCGAAAGATGACAACAAACCATCGAACAAAATGGCAAATACATTACTGATTACACTTTGTACTTTATATAAATAAATGACATTTGAAAAACAGTCAAAATGCGTCATGACTATTCGACAACCAATATATTCCATGTTAAGAAAATAAAGAACACTTAAATATGGAATGAACAACGATATCTGTTTTATTTGTATCACCGTTTTTAATTTCTGTACACAATTTACATTTATAAATTATATTAATACTATTTGCATTTTCATACACTTCTTTCACTTGATTACAGCTTACTTTTGTAATTTATTTTCTTCCATTTTTCAGTATTTTCTGTTGGGTCTTTTAAACCCCACTTTAAAATTTTTTAGATGGTACTAAATAAAATATACTTTTGTGCAGATGTAAATATATCATCATCTGTTAAGTTGTTTTTTTGTATCTTTTATAAAGAATGCATATTGCCAAAATTGAAATTTAATTATGTTATCTCTTTATTCATTTTTATTGATGTTTACAGTATGCGTTTTTCTATTTTTTTTTGTATGATACAAATTGGGTAATGATACGTTTAATCCAGAAAAATAATAATTCATAACGACATCCATTCAACGTTGATATGAAAAGTTTTGTTTGAGTAATGAAAACATTTCGAATTAATCTAGTGAAAGATCAGACATCACTCATAACGATTATTTAACAGCTCTTGTTAAAATCAATCATTAAAAAAATGTTAAATCTCTCACTAAAATCTAAAATATGTCTTCTAAGTTTAAAATTTGAAGTCTGAACTTTTTATAAATATAGAGTAATCCAAATGTGACACCTAGATTTGTGTTTTATTAAAAAGAAACTATACACATGTTTCCTTATACATCACTATATACACATGTTTCCTAAGCATCACATTTGGACGACTATACTTTTTATTTTAAAAAATGGATAAATTATATAGGAATACCTCGCATAGTACGGTTAATCGGCTCCACTAATTAGCTGAACTATTTGAAACCGGACTAATCGAAACAGTAAGTAAATACAAAAAAAGTTAATTGGTTCCAAATAATTTTTTTACGTTTTTTCAGTAAATAAAACGAAAGTAATTTATTCAAATGTTTGAATGTATCAATAAAACAAAACCAGGTGTTTATACATTCATTTTAAATACATTTTCTTCAAATGGGTTATTAAAATTTAATTATCAAAAAATCGACTTTACTCTGAAGTTACGAATCGAAAACTAATAGAAAAAGAAAAAAGACCACAACACTAGAACTGCGCATGCGCATAATTTGTTTTTTTTAATTTCAAACCGGACTATAGTGAAACCGTACTAATCGAAGCCGCACTATGCGAGGTATTACTGTATTGTACTATACGAATTGAACGAAATTGAAAAATTACAACATCGCGAAATTTGTTTTTTATTGTTGTATTTGACACAAAAATAAAAGTTTCCTAGGATGAATTGTTACTTGTAATAAAAATGAATTGTTTATGATAATTGGAAAATATTTAGATAATGGGTGAATACTAAATAAGTTCCGAAACATGCACCTAAACTATTATTATATCTACAAAAAACGAAAACCAATATAGAGGTCCATCGTTCACTGATCCATTCTCAATGTAGATAAAACAAGCGATCCTGAGAAATACTGTGAACAAATCAAAGATATGCAGGAAAAACTATGCAAAAATAGTCAGTATTGATAAACAGACCTAGCACTGTACTTTTTCACGATAAAACGAAACCTCACATTTTACAAATAACAGCACAAAAACTTTCGCAATTGCATTCACATTACTTCTCAGAAATTTCACCAGCGGATTTTCACTTTTTCACATGTTTGAATTTATTTTTGTGTAGTAAACACTTCTTGAATCAAGTCGATATCATTCAAGATTTTGACAAGTTTATTTAATCGAAGAATCGACAAATTTTGAAAAAAGGAATAATGGCCTTAGAATCCAAAATAGAATAACAGGAATAAATAATTTATATGTTGTCTATAAAGTCACAATTTTTATATATCTTTTTATGTTTCGTGGAAAAATCAAACATTGTCTTAGTAATAATAGACGATTTCTGATCTATAATTAATCTAATCAAATCTATAATTATCATAGCTATTTATTACCACTGCTTTATATTTTGATTTCTTACATTCACAAACATTAAGAGGATATTCTAGTCTAGAATTTCGAAAACAATCGATTTTTTTGCATATTTTCAAAGTTTAGACCTTTAAGAATATATCCTTAAGAGGATTTTTCGAAATTCGAATTATTTTCGGAGTTATAGCTATTTTTGTGACGCGCCAACCAATCCGGTCTGGCCGGAACGAATCAACTTTAAGCGCGTTTTTCTCGAAACTACTTTTTTCGGCACGGTTGACGTGATATCTCAAGTTGTAATGGACCGATTTACTTGAAATTTGGTACAGAGCTTCTCAATATAACAGTGATTGCCTCCGTCTAGGATTTTTTGAAAATTTTGTTTTTTACTATTTTTAAAAAATTCCGAAAGTTGAAAAAAATACGGCAAAAAATGACTGTTCTTTCACATTGCCGCCATTTTACGAAAAAAATTTTTTTTTAAATTTCTCTAGGCGGAGATACTACTACAACCTTCTTTTTCAATAATTTCAAAAAAATTTTTGTTTCATATGACCGGAAGGGTTGGAACCACGTCAACCAGGAGATATCTTTTTTTTCGAGCGCTCACTTTGCCAGCCTGTACCTTTTTCAATTTTGATTTTTTTGTTTTTAATAATACTTTTTTATACTCTTAAAATGTCAATAAATAACTGATAAAAAAATGGATACTAAAAATATTTGCTGTTTTTTTTTTATAGCGCCCGAAAAAACTAAAATTCGTGCGTCTAGACTAGAATACCCCCTTAAAAACGAAATGTTTACAAATGAAGTATTAATTTATTCAGAAATCTGTTCACGGCCAATAAAGTCGAAGATAAAGTATTAAAATATTTGTTAGTATGCACAGCTATAAAACAAATTATTAATTATGAAATCATAAAATTGTTTCCAGTAACAAAATAAAACACATTTTATCACATTACGGTCTGCAGTATTACGCGCTAGACTTCATCTAGAGTCCGGCGAATTTTGAAAAAAATGTACAAAAATAACTTCTTCATAAAATCAATGTAATTCTTAAACCAATTAACATTTTGAAATGAAATTTCATATCTGCCTATAAAATGGTTCGATGCATAGATATATGTAAATATAATAGTGTTTTTCAATCTGTAATGAGTGTACCAGCGTGATAAAGTACAAAAAAGAGATGCTTTATAATTATCATAGTTTATTATAAAAAAAAACACTTTTTAGCGTAAAAAAACATGTAGAAGGGATAAAAATATGATAAACTACGTAAAGCATATATTCTATATACTGAAGTTGTTAGAAAAAAAATAAGAATACCAATTTCGATTTTATTACAAAAAACAGAACTTTACTAGGGATAAAGATTACTTTATTTAAAATATCTGAAATATTTTTCGTAATTTTTATAATTTACCAATATTTTGAATATATACACCACCATCTTTTGATGGAATTAGAAAAAAATATATCTTGTACATATATTTTTTTTTTGGCGTCAAAAGTTCATACAACGAAACACGCGTTAACGCGTGAACGGACTTGCAGTTGTCCAACAGTAAACACGCGTTTAGACGTGGCCGGGCGGTAATGTACAAATAAATCATTCGCCGTAATATTTTATAAGCAATCAATAATAATTCAATGCTCAATTTCATCGTTGATGCACATTTCAATGGTCGTTTCATCAACATCAAAACACTGTATTATAAAATTTAATTAAAACATTTATTAATTATTATTTGATGATGACTTCAGTCACATTAAAATACAGGATCTTTTAACAGCAACGCCTGAACTTTGACAACGGATCGTGGGTATGTTTGAAATGACCGCGCTGTCATTCTGTGACGTTAGTGTTCTGTCATAGCTGCCTTTTAATTATGGAAAATAAACACGCTTCAACAATGCATCGAAATTGTGAAAATTTATGTTCGGTTCGTCAAATTTTGGTGAAAAAAATCATCTTCAGTGACGAATTTTTAGCTGAATGGCTTCGTAAATAAGCAAAATTGTCGGATCTGGGACGATGCCAATCCACAACAATTCCAAGAGTTTCTTTTGCATCCAGAAAAACTGACTGTTTGGTGTGGATTTTGGTCGGGCAGCGTCATCCAGCCATACGTATTCCGAAATGAAAAAAGCGAGGCGGTAACTGTCAACACTGAAAGGTATCAAGAGGTGATAACAGATTTTTTTGGCCCGAATTGGATGATATGGACATAGACAATATATGGTTTCAACAAAGACGGTGCTACGTGCCATTCAGCGGGTGACACAATGGCATTATTGAGGGAAAAGTTTCCAGGTTGCGTTATTTCGAGAAGAAGTTATGTCAACTGGCCGCCAAGATCATGTGATTTAACGCTCTTAGACTTTTTTCTTTGGAGCTACGTTCAGTCTCTGGCCTTTGCCAATAAACCAGCAACAATTGACGACCTGGAGAATGTCATTTAAGCCATTGTTGAAATCCAACCAGATTTATGTGAAAAAGTCATCTAAAATCGGGTCTCTCGGATCGATTCTTGCAAACGAAGCCGTGGAGACCATTTAAACGATGTTATTTTTAAAACATAATGGCATTAAATGTACTTTAATCCGCAATAAATATTTTTGTCATATCTTACATACAACTCTTTTTATTCATTTTAAAGATCGAGCGCCCTTATTGAAAGACCTTGTATTTGAGAGAATGTTTGTATATAAGAATTTCTTATATGAAAGTGATTCACCCATGTAAAAATCAATAACCACAATGCCAAAGCAATTATGAAAAAAAAAACTATTATGAAAATCACATTACAAAAACTAAATTATTTTAATAATACATGATTTTAACAAAAATATAATATACTGAAAAAATCTACCTTAAATAAAAACAAATACAATAAAGAATAGAATACAATTCAAAAGACCAGAAGGCGGAAGGGAGATATTTGCCAATATATATATATATATATATATATATATATATATATATATATATATATATATATATGAAAAAGAAAGTGTATTAATCATAACAATAAATAATAAAAGACATATGAAGATTCGCGACAATAATTCTCTAGCAAACTATGTGATTTACAAAGCAGAAATGCGAATTAACAAATGTACAGTAACACATTTATTGACTGAAAATTGATACGTCACAACAACTGGTTTTCGATCTTATAAATAATTATTTAAATAAATGTACGTTTATGTCTATTATAACTATTAATATTTACTTCACTGTAAATTACTTTAACATCCCAAGAATGTCTGGTGACTCATATTTATATCTCTGATTAAATGACAATTCGCGTTAAATTACCTTCTATAAATTATGCATTCACAAATGATAAAAAATAAAGGGTGAGCTCATCCTTATTATTATGCAATCATGATAAAATTTTGTAATAGTATATAACAAAAATATTTTACGATATTTTTTTTGAAAGAAAAACAATGTATACTGTTTTAAATATACACATACATACTCTCTTTTTCTCTCTCTCTCTCTCTCTCACACACACACACACACACACACACACACATATATATATATATATATATATATATATATATATATATATATATATATATATATATATATATATATATATATATATATATATATATATATATATATATATACTCGTAATTTCAAAATCAAGTCTCCATAAACAATTTATTATATTTTTTTTATTATTTTATTCCAAATTTACATACTATGGTTTACAAATTAACTAAAAAAGAAAGAAAAAAATACTCTTTCCATATATATAAAAGACAGTGCTATAACAATCAATTGTTGAAGAGTTTAATCCTATATATCTTAACAGACCTCCAACTGATCACAAAATGATTAATAATTATTTGATTATTTCAAAGAAACAGGTTGACACGATATTGCTTATGATCGGCGACGCAGTGGTCAACCAAAAAATTCAACTAATGCAGAAGCCTCTTTATTAGTTTGTACACATATATAAAACAGACCACGTAAATCAATAAAAAGGTCGTCAAAAGAAATAAATTTTTCACTGTGTTCGATTAGAAGTACGCTTTCAATTAATTATTTTCTTCAATTCAAAATCCACTTAGTTCGAAAATACAAAACAGCTAAAATATTGCATTAGGATATACCAGTGATCGGCAAACTCATTAGTTAAAAGAACCAAATGTCAGCAGTACAACAATATATTATTTTTTTTTTTTTGAGAGCCAAATTTTCAAGATATCTGTTTTAGAAGTCGATTAAAACTAGGAACTAGTATTATGTGATAGATAGGATTAGACATGTTCCATGTACTGGATTGCTTTTTTTCTCCACTATAAACGCGGTTGCACATTGTCAATATAGTTGACTTACATTTTTTCTGCTCAAGCGCAGTTATAGTGAAATATCGTGTTCGTGTCTATATTACACACTGCGCTTGCGGTTCGGAAGAAAAGTTTCTTGTTGTCGAACAACTACGTTTTCCTTGTTTGTTCCAACCGGGAACATAGATGATCGAAAACGTGTCACTAGTGACGTAAAACCGAGTAGTGACGAGTGTTTATACCAATAAAATGCGAGTCATTTATACTAACCGACGATCTATTTTTAATGCCGTTTTTAAGCAAGAGGAAGAAATTTCAAATTTGTTTTAGCAAAAGTTTGAATTGCAGAGCATAAAATGTTGCGTTTTTGTATTATCGAGTTATTATTTAGCGAGTGTATTCATATTAAAAAAAATTTAGTTGAAATTTTTAAATATGGTGTTCGGTTGAAAAAAAGGGAACTGTAATATTTTATTAAAATATTAGTTTTACTATCGTTTCATTATATATATTATAGAGGTCTCGTACAGCAGTATCTTTTGCAGTGTCGAAGATATCCTTTTAATCTGTTAACACAATAAGTACCGGCCATAAAATCTTTTTTAATTTGTTCCGTATACGGGATAACTTCATTTTTCAGCTGTCCTACAATCTAAGTAAGGTTACGTTGCGTTAGATTTTTCAGCTGTCACATTAAGTAGGTCACGGTATATGTTAGATCACTGCGCATGCTTCCCTGGGGACCATGCGTAGTAAGAGCCGCAGGCTGTCAAGTAGTCTTGGCTATATACTTTAAGCCGCATAGACAAGGCAACTAAAACTACGACCTTTGTGCACCTCTTTCTACTTGCTCGATGACGTATGCGCTAAAAGGAAAGTCAACTATAGTTGACAATGTGCACCAAACCTAATGTTAAATTTGTAAAATAATAATATTTGAAAAGATGATTCCTGTGGAAACCCTTGCGCCGTTTCTTCCCTACAGAGTGACATTACAAAGTGACACAGGGGTACCAGGGGCCGTTTCATAAAACTCACAGTTCCTGTATTACAAGTTCTTTATTTAAAATTTATATGGGATATTTGAAGAAAGAACTTGTAATACAGGAACTGTAAGTTGAATGAAATGGGCCCCCGGTTTTTTAAATATTGCGTTATTATTATTGACAATCAAAAAGTGTACTCAATGTACTAACTTTGAGTAATCGGTTTTTTGACTTTAAACACTGAATAAAAAAAAACTAGATACCTATCATAATTGAGAATAATCTCGTTTATTGATAAAAAGTATTTTTTATTATTATAATATTACATGGCACACATTTAATGTAAATAGTCATTATTTGTGGAAGAGCCGCATTCAAGTGGCCAAAGAGCCGCATGCGGCTCGCCGCGTTTTGCCGACTTCTGGGATATACAGTGAATTTGTGCAGAATAGGCCATTTGAAAAACGTATCACATTCGTCGATGAAGAAGTTTTTCATCTAAATGGTTCATTTAACAGAAATAATGTATAAATGAAACTTATGAACATTTTGAATATCTGTTATTTTAACAAAATAGGGCTTTGAAATATTCTGTAATTGTATTCGGAATTTTTGCAAAAAATATTTCTAGATAAATGGATTAGGCAATGTGAGTCAACTGAAAGGTCACTTTGGTCTAGACTTGACCACTATAAAGTATGAGGTCACCAGAAATTAATTATTTACGGTAATTGACTCGAAACAACAGATTATCAAAAGGAAAAAAAATGTTACGTTATTCATTTATGTTCAAAAGTCGTATTAACTGAAAGAAAATAATTAGAAGAAAATGATAACCAATTTAAATTATAGACCATGGATTCTGACATATTCTGTTTATAAATTATATATATATATATATATACATCAAGAATATCATGATAAAATATATCATAGGATAGATAATTAGCAGAGAAAGATACTCAAGATCGATTATCATGAAGACTGACTAGGAATAGAAGGCGGCAAACTACAATTACGCCACATATATATATATATATATATATATATATATATATATATATATATATATATATATATATATATATATATATATATATATATCACGCTTTCTAATCAAAAGTAGATGTTTTCTACAGCCATTTCTTAATAATTTCCAAATTAGTCAGTCGTACTCATGCAACATTGCAACTTCTTGTAACGCAAAAGAACATTATATGTGCATATGCATGATATATATATATATATATATATATATATATATATATATATATATATATATATATATAAATATAAATATATATATATATATATATAAATGTATATATATATATATATATATATATATATATATATATATGTAGACACACACATACACACACATGCACACATACAAGAATACGTGTTAAATATACAAATGCATCGATAAACTGGTCGAAGGTCACAAAAACTGCGCCTGTGCGACTTGTTTAATGTATTTACTTCCTCTTCCGTCATCAATAGTATCAGGCGTGGCAAAAATCAGTCAACATTCCATAAATTATTTTACCTGTACGATCTTGGTTTACGGTGTTTCTAAAAAAATGTATTCACATATATAGTAATAAAGTATATAAATATATTGAAATCATTTAGAAAGTGCTGAATTACTGTGTTATGTAAAAGTAATATTAATTCATTCTTCTTTTTTTTATAACCGGATTTTAAATTAAAAAAGTATTGTAGTATTTACATGTAAACAGAACAAATGGAAAGACATGATGAATGTAACGTGATTTCATTAACTAATTACCACTGAAAGATATATTTTGATTCGTATTATTTATACATTAAAAAATATTGCGTTCCAATAAAGAATTAAATTACATAAAACGTTACTTACATATATATATATATATATATATATATATATATATATATATATATATATATATATATATATATATATAACATTTTAAATAATTTAATGAAACAATCGACTAAAAATAATATGTATTTTAATATTATTTATTTGATAAATAATATTAAAATACATATTAAAAAAAATTAAAATCATTAATATGTGTGTATATGTGTAATGATCATTGACCCTAAGGTTTGGACCTACTGACCCATTCCATTCTTAAATTGCTCAAGTCATTTTTTAATCAGTCAACCTAGGTTACGTATGTATATACGTGCACACACACACACACACGCACACACACACGTACACACACACACACTCACGCACACACACACACATTCACGCACACACACACACTCACGCACACACACACTCACGCACACACACACTCACGCACACACACACACTCACGCACACACACACACACGCACACACACACACACACACATATACACATACAAACACACACACACTCACAAACAAACACACAAACAAATACATAAACAAATACACACACAAACAAATACACACACATATTTAAGTGAAGCATCTGTGATCAAAACTGCAAATTATGACAACAGATACCAATCACAAAAACATCATCAACTAAAACAAATGGTGATTAACATCAAAATTAAATGAATGACACATCGCTGTACAATAAAACAAACTGTATTTGAAAGTCATAGGGCAACTTCAAAAAAAAAAAACGTAACAGGACAAATGAATAATCTTTTTAAAGATTTTCTTTATACAAAAACAGTTCATCGAGAACTTCCGAAATATACTATGACAAGTAAATAAATTTTAGTAACTCATTAATGTTTCTATTGTAATTGTTATTCGAACATATACATACATGTATATATACATATACTCGTGTATATACACCCGTCTCTTAATTTACGCGGGACTTTTTTTACGCGAGTTTTTTTTTACGCGGCAAATTATACCTCTATTTACGCGAGACTTTTTTTACGCGGCACTTTTTATACGCGGTCAGATAGATTTCATTTTGTATAATTTTTCATGGAATTTATTATATATCAGAGTGACACAAATTCTTACTTGAACGTATAAAAGCACGATATAAATATATAAAAGGTTGATTGTTTTGAATTACAGTAGAATTTTTCCCAGGTTGCGTATTTCAAGGCTAACACTAAAAAGGAAGATTACCTATAAATGAGAAGACACATAGCTTGGCGTCGGGGGTTACCTCCAGGAAAGCTATTAAAATCAAGAAACATAGAATAAAAATTGAAATTAGACCAAAAACTGAAAACGCAAAAAAAAAAAAAAAAAAAAAAAAAAAAATTACAGTAGCGACAGTGACACCGAATAAAATTTATCTTCTTTTGTTTTCTCAAACGTCATTATTTTTTTGTTAAGCTTTGTGTGAAATAAATATGTGTTTCTTTCTACAACTTTACTAGCTTTTATTTCCAATATTTTTTCCATTGTACTGGCAGACTCAATTTACGCGATTTTCATTCGCGTAAAACAAATCCACGTGGAACGGATACTCGCGTAAATTGAGGGACGGGTGTGTATATATATATATATATATATATATATATATATATATATATATATATATATATATATATATATATATATATATATATATATACACATAAAGTATGTAAGAGATAAAAACAAAATAAAATGGATACAAAAACATAAAGATTGACGAATAAGTGAAATAAAAATATTAGGACTATTATTAGAAATTTGTGAAAGTGGAAGGAATATATTGTTCTAATTACAAAAATGTGCAACACTTTTTTCTAATATTGAATTGAAAATAAAAGCTAAAATTTAATATATATATATATATATATATGGTGTTTTATTAACCGTGATAGAACTTTAAATTGAATCCCTATCGAAGTTCTATCCAACCTAAAAAAAAAAAAAAAACACTTATACTTTTATACAAACACACATGTTTATATATAAACGTAATTTTTTTAGGTTAGATAGAACTTTTGATAAGGATTCAATTTAAAGTTCTATCACACGTAAAAAAACACTATATATATTGTGTGTATGTATATATATATATATATATATATATATATATATATATATATATATATATATATATATACTCAAAATTCAGAGTACAAATCAACAGTGCCTATTTATGGGCATTATATATTTTCAAATTAAACGTTACAGTTGACAGTTAACAGCGGCAACCACGCGTCGCGTTTTCTATTGACCTTGAAAACCTAATTCGGCCTTTGGGTTTAATATTAATTACCGAGCCAGCCTTTCTGAATCTTTCTATCTATGATCTAATCAAATTTAAAGTCGGTGCTTCGCGTATACAATATAAATGGAAAGGATTACAAAACTGCGTAACGAAAATATGCGATTTACCTGTATTGCTTCGACATTATTAAAAAAAATCTACATAACTATTATTGAATGCATCTTTCACGGAGATACTCCTCAAGGCCAAGAATTAAAATTTGAAAATGTAAATTCATATTGAGACACGACATACATACATACATACATATATATATATATATATATATATATATATATATATATATATATATATATATATATATATATATATATATATATATATATATATATATATATATATATATATATATATATATATATATATATATATATATATATATATATATATATATATATATATATATATATATATATATATATATATATATATATATATATATATATATATATATATATATATATATATATATATATATACATATATATACACACACATACGAGGGGCGTTTGATAAGTATGGTAAAAGAGTAAGAAAAACTAAATTAAAACATTTAATTAAATTAATTAATTATTTAAATTAAAAAATAAATAAATTTACCATTCTTATCAAACGACCTAGTGTGTATATATATATATATATATATATATATATATATATATATATATATATATATATATATATATATATATTAAGAGAGAGAGAGAGAGAGAGAGAGAGAGAGGGAGAGAAGGAGAGGAGAGAGAAAGAATCATCCACTAATAAAGTGATATTTTTATGTTGGTCAAAATAAATAATGCAATGTTTCGTAATTGTAGCAAAAAGGTAGGAGTACATATACTGCTGAAAGGTAATAGTTTTCTTAGTATCAAAATATAAAGTTTCCAATAAGTGCTTCAGAAGTTTAAATGGAAACAAAACAAAAAGTATTTAATTAATTAGTTATTTTTTTTTTTTATTTTCAATCATATTCTATGGCATCAATGATGGAACACAATTTCATTCATTTAACCACCACAACTTCGCTTCACATAATGCATTCTTTTAGTCCAATTTAAAGTCACTCGTTCACATAATCGTGGTCCAATTTCATGAATTAAACTTCAATGTTTATTTTTAATGCTTTTGTAGTTTATTAGCATAAACCAATGATTTCACATAACCTCACAGAAAATAATTCAACTGAGTTACATCACATGATCTTATTGGCCAATTGATGGGCCCATTTCGTAAAATAATGAACTCATAAACTTTTTTTTCAATAAGTCTATTGAAGTGTTTACAATTTCTAAGCGTTGTTGAAATATTAAACGTTTCATGATAATTTGCCAAATTATACTGAACTGAAATGTCAAAATGAGGTTAAAAAAATCAAACATGGCTGCCACCAGCTGTCAAAGTTCTAGCATTCTTATTGGAAAATCCTATATTAGTTAATTGTTAACTCTCATTATAAAAATGTCAAAACAGCATATAAGGCATGCTTTAATTTAGAAGTTTCGTCAAGGTAACAACGCTACAACAACAGTAAATAAACTGTACAAGATTTATGGTTTAGGAAATATAAGTGTAAGCCAAGTACAAAGATGATACTAGCGTTTCCGTTCTGGAAATTATAGTCTTGAAGATAAGCTAAGGGCAGGATGTTTCCAGGAGTTTGGCGACGAGAAATTACATATAATCACAGATCAAAATCAAAATTTAACAGTGGAAGAATTAGCCGAGCTGGTCCAATCAACCCATTCTACGGTCCATTGGCGTTTAAAAACGATTGACAAAATTTTTAAACTGGGTCAATGGGTTACTTAAGAATTATCGGAGCTTAATCTGAAACAACGAGTAGTTGAAAAAGACCCCATTTTTAAATCGAAATGTTACTGATGACGAAAAAAGGATTGTTTATAGCATCATTGATCGTCAAAGACAATGGGTCAACTGTAACGAAACACCATCTCCACAACCGAAGGGAGGACTTCATCTAAGTAAGATTATACTTTCGGTTTGGTAGGATAAGGATGGATTAGCAATTATAAACTGCTACCAGATAATCAGTCCATCACGAAAGTGTTGTATTGTAAACAAGTAGACCGGTTAAATAATTCTATCGGCAAAAGAAGGTCAGCACTGGTTAACAGAAAAGATGTAATTTTTCACCATGACATCTGGTCTCACACTACACGAGAAACGCTCCAAAAACTGAAAGAGTTTGAATGGGAAATTCATAAATCCAATATATTTTCCCTACCTGGTATCATCAAATTATCTATTTTGAAGTTTTCAAAACCACATTAGTAGGTAATAGTTTTATACAAAGACAGATGTCTGAAGGGAGTTTGATTTATTATTTAGTGCAAAACTAAGTGTTTTCTCGCCAGGGTATTGAAAATTTAAGAGTAAGATGGGAAGAAGTTGTGAATAATAATGGAAAAATATTTTGGATTAAAGTTAAAACGCATTTTTTTGTCTTATTTCAAAACTTTATGGAATAACCTGATATATGAATAAATATACTGTTTTTTTAATCGTGATAGAACTTTAGATTAAATCCCTATCTAAAGTTTTATCTAACCTAAAAAAACTCCTATATATATATATATATATATATATATATATATATATATATATATATATATATATATATATATATATATATATATATATATATATATACACACACTAATGCACATAATTCATGGCACAGATGAATAACAAGCAATTTATTGTTATAATTCAATGAAATTGTTAAATTAAAAAAAATATATTTAATTGAAAATGAATATAATATTCATTAAATTAATTCATTATATTATATAATATTCATTATATTTATTTTCAATTAAATATATATATTTTTTAATTTAACGACTTCATTGAATTATATCAATCAATTGCTTGTTACTCATGTGTGCCATGACTTATGTGCATCAGTGTACGTGTATAAAGAAATGATAAAGTTGTTTTCTTAGGTTAGATAGAACTTTCTATAGGGATTCAATTTAAAGTTCTATCACACTTAAAAAACATATATATATATATATATATATATATATATATATATATATATATATATATATATATATATGTTTATAACAAAATGAAATAACAGCTTTTTAATTGAATAATAATTACATATATGTAAATAAAATAACAAATAGTTTTTAATTTTCTGATATAAAAATAACATACTGTTTAATATTCATACAAGTATTTACTCAAGTTACTGATGTGTCATACAGAAAAGTATGTTAATAATTAAAAAAATATGAGTATTCCAACAATTATTAATAAAATGGAGGTCACTAAATTGTTTCTGTTTATTTTTTATACATACACACGTACAGCATATGTATTCAGTATTTTCACCTTTCTTATATTGCGAATTGATTGACTGTTGAAAAAATGTCCTACAAAAATATAATGTTCGTTTCGTGTTTGTCGCTACTGCAATGGAATCAGTTGTCTATGCTAAACAAGTTGCCGTTCATCTTCCCACTCATTTCGTTTACATAACTTAACACGCATGATGAGGTAATGTAAAAGTCGGATTGAGAATATAGTAAATATACATAAGACAAGTATGTATATTAAAAATAACTGGCCAAAATGTTATTTTAATTCGACTATTATTTGCAGAATCAGTTTTGAAACTGATTATTCTCGTCTCTCGGATCAAGTCGAATTATTTTCTTTTTCTGATCAATTTGATTTTCAAAAATAACCAAAAATTTTATACGTACTTTTCAAATAAAATAAATGTAAAAAATAGAACATTTCTCAATTAATGTGAGGTTTCCTTTTATAGTGATCTGAACAAAATGTGTAATTTGTCAACTATTTTTCAAATTATCAAACCTTTTTAATTATTAATTACCAAAAACAACTGTTTCAATAATTGAAATAGTCCTATCTGTTTTCGAAATTAATAGATAATTAACTCATTTTTAAATTTCTTGTGATTTATAACCTCATAATGAAATAATCCCCAATATAAAAAATATATCTGTCTTTGTTGTCATCGTAGGATAAAAATATTCTTGTTAGATTTTTATAATTTCAATTGCCACTAATTTATCTATTTTTGTATTTTTAATAAAAATTATTCAATTATGATAAAATTAAACTATTTTTATTAAAAATATTAAACTCTTATCAAAAACAAAATATTTTGCAAAACTATTCAATTTTTATCGTAATCAATAGATTAATTTTTTTTTGGTTATCAAAAATTTTACACGATTTTTCATACCATTAAAAACTGTATCATTTATATGTCTTTATTTGATGTGATGAGTTTCCTCCTGTTCTTTTTTAGTTTAAACTAAATATTTTTAATAAGATTCATGTCCATACATAAAGAATTTGTTTAGTAGCTACAATGAGTCTAAGTGAAACTCATACAGTATTATGTTCAATAAATTTTTGTATATAAATTTTTAAATAAAAAAAATCCTTTTTATATTTACCTTAAATTGTTTATTAAGGATATTTTTATCATATAAAAATAAATAAATCATAAAATAATACTTAAAGACCAAAAAAAAAGTACGAATTCTGAAAAATCATTCAAAAACACATCAAAATGAAACTCATACAACTAACAAATTATTTATTAAATTAAAATTTACAATGGACTGAATTATTTTAGTACTTAGTAGAGTAGTCTTTATTAATTTTTATAGCCTTTAAACGATTCAGGATGGATTTAACTAATTTTTCACAATAAGCTAGATCAATTTTTCCCATTCTTTTAACACCCCTTTTTTAAATCATTTTTATTACTAATATTGTGTGTTCTAATGGCAACTTCTAAGCGATTCTATAGATTTTCAATCGCATTTATATCTGGTGATTATGGTGGTGTTTCCAGTACTTTGGGGCAGTTATATAACAACCAACTACGTATTTTATAAGCTTTGTGCTTGGGATCGTTGTCCCGATAAAAATTAAATGTTTTTAAAATCCTAAATTTTTGATCACTGGCTTTCAAATTTTTTTTAACAGATCAAAATAAACATTTTGATTCATAATACCATCTATAAAATTAAATTTCCAACCCGCTCGCAGATATACACCTCCATACCATAACATGACAACTCCCATGTTTGACTATAGGACGTAAGTGTTTTTAAAGACATTTCTGTATTAGGTTTCTGCCATACATTAATTCTCCCAATGGATCCAAATAAATTATATTTGCTTTCATCCGTAAACAAAACATCTTTCCAATAATCAAAACTCTTATTAATATGTTCCCAAACGAAGCTTAACCTTTTGTTGCGATTAGCTAGATTAATGAAAGGTTTCTTCCTGGTAGTACGAGCATGAAACCCATTTTTATTTAGTATATTGCGAATTGTTTGGGGGCTTGTTTTTTTATTTAGATACTTTTTAACTTCTAAAGTCAATTTGGGCGCGCTAATTTTCGAATTTTCTTTAATTTTTCGTAGAATCCAACGCTCGTCGTGGTCATTAAAAATCTTGCGGAGACTCTGACTTTATTGTTAACATTTTGGCCATTTTTAAATCATTTTATTGCAGATTACATTGTAGCTTTTATTAACTATTTTCCCAATTTCCCGTAAAGTTTTTACATTTTTGTAATGAAAAATCATTAACTTTAGCTCGTCCGTGGATGATTGTCTCCTTTGTCTACTCAAAATGAAAATCCAACTTATATTTTTTACAAAATAATTACAAACGACTTAACAACAGATTTTTTTGTAACCAAAGTGACCAAACATATATTTAAAGAGTATTCTTTCTTAACACAGCAGTTTTCAAGCGAGAGTAATTCGCTGTATGAGTTTCATTTTGATGTATTTTTTGTTCATTTTTCAGAAATGGTTAATTTTTCTGAAGTAGAAGTATTAATTTACGATTGAAATTTTCAAATATAATAAAAATAACCTTAATAAAGAACTTAACCAAGAGAAATTAAGAAAATTGTTATTATGTTAAAATATATGTGTAAAATTATTGGAAACATAACTCTGAGTTTCACTTTGACTCACTGTACATGAAACCGCGGTAGAAATAGTGTTAAAGTTCTACAGAAATTTAACTTTTAAAATTATGGTTAAATATTATTCCTAAAACAGTGCTTCGTAATCGGTATTTCAATTAATTTTCCTATTTTGAAACAATTTACAATTTCTCGTTTTTTAATAACAATTTCTACATTTTTAGTACAAGAACAAAAACATTTCCAAAATAAATAATAGAAGGCAAGAAACGTCTTATTATTAGTTAAACTTTGTTAAATACAATTAACTTTTTGGTTAAATTATATATTTGTTTTTAATAAAAATTATGTTTTTTGAGTGGAAATTGTTTAACTTTCTGAAAATTGTTTATTTTTAATAAATTACTATTATTTTTAATACAGTTTTCCAATATTAATTGTATGGATTACGAATAACTGTGTGCATAGCTGTTATATTAAAAACTTGATTAGAACAAAATGAACAGGCTGTGTTAAAACCAGTTACGCTGTTTCGAAAGTATATATTAATCACGATCATTTATTTTACTATAATTGTTTAATTATGGCAAAATAAATTAATTACAAGTATATTTAGTATTTTTGGATCACCGCTTTACTTATTTTTTATTATAAATGTACTAATCAGATACTAAATAGAATTAATAACATTCTATACAATTCAAAATCATAACAGTTAGTGTGAAATTGCTATATATTTAAATAAATAAATCACTCAACTCAACACTATAAGATTTCATAAGTATTCAGTAATCACTTACTGCTCACTTCAACTGTTAATGAGCATTTTAATGGCCGCGTCATCATCTTAATCAAATAACGATGACATGGCCATTGAAATACTCATTTTCATTTTAAATAAACAATAAGATTACTGAACAGTGTTATAAATTTGTTTAGAGTAAGTGATTCATTCATTGAAAAATAAACTAGGCATATATCCAAACATCAATATTAATGTATGTTTTCCTAGATTATTTTTTTAACTTTTTAAATCTCCAACTGAATTTATTTGGAATAAAAACGAATATAAATAAAAAGACATATAATTTTATAAAAACTAAAGTAAGTCTTTTTTTCAAAGCAACAAAGTTTTTAACTAAGAGAATATACTCATATAATTAAAAAAGAAAAAAAACATGCATATTTCAGAAAAAAAAATGTTATTTTTTATAAATACATTAATTGATGAAGACATTCATTTCACTTAAATAAATATTAAAAATGACAATAAAAACGATAATTTTAAAAAAATAGACCATTTTTTACTGAAATAAAACAATAGATGTTTATATAATAACGCGTGTTTTATATTAACTTTGACAAAAGATAAAACTTCACTCACCTAAAGAGTAGCTTCTATTTACACTACCTCTGACGCCTCAAAATAACCTTGAGCTGAAACAATAAGATAATAATATCGAGTATCAAACATTTTCCAGTCTTAATATAGAAACTAATATTATCATGTGACAGATAACTAGAAAATTGTTTAATCTTAAAAATGTGCAAGAAATCTAAATTATATTATTTTTAAAAACAAATGTATATATGTCTGGGCATGTGCCTGATTCTTTTGTGCACACATAAAAAGCATACATAGCACAAAATACACGAATGCATACACACACACACACACACACACATACATATATATATATATATATATATATATATATATATATATATCTGAGCCGTTTATTTTGAAAATGTGGCAAGTTCATTTTTTGTTATTGCGAGATATTTAAGGGTTTGCATTTCAATAAATTTAAAAATATTGATAAGTATTAATAGACATATTTTTGTATTTTGAGGTATTAGATAATGTAAATTTATAATCCAATAGTGTTTATAGTGCTGGCTAAAAAAATAAAGGTTTTATTATAACTAAATGGACTTGAATCACTTTCAAAATTAATGAATTATTGTAATCGTTAATTTAAATGGATATTTCAGTTGTATCAGCTTTTTTTTAATAATATTATACAATGAAATTATACATTTTCGTTAATCATTTACTTTATACGTATAATTATATTGAATTTTACTCAGGATTTAACATTTTAAAATATTCATGATGAACGGGAGGTATATATGGTAATAAATCCATTATGTCCTTATATTTGTCAGATGTAATAGATCTCCTTCTTCCATACATAAAAGGTAATTTTATATTTCCGAAATTACTTGGTCTTCCTCGTTGTGGTGATAAATCGATAATTTTTAATTCAGCATCTCGTTCTATCGAAGTTTTATATAACATTTTGTATGGTGCATTCCTTGTAAATCTGATCCAGCAGATACTTAACCAATTCACAGTTCCTCCATTGGTATTTTTCCTTCTTTTTAAAACCGCTTCCTCCAGATGTTAGGTTGAAAAAAAATTGAAAAGGTTGGGTTGAAAAAAGGGATAAAAACACCCTACATTTCAGACATGATGTTAAACCACCACATTAACTTCACCATACAGCAAAACCGGAGTTAAATTTTGCCGTAATATATTCGATTAAAAATAATTTCAATCTAAGATGGACTTGCACCACTTTCAAAATAAATATATTTACAATACTGTAAGAGCTAAAACTTCCATCTCCCAAATATTAAGATTCTGAATTTTTTTACTATAAATTGTTTACAGATAAAAAGATCATAATAAGTTTTATCTATAACTACCATTATCTTCATTTTTTCAAAAATAGACTTGCCCCACTTTCAAAATAAACGGCTCATATATATATATATACATACAGTGAGTCAATAAAGAACTCGACACTCAATAACTTATTTTTTCTGCAGATATTAAATAATATTGTAATGCCTTTTATTACGAAAAAATACATTTTATTAAATGTATATTTATTATTAGTATTAAAATTACAAAATTTATAAAAATAAAAATTAAAATAATATTACAGAGCGAAAAGTAAAAAAAATGATATGATTGAAGTCAAAAAAGAACTCTGACACTCAAAATTTAATGATATATATTTAATTATTTTATGCTATTAAATATTTTGTTGGTAATCTTTTGTTGTTTTTAATTGCTGTCAGTCTTTCAGGCATCAATTTTACATTTTTTTTTTTTTTGCATATGGCAGGATCGATTTTGGCTCCTTCATCCCTTAAAATCAATTCTAAGTCTTTTTTGTTTGCAACCTGATATTTTTTAATTGGATTTCAATTATCCCATAGATGTTTAATCACATTAATGTCTGGCGATTGGGGAAGTGTTTCTATTACATGTGTACAGTTATAAAATAATCACAAATGCACGTTGTGAGCTTTGTGTTCGGGATCGTTATCTTGATTGAAATGGAAATTTTGTCTTATTCCCAATTTTTTGGCGCTAGAAATCATATTTTCTTTTAAAATGTTAATATACTGTTTGTGATCCATATGTCCATCAATTATACAAAGATTGCTAGGACCAACAGCAGACATACAACCCCAAATCATAATTGACATCTCGGTGCTTCATAGTGGCGTGTAAGTTTTTCTCCTTTAACTCTGTGTTCGGTTTTCGTCAGACGTGATACTGGTCATCTGATCGGAATATATTAAATTTGTTTTCCTCAGAAAATAAAACGTTACTCCAGAATGAAAAATCTTGATATTTATAAATGTTAGCGAATTCTAGCTTTTTGCGTCTGTTCACCTTTCTCGCAAACAATTTTCTACGAGGCACTCTTCTGTGAAAACTGTCTCTTCAAAAGACCAATCTAATTGTTTTAGGATACACACTTTTGTTTAGATATCGTGAGATTTCGTTTGCTCACTTTGGAGCACTCAACATTGTTTTTTTTTTAAATTTAGTGTACGATTCACCACTCGTCTGACTTGGTAAATATCTTAGATCTACTGGATTTTCCTTTATTTACCATGGATTTTGTCACTTTAAAATGTATAATAACATCATTAACTGTCGAATGAGACCTATTTATAATTTTCCTATTATCATGGCACGATTTTCCCTCATTATGATACTTTATAATCAGTTCTTTCACTTCTAAAGAAGTTTGTCCACGTTGTCTTCCCATTTACAACTATTAATACGGAATTTTTCACCTACTGCGACAATATACTGTTCAAATTTGTCAGTTGGATAAAACAAATAAACAAAAGACGGGAATTTCCCTTTCTAAACCTAAAAGAAATGACAATTTTACCAACTGTCCGACTTCTTTTTTGGTCTCAATTTTAATCTTCTCTTACTTTTTGTATTACAATAGTATTAAAAAATAATAATTTGGTTTTTACCGTTATTGTTTTTTATAAAGGATTAATAGTAATTTCTTGAATTGTAACTTTTTTTAAAAAAATCAGTTTAGCGTTATTTAATCTCTGCTAAAAGAATAAGTTACTAAGTATAAGAGTTCTTTATTGACTCACTGGGTATATATATATATATGTATATAATGTTCTGGAAAATAGCAATGCGGTAATGTGTAGTTCAAAAGAAGATTTTTATTGGACTTAATGAATTGCGATTATAGTTACATCTCTTGTATTCTTACTTAGGATGATTATGAAAAAAAACACAGTGAGAGCAATGAATATTTCTTGATTGTTTTGGATAATTCTTTTATTTCTTCATTCCATTCATTTATCAACTGTGTGCAAAAATAGCAGTACGAAATATTTGTAGTCAAAAATTAAAGTTCTTGTAATTTCTTGTTCTTAATTTGAATTTAAAAGATAAATTAATAAGGTGTTGATTAATTAAAATCTGCTCTGGTATCATTATTAATATATTATAAAAAAAATGGGCAAAGCACAACATTGTAGTACAGAAAAACAAGCATTAATTTTAAAATTATGCAAATCAGGAAAAACTTATAAAGAAATTCAAAAAATAATGATATGTTCCGCAAAAATGATTATCAATGCTAAAATATGGTCTCAAAAGTCAGAGAAAAGAGGAAGGAAATCGAAAACTATGCCCCAAGATGACAGGAATATAATTTTATATTCAAACAGAAATCCATTTAGAAGCTCTGAACAATTCAAACAGGATTTGAATTCGCCAGTAAGTGCTTCAACAGTAAGAAAACGGCTTATTAAAGCAGGCTCAAATGCAAGACATCCGAGGAAAACGCCATTATTTAATAAAAGACAACTAAAAAACAGGATAAACTTCACCAAAACGCATGGAGAATGACCGCTTGAAAAATAGCGTAATATCCTTTGGAGTGATGAGTCCAAAATAGTTTTACTTCATTCTAGCAGTGGACAACAATACGTTCAAAAACCTCAGCGTACTAAATTTGAACCAAGATATACCACAAAAACAATAAAAAATGGTGTATACAGTGTTATGGTGTGGACTTGTTTTTCTTAGTTTGGTGTAGGTCCAATTTATTAGATTAAGGAAAAAATGGATGCTGAATCATATGTAAAAATATTAAACAATATAGTACTTCCATTTGCCGAGGAAGAAATGCCATTGCACTGGGCATTTATGAAAGGCAATGACCCAAAGCACACGACAAAGAAAACGAAAAAGTGGTTACCTGACCATAAGGTGAATGTTCTTCTCTGACCTACCTAATCTATAGACCTCAATCCAATTGAAAATTTATGGGTTGATATTAAGAAGATCATACAAGAAGGCAGATTTCAAAATAGGTTGGAGATAGAGTTGGTTTGGAAGGTAATTCATATAAACAATTAGTGGAGTCCATGCCACGAAGGTGTCAGACTGTTTTGAAAACAAATGTCGCCGAAGAAAATACTAAATGTTGAAAATTATCAACATAATGAAAAACATTAACTTGAAAGAGAAAAACTCTATATTGAATTAAATATCTTAAATGGTACTATTTTAAAGAAACAGCATAATATATGTATATACTTTTTTAATTATTGAGTTTTTATCTTTTTATAATTTAGGAGAATTATTATATTTTGTTTTAGATATAAAAATATTACAATAAACTTTATAATGCATAACTAAAATATTGTTTTACTTTTACCTGCATAAAATTACCAATATAAAAAAGTAAAATCACGCTCTTATCTTTACGAATATGACTATATATATACATATACACACTCATATATAATCATCAATATCTTTCTATACACAGCTGGATGAAGGTCTCTCATAAAACCTTCCACTTTCAACCATCGAGCGCCTTTCTCTTTCATTTCCTATCAATAAATTTTCTCATGTCTCTATTCCATTTACCCATGGGTTTCTTCTTAAGTCTTTTTGTATATTTGAATTGCCAATCTATATATATATATATATATATATATATATATATATATATATATATATATATATATATATATCAGCTTTTATCAACCCACTGTTAGACGAAAACCTTATTAAATATTACCATTCACTGGTAATTGGTTATACTCAACATGTTGAATAAGCGAATTGGTAAGAATTTCATATTCAAGGTTTACCTTGAATATAAAATTGCCATCAACTCGACTAAGACCGACAACCTCCATGATGACCGACAACCACATCTTATAAAAAAAATAACTGTCGAAAAGATAAGGGAGTAAAACCCGAATAGAAAATTTTCACTAATCCGACTGGTCAGCGTGGTGAATATGATCAAATACCAGTGAATTAACCTGTTTACACTAGTATGCATGCATACAGTATTCACGGCGTATTGCCGCTCGTCTCACACCCTCTTTCTGTTAAAATTTCCCATCTAAAAAATTAATTTTCTGGAAAGAGTGTGTGAGACGAGCGACAATACGCCGTGAATACTGCATGCATGCACACTAGTGTAAACAGGTTAATTGAGGCTTTCGTCCAGTAGTGGATTGATATAGGGCTTAATGATATGATTATATATATATATATATATATATATATATATATATATATATATATATATATATATATACACTGGATAGAAAAAATCTGCGTACTCCTATCAATGCGGATATTAATTTAAATTTGAAAACATTTTTTTTTATTAATTCTATAAACTACTAATTCTTTATACATGATAATTCAAAACATTTTTAATTTATAGCAAATAAACTAAAAAATAAAAAACACAAAAATTCATACAAATTGAGTAGAAAAAGTCTGCGTACACTTTTTATTAGACGACAAATCCTGGATTTTTTTTGCAATATTTGCATTTATTATTGTTTTAAAATTATCACAGTTTTATGTCCTAGTTCCTACGTTGCAATGAAGCTCTAAAATATTATTTTTACTAATAGTAAAGTTTTTTGCAAAAAAGAAATAACATGGAATTCAGAAAGAGGAAATTTCTGTTAGTGAACGTAAAATTATTTTAAAGTTATGGAAAGAAGGAAAAAGTTTTCGTGAAATAAGAAAGGATGTTGGAAGACAACATTCTTTCATTCAAAAGGTAGTAATCAATTTTAAATCCACATTTGAAACCGCTTTCTAGCCGATCATCGAAGTTAACATTTAGATAAAGGGGTAAGATTGTGGCTTCAGTGAAAGAATATCCCCGAATAACTGCACCCCAAATTACAAAAGATATTGAAATACTATTTAAAAAACAAATCTGTGCTGATATTGTGCGAAAAATAATAAAAAATGATGGGTTATCATCATGAACGTGTTGCGCATAAGAAATCATTTATTTCACGTATCAAAAGATAAAAACGGATTGCATATGCAAATGCACACATTAATAAACTAATCCAGTTTTGGGAAAACATGATTTTTATAGCCGAGAGCAAATATTGTATTTTTAGAATAAAAAGACTCAAAATTGTATGTACATCACTGAATAAAAAAAATCTTGCTCTTACTGTGAAACACGGTGGTAGTAGAGTAATGGTATAGGGGTGTATAACAAGTAATGGCGTGGGGTAAATGGAGTTTTTAGAATACATGATGGATAAATATGCTTACTTTAATATTTTAAAAAGAAATATAAAGCAAAGTGCTGAAAAATTAAGTCTAGGTCCCGATTATAATTTTGTGTATGACAATGATCCGAAGAACACGTCAGAAGTTGTTAAACTATATATATTATGTAACGTTCCAAAACAGTTGGATGCACCTCTCCAATCTCTAGACCTAAATCCTATACAACATATTTGTGATTTTCTTAAACGTAGAATTCGCCAACATGACATAACTTCAAAGGAAATGTTGAAAAAAGTTATAGAAGAGTGGAATAAGATTAGTGCTAAAGAAACCAAAAAATTGTACATCCCATGGAAAAAAGATTATAGGAGCTTTTTTTAAAAAAAAGAAGCTATCCAACCAGTTACTAATTCACTTGAAAAATTTATTTTACTTTATATTATTTTCGATTTTCATTTGCTGTGCGCAGACATTTTCTGCTCAATTTGTATGAATTTATGTGTATTTTATTTTTTAGTTTATTTTTTATAAATTTAAAATGTTTTCAATTGTCATGTATAAAAAATTAGTAGTTTATAGAATTAATAAAAAATATGTTTGTTTTCAAATTTACATTAGTAAGTTTATTTTATTGAGAAATATATCCGTATTAATAGGTATACGCAGATATTTTCAGCCTAGTGTATATATATATATATATATATATCGAGGGTTGAGCATGAGATTGACAACCTCATCTTGTAAAAAACCAAATGTCGAAAAGCTCTGACATGAAAAAAGATTGTATTGAACTGGCATTGTTAGAGGCCAGGGACTGAAATAATCTGTGGAACCAATTTATATATATATATATATATATATATATATATATATATATATATATATATATATATATATATAGGGGATTCCATCAAGAGTAAACAACTTTATTTTTAAATAAAACGATGTATTTTTGAATAAGCGATGATGAGTGTGCGCTCCTGATGAGACACCGTATATAAATATATATTAAATAGCAGACGAGACTCTTAATCCTTAATAAAGGCAATCCTGCTTATAGGAGTAAACCCTGAGTAAAAAATTCTTAGCAACCAGACTAGTCAGCGTGGTGTACACAATCAAATATTAATGAATGTTAACATTTCTGAGGTTTCCGCCCAGCAGTTGGTTGATGTAAGCTAAAACTATGATATATATATATATATATATATATATATATATATATATATATATATATATATATATATATATATCCTTGGGCAACATTAAAAAAACATCTCTATATTTCTATAATTTTTCACGTAAATTTTAAATTCATATGAATAAAAAAACACTGTATCTCAAAGAGTCTTAAAAAATTACATGCCTTCATTTTTTCAACAATAAACATATTGACTTTCGCGATGCAGGCGTATAAATGCTATCAAAAGGTTAAAAAAATAATTATAGTGGAAATTATCTAAGTGAATAAACAAATCTATTTATAAAAAAAAATAATTGTTTGTGAGAAAAAAAATCCAAGTGATTTATACAAGCACTTAATGTGAAATATTGTACATAAATTAAACAGTTATCACAATGATGTCTTTTCATATATCATCCACAAACATATATACAAAGATTTGCATGAAAACAGCAATGTAAGAATATTGGGCTGATGGAAAAATATTTTTTATTTTACCTACATCAATATGATCAGTATATCTCTTATTTATAAAATTGAAAAATATTATATATATATATATATATATATATATATATATATATATATATATATATATATATATGTGTGTGTGTGTGTGTGTGTATGTGTGTGTGTATTTGTCTGTGTGCGTGGGTTAAATTGTCTTATGATCGCTAATAGAAGAGTTAAAATTTCATACTGTAAAATATACAGTATTAGTTTAATTATTACAGAATGAAGCATAGTATCAAAGAAAGTGCCTAATGTATAAAAACCTACAATGTTTAACAGAAATGAACTTTTATCCCAATGGTTATGAAATTTAACATCACAATGGTTATGAAGTGTTCAATAATCACTTATTGTTCACTTTTTGTTTATAAGTAATTATTGAATACTTTATAACCATTGTGGTGTTGAGGATAAAAAATCATTTGTGTTAAAGTGAATCCGCCACAGTTCCAAAACAAACAATAACCTACACGATGTGTTTGAAAATATGCAGTTGCTAAACGCATGCGTAAGTTAAAAAAAAATCTGATCCGGTGATTTTAACTTGTGATTAATTGTATTCTGGAATACATTCAGTGATTGATTATATCTTTCTGAAGAAGGTGATAACTGAAATTCACAACAAACATAACGAGAATTAACAAATAAACTTAAAGTTGATAGTTTTGGATATTTTAAAATAAAATTATTTCAAAACTTAATATTTGGATAACACAAGAAATTTGATAAATAGATTTACAACATATAAGATTTTGCTTTTTCGACGAGTAAATGAACCATTTTTGTAACGAATTGCAACACAATATAATTTGGTTCTATACTATAATATAGTGAGAAAGACATTGATTTGCCAAAAGGTGAAATTTCACTCTCGATGACGAAACAATCAAAATAAAACGGAATTGTTAATAACAAACTTTTAAAATTCAGTGCAACTATTATTACAGATCGATGTCTTATTATTTTTTTGTATCTAAATCAATATTTTTTATGGGGAAAAAATTTTCTTGATATATGAAACAGAGTAATAATAAAAATTGAAAATTATATAATCGATTGAATAAAAAAAATGTTTTTATTCAATAAATAAAAACCGAAAAGACTTTTTCACCCATCCAATATTTTTTCAAATGACAATTTTATATACTTTTCTTCACGTCTACTTAGATAGCATATTTTATACATACATTTAAAATCTATTAAAAAAATGACATCCTTACTTTACTGCTAAGTTTTCAGGTATTTTCGATGAAAAGAATCAATAAAGATTTCTTTGTAAGTAGATTAAAATAGTAGCAATTAACTACTTACATAAAAGAAATTAAAATTATTGCTTTTATCATCTAATATTACATCAAAATATTGCTTCTAAAATTGGATCTAAACAGTAAGACATTTAAAGAAATTATAACAATTTCTTAATTCTGTATAAATAAAAAAATAACTTGTGCAAAAACACAATTATCTACAAAATAAAATTATCGGTGAAATATAGGTGTTTTTAAGCGTGGTAGAATTTTAAATTAAATCCCTATCGAGAGTTCTATCTAACCTAAAACAATATCTTTATATATATATATATATATATATATATATGCATGTGTGTGTGTGTATGTATATATAAAGATATGATAAAATATAAAATTCTACCACGCTACATCTAATAATTGAATGAATCTATATATTTATATATATATATATATATATATATATATGCATGTGTGTGTGTGTATGTATATATAAAGATATGATAAAATATGTTTTTTAGGTTAGATAGAACATTCGATAAGGATTCAATTTAAAATTCTACCACGCTTAAAAAAACATCTATATATTATTGAATGAAGTATTAATAATAGTTTTATAAGATTTAATAACTTCCCAATAATTTTCGAAGACACCGGAGTATAAAATTTCAACTAGATTAATATAACAAAGATCATAAAATACAGTCGTCACAGATTAATAATCTGAGGATGAGTGTCGTAGCATTTGACCAATTTATTTGATAAAAAAAATAATGTATTTATATATATATATATATATATATATATATATATATATATATATATATTAACATTTCAGAAAACAATATAATTTCGTTTGATGAAAAATAAATGCCTCAAGATTATAACCTCCTAAAATTTTTTTTTAGAAGATCAATAAAATTATTTAATGGAGACAAAGTGGATGACATGGCCTGATTAATCAAATCATCGCACCTAATCCAACTGAAAACTTATAAAATGACATTAAACAAGCAAGAATATGTATAAATATAGATTTATGGAAAATAATTGAATAAGCATATAAAAATCGTTTTCAAATAGTTGATACAAAACATCAGTGAAATCTATGTTACATACATGTCAAGTAACTGTTTAAAACAAAGGCCATGCAAATAGCTATCAACAAAAGTAATAATATTTTAATGAATAATATTATTAATGTACTTATATCTTTTTTTATTTGGTAAGTGAATTTCGTATATTTATTTTTTTCATTAAATTGCATTCCATAACGAAATATATTTCGGCGACTTTCATGTGACCCGACATTTTAGTTTGGATCCCATTTTTATTCAGAAAAATAAATAAATAAAAATATCACTATGCCACATAAAACATTGATAATCCGTGGTGAAAAAAAATAATCGATACATGATATTTATATATTTATAAATAATATTATTGAAATGTCTTATGATAATGTTATTTTTAATAACAAAAAATATCAAACGGCCTAAATGAAAAATTCAGTATGGGACGCAGGCGGTCTATGCACCAAGAAACGTGTTACTAATAAAATGTGTTACAAAAAAGTTTAAATTTTTTAACTTGTTTTAATATACAGTTTTTAATATATTTATATATATGTCATCCAAATGTAACGCCTAGATTTGTGTCTTGTTAAAAGAAACTATACACATGTTTCTCTGAACACCACCCTATACACATGTTTATTTTTAATAAAACACAAATCTAGGCGTCACATTTGGATGACCATATATATATATATATATATATATATATATATATATATATATATACATACACACACACACACACACACACACTATGTCCTCTATACAAGTACATAAAGAAACATGAAAGTTTAAAATTATGAAAGGAGTGAAATAAGATAATGTGATAACACCAAAGTTAATTATAGCCGCACTATAAGAAATGTTTAAAGTACTAAAATGTAAATTTACTAGAATTAGGATTTAAGGAATTGAGATAAAATGACTACAATTTACTAACAATTTACACCTACAATTTACTAACAATATTATTTTCTTAACAAGACCATATGAACTTAAAAGAGAATATAAAAATTAGACAAAACAAATCAAAAAATTAGCTTTATGAAAATCATAGCAAAACACTCGTTTAAACTGCGCACGTTTGTGGAATGTCATTTTGTATTTTTTTAAGTTGGTACATCTGTATCAAATTTCAAGACGCTGCACTCATTAGTAAATAATTTACAATAGTTTTTGTTAGACGCTGATTGTTGTTCAGGGCGATTTTTACGATATCGAAATTAGTTGATCCAAGACTGCACTAAATTTTGTGTTTCCAGGTAAATAAACTTCACACAAACGTTGGAAATGTTAAGAAAAACATACCCTGAGGATTGTCTATCGCGAACAAGAGTTTTTGAGTCAAAGAAGGTCGTGGGCAGTCGATGATGAACCAAGGTCTGGACGCCCATCGACATCAACTAACGACGAACACGTCGTCCAAATCAAGGCATTGGTGCTTAAAAATCGCCGGATGTCCATCAGACAGTTAGTAAATGAAGTGGGAATCTCAAAAACACAATGCCATGTCATTTTGGCTAAAATGTTGGGTATGAAACGCGTCGGTTCTCGCATGGTGCCAAAAACACCGAATTTGTTTGTGAGTTTTTAGTCAAAAACTCAACCAATATCATTCCACAAACTCCGTATTCGCTTGATATGACTCTTTGTGACTTTTTCCTATACCCAAAACTCAAATTGCCGCTCCGAGGGTATCGTTTTGAGTCGATTAAAGCTCTAAAAGAAAATTCACTGCGTGAATTGAAGGCTGTACCACAAAGCGCGTTCACGGGGGCGTTTGAGGATTGGAAAAAGTGTTGGCATATGCATATTGCTTTCAATGGGAAATATTTTGAAAGCGACAAAATAAATATCGATGAATATATAACTTTTTATGTGTTTTATTTCGAAAGTTTTGTTAGTTTCTAAACTTAACTGTTATTATACAAATATGATAACATATAGGTTTTCAAATATTTTTCTTATTTTAAATAGATTTAAAATTAAACAAAGATAACGAATCTTTCTTAACACTTGCATATTTTTAAAAAAATAACAATTAAAATTATCAACATTATAAAATAGAAGAAAACAAATTAAAAGTGTATGTATAGAATAGAGCAGTGATATGATATCTATTAAATAATCGTCTTTATTAATTAATTCTTTATAATAAGTATCTGTCAACAAAAAAGATTTAAATGTCAGTTAATAAGTTAATTAAAAATTGATGTTATCGTTCGATGGAACTATAATTGACAAGTATAAATATGGAATATTGTTAAGACACACTATCTTATCGAATTTTCTTTTTATTAATACTCTTTTACAATAATTCACTTTATGTAATTATTTTTTTTTTTTACAAAATAACATTTATAGTGTTATTTAACTAAATAACGTTTTACATCGCAATTAATATTTTTTTAAAAAGCGATAATATTTATCTTAGACACGAGACTTTTATAAAAATACAATTAATTATTTTTAAAAGTGTTATTAACCCTTTAAATGTGATCGACTCCCATAAGCGATCAACAAAAACACTACTTATATACTAGACGTTCAAAAAAAAAATATTATCAGCACTTGGAACTATTATTTTATTCTATAGTAAGAAATTGAAAATAATGTTAATAACTCGCATTATCGAAACTGTTTATTTCGTAAATATTTTTAATTCTTTAAATAAAAACATGTTTTTTTTAAATTGGATAAGAGAAAAGAGTAAATTGTGCAAGGCGTCTAGACTAAATAATGTTTTCTATTCGGATTCTAGACAATCACAAACCAATGGAAAAATCACACAAAAGCAATTTGAGATTTACAAAACGATTAAATATTTCATCGGAACCAGAAACTAATAGAATGAAAAGTATTCCAATCTTCCAATTCAAGAAAAATCGTATAGACAAAAAATATGAATCCCATAATTCATTATTTCAATATAAGCAACCCTAAAAGTTAATCGGATATTGGCGAGAGATCGTCGATTTTAGACGATTTATCTACATTTTCATACTTCTTTTTTTGGATCTATGATTCGCTTTAATACAAAAGAGATACATAAGTATAATATACTAAATATTGAATATAAAATAACATATTTGCCAAGCAATGCTCACTTTCGATCGAATCGGAAAGTAATGTCGTTTCTGCGCATGTCGATATTCGTTAGTCATTTATCAGCTCATTGTGTACTTCAAAGTCGTGCCAAAGACATTTTAAGGTTAGAATGACTTGTTTACTCGTAAATAATAAAATCTTATTTTTTTTTGCAATTTATGGTGAAATGGCCAGCCAAATACCAGAAGAGGTATATAACCGGCATTGTATGCTTTTTGAGTTTCACGAGGATAGTAACGCAACGGTTGACTACCAAAAACATTTGCGATGTTTATCCAAACGCATTAGACGTTCGTAAATGCCAAAGGTGGTTTTCTAAGTTCAAATCCGGTAATTTCGATCTTTCCGACTCGTACCGATCAGGAAGACCAACAACTTTAGACATTGACATATTAAGGGCGGAAGTGGAAGCAACGTCCGTGTCAGACAATCGAGGAACTGTCAAACACTCTTAACCAACTTTGGTCGACCATCCAAGAACATTTGCAGCAGATTGGTAAAGTAAGCAGAGCAGGTGTTTGGGTCCCGCATAATCTGTCCGAAGAAAACAAAGCTAACCGATCCACCACATGCAACCTATTGCTTCAGCAGCACAATACAGAAGCGTTTTTTGATCGCTTGATCACTGGAGATGAAAAATGGGTCCTCTATGATAATCCAAAACGCAAAAGGCAGTGGCTCTCTCCGAATGAATCGCCACGAAGTACAGCTAAGCCAGGTTTACACCCCAAAAAGGCGGTTTTGTGTGTTTGGTGAAGTATTCGCGGAGTCGTTCATTTTGAAGTGCTGAAACCTGGACAAATTGTGAATGGAGACCTTTACTGTGAACAATTGGATCGAGTAAATTAATCTTTAATTGAAAAGTGCCCAGCGATTGTCAACAGAAAAAATGTTATTCTGCAACACGATAATGCAAGACCGCACTGCGTAAGACAAACCTTGGAAAAAATTAATGAATTGGGATGGGAGGTATTGCATCACCCACCATACTCGCCCGATATTGCGCCATCGGATTTCCATTTATTCCGATCGCTACAACATTTTCTAAGTGGCAAAAAATTTGAAAATTCGGATGATGTTCAAAATACCATCTCCAGATATTTTGCTCAAAAACAAATTGATTTTTATCGATCCGGCATTGAAAATTTGCACACTAGATGACAAAAGGTTGTTAATACATTATTGATTAAAAATAAAAACTTGGTAAAAATTTATCTGTTTGAATTTAATGTAGAAAAATGACATTACTTTCCGGTCCCCTAATATTTACATCAATGATAAATACAACTTTATTCGATTAATAAAATTGAAGACTATATAAACTGCTATAAGACAATTAAATAATTTAATAAGTTTTATATACTACGGAAATGATTTTGTAACATTCGAAAAACTGATCCAAACACAACTATTGTAAATTGACCATTCATAGCATGATGCACTTAGATTTCGAATGCCTCACAGTCAGAGGATTAAATAGTAGACAAAAATCAGTTGTATCTAATATAATAATATTTGACTAAAAATAACGATGCACTAATCAACTGGAAAAGTAGCAACTTTGATTTAGCCATTCTTCAACTTAACTCGTATTTTTTTGAATACATTTTTTGCAAGTGTCAAATAAATAAAATCAAAATATTAATCAGTTGCTCAAATTGGTTGTTCACAAACATCTATAACATTATTTTTGTATAAACACATTATTATTTTTTATTTAATATTGTTAAACATAGACAAACAAAAATATTCACCCATATAAACCGCTTAGAAAATGCTTGTAAAAAAGTGAACATAATTTCATATTAACTATTAGGTCGTGTCATATTAAATGTCGGATTTCTCATCAGACACAAAAACATTTCTAAAAATTAATTAAATAAAAATGTTCGTTTAGTAGTAATTTAATAATGAATGTACGTAATTATTACATAAAAAATATTTTTTTAAATAAAACTGTTTCCAATTTTTATAAACATTTATAAATGCAATAACTTCAAATAGTTATTTATTTATTTATTTGTACACAATATTACTAAATTAATTGTTTCATATAAAATAAACAATACTTTTAATTAAATAATATTTTAAACATTGACAACAGGTAATAAAAAACATGTAACATTTTTATATAAACACACTTCTATTCGCATTTAAAATGATAATTAAATAACAAATAATACAAACATTAGTGACCAACATTTTACATTATACTTTGCTGTCACAGCAACGCATCTAGTTTTTATTTACTCCCCGCTATTCCACTAACTGTATTCAAAGACATGGCAATGCCTCTACAGAAACAGTATCATTAACATTAACGAAAACCACTTTTCAAAAACATAACCATGACATAATGACATTTTCAAATATCAATTCATTATTAGAGTTTATATACAATTTGATCAGATTATCTACATATACGAAAATACATTTAATTGTTAATATTTTAAAATTCTTTACATCGAAATATGTATTATGAAAACAAAACATCAAAACATTTATTTTTTTTAAAAAAATACAAAGAAAAAATAAAACAGCACTATGTAAAAATTACATTTTTTAAATTATACATAATAACTTTTAACAAAATTAACATAAAATAACTTGTAAGTTTTCATTTGATTATGATGTTTAGGAAAGTAGATTATGAAACGATTAAATATTTTTAAAAAAATATACATTAACAATCAAATAACAAATGTGTGTGGCAAATGTGCCTTCCAGGACCCAATCATTTGCAAAATGTGCGCTGAACATGAATAAAGTTTGCATATTGTTTATTTCTAAATTCAAGAATAAATTGGAATTTGGTTTTCTTATTTGTATTCATTTTTTAATCGAATAAATAAACAAATTAAAACCGTTACTTGAAACAAAATTGTACTAAATGGTGTAATATATATATATATATATATATATATATATATATATATATATATATATATATATATATATGTATGTATATCGTAAAATATAAGACTTTTTGAAGACGGGTCATTTGACCTGTTGTGGTAGAAATTAGTGTACACGAAATATCGGTAGGTTTAGTGTTAATGGAATCGTGGGCAAAATGGTCTAACTGAATATTCTAAAATAAAATTGAAAAAGCGAAGAAGATGTTACATTTCATTCCCATCAATCAAAATAATTTCTTGGCACATTTCATTTCCATCAAAATAATGATCCAGAATCAAAGGGTCATGATATGTATTTTTGGTTTCTTTGTAATTATCCGAAAGTAAAACAAACACTATAACAATCTCCGAACATAAATACTATTGAAAATCTTTGGAATTTGTTAAGAAGACAACTTCAAAATCATACAATAATCAACAGACAACGTATAAAGCAAGTGATCCAAGAAGAGTGTATTGTAATTATTTTAAGGAGGTATTCTAGTCTAGAAATTCGAAAAAAAATCGATTTTTTTGCATATCTTCAAAGTTTAGACCTTTAAGAATATGTCCTTAGGAGGATTTTTCGAAATTCGAATTATTTTCGGAGTTATAGCTATTTTTGTGACGCGGCAACCAATCCGGTCTGGCCGGAACGAATCAACTTTAAGCGCGTTTTTCTCGAAACTACTTTTTTCGACACGGTTGACGTGATATCTCAAGTTATAATGGACCGATTTACTTGAAATTTGGTACAGAGCTTCTCAATATAATAGTGATTGCTCCCGCCTAGGATTTTTTGAAAATTTTGTTTTTTACTATTTTGAAAAATTCCGAAAGTTGAAAAAATAGGGCAAAAAAATGACTGTTTTTTCACACTGCCGCCATTTTGCGAAATTTTTTTTTTTAAATTTCCCTAGGCGGGGATACTACTACAACCTTCTTTTTCAATAATTTCAAAAAAAATTTTTGTTTCACATGACCAGAAGAGTTGGAACCACGTCAACCAGAAGACACCTTTTTTTTCGAGCTCCCACTTTGCCAGCCTGTACCTTTTTCAATTTTGAATTTTTTGTTTTTAATAATACTTTTTTATACTCTTAAAATGTCAATAAGTAACTGATAAAAAAATGGATATTAAAAATATTTGTTGGGTTTTTTTTATAGCGCCCGAAAAAAACACTTAAAATTCGTGCGTCTAGACTAGAATACTCCCTTAAGTTAGTTAAATCAATGTTGAATAGATTCAACAAATACATTAAGAAACTATAGGATACCGCTGCAAAATACTGACAAAATATTTTTGATACTGAATTCACCATGAATATCATATTTCCTTACATATTTGATATAAATTCAGGGTCATTTTTGCTTTATTTTTAAGAAAATGTTTTTTGGTTATATGAATTGATATCCTTATATAATTGTTTTATGGATTTATTTCTTATTTGTTCAAAACAAAAATCATTTAAAAAAAAAATCAAAAACAAAAAGAAATATTTTATATAGTGATCATTTTTTTATATTTGGCTCGTATTGAAAGGGTATGTGTATATATATATATGTATGTATTTATAATTTTGACAGGTAATTTGAAACTTAAAAATGGACGTAAACAACTTGCACTTCCGCAATGTCATGTTATTTCATTTCCGACAAGGAAGAATGCTGCCCAAACGGTAAAGAATATATGTGCAGTTTAAGGAGATGATGCTGCATCGGAAAGCCCTCTTCGCAAGTGGTTCGTCCGCTTTAGAAGTAACAATTTTGATCTAGAGGACAGAGAATGCTCCGGTAGGCCTAAGATTGTCGATAATAATCACATCGCAACTTTAATTGAAAATAACTTACATCACAGGGCGCGTGTGATATCACAGAGGTACTCCAGGTATCTCAAATGAATGTTGTAAGGCATTTGGGCGCACTAGGTTATGTGAATTGCTATGATGTTTGGGTTTCATATAATCTGACAGAATGACATTTGATGGACCGTATTACTATCAACGATACGCTCTTGAAACACAATGACAGCAACCCATTTTTAAAAGTGATTATGAGTCATGAAAAATGGATCGTGTAGAACAATGTGAATCGAAAAAGATCCTGGACAAAACGAAATCAACAAACATTAATCACTTCAAACGCCGGTTTGCATACAAAAAAGATAATGCTGTGCATTTGGTGGAATTGGAAGGGTGTTCTATGCTACTAACTGCTTCCACTTAACCAAACGTTAAATTCGACCAAGGACTGCTCTGAACTTGATCAATTAAAGACAACGATCGACCGAAAGCGTCTGGAACTGGCAAATCGAAAGGGCGTAGTCTTTCACTGGGTCAACGCAAGACCGCATGTGCCTTTACAGATACGACAAAAAATTGTGCAACTTGGGTGGAATGTCCTATCCCATCCACCGTATTCCTCTGACTTATGCCCTCAGATTACTATTTATTACGGTCGATATAGAATTCGTTTAACGGAAAGAACTTCAGTTCATTGGAAGACTGAAAAAATCACCTCGAGTACTTTATAACAGAAAAGGACACAAAGTTCTAGGAGAGTGGAATGAAGCTATCTGAAATATCGCGAAAGGTGATACAACAGGATGACACATACAGTTAACGACATTCAGTTGTATACGATGTGTTTTCTTTGATAAATAATTGCAAATATTTTTTTAAATATCTGTTAAAACATTTATATTAATATATAATTTCTAATGATTATTTCATAAAAATAAAAGATACACTTAAAAAATCAGTACTCTCGCAATCAAACTTAGATAAAAAGTACCTTAAATTGGCATACATTCAGTTGATACCATAGGTGTGTAAGTAAATAAAAATGAACAAAAATAAATCACGATCAAAATATCAACGAAGCACTCGCACACATTAACATGTTGTATTAAAGTCCATTCCTTCTTTAACTGTCAAAAATAGAAAAAATGGAAAAAGTGGTTGAATTTTGATAAGTTTTTTATAATTATTCATAATGGGCAAAGGTACGTCAATTAATATTCGATCGTTAGTTATTTTCCATCGAGAAAAGGAAAAATCTTTAAGTGAAATCAGTGGTATTGTAAATCTACAGTTCAAAAAATTTGTGAACGATACTATTAGGAGGGCAGAATAGATAGTTTACCGAATACAAAGGGACCGAGAAAAATCACACCATCAGATATCAAATTCATTATGCGGGAAATCAAGAAAAATCCAAAACTAACTGCAGTTGAACTCACTAAAATGCTATTTGAATTGAATGGTACAACTGTAAATCCGGTCACAGTAAGAAGAATTTGAAGAAAAAAAGGGTTTTTTTCGCATATAACTAGAATAAAAACATTAATAAGTAATGTGAACAGAATAAAGAGGCTGAAATTTGCATCAAAATACAAAAATAAAAGTGTGGATTTTTGGAAAAATGTAATTTTTATAGATGAAAGTAGGTTTACTTTGTTCCAAAGTGATAAAAGACAAGAAAAAAATTGGGGAAAGCGAAATGAAGCCTATAATGTGAAAATCTTATGTTCTACGGTAAAGCACGGAGGTAATAGTGTTATGTTTTGGGGTGCCATGGGTCATAAAGGTGCTGGTAATTTAGAAATTATAGAAAGCATTATGAATAAGGAAATATATTTAAATATCCTGAAGAGAAATTTAAAGAAATCGGCACAAAAATTTGGGGTTGAAAACACATTCTATTTCTATCAAAACATAAATCACTCTCTGTTCGAACGTGGTTACTATATAATTGTCCCAGGGTTATGGAAATGCCACCTCAAAGTCCAGACCTGAACCCGATCGAGCATCTGTGGGAGCACCTTGAAAAAAAATACGATTTCACGCTGTAAGGACCAACAAACCTTTACAACAAGTAATAAAAGAAGAATGATCCAAAATTCCAACAAAAATCACAAATAAATTAGTGGAATCTATACCCAATCATTTATTTGCTGTTATTAAAAATAAGGGAAATCCAACCAAATTCTAAAAGTGATATTTTTTACATCATTATCCTTCCGTATACAACTGAATGTTCTTTCATTTTATGCATTTTTTTAAAATAATTTGTTTGTTATGCCCTAATGGCAACTTAGTTTTTGTTCATTTTTTGACAATTATACTAATTATCATGGTAATAAATTAAGTTAGGCAAAAATCAAAATTAAAATATATTTTCCTGTTTTAATTCAACAATACATTTAAAAAATAGTCCATATACAACTGAATCTCGTTAATTGTATGTAATAAATTTTAAAAAAATTACAACTATGTAAAAAGCTCTATTAAAGTAAACTTAAAAAACGCTACGAACTTTTATTTCAGAGGCCAATATGTATGTATGTATGTACATATACACACACACACACATATATATATATATATATATATATATATATATATATATATATATATATATATATATATATATATATATATATATAATGTGAGGGGTTTGTTCTAAAAGTATCTGAACTTTGATTATACAGATGATATTGGTAGTGATGTTTTTAAAATATTTTTTCGTAAACATTCAATTTATAATTATTACAGTTTGATTGAAATTCGTAATATTAGTTATGACACAGACAGGCATTGAGCAAGTGTAAGAGGAGGGAAGAGGTGAAAAAATGAGATCCAATAACGAACCGTTTGTACTGTTTGTGCCATTCACAAATATTAATATATTAAAAATAGCATTCTTTTTCTTCAGTGATTATTATTAAAACACACCTAAAAACAAAATTTGAAAACTGATCACATAAATGTAACGAAAAATCAATGTCAATTTAATAATGAAAAATAAATACCAATTTTATATATATATATATATATATATATATACACATCATGTATAATATATAAATTATCATTGTATAATATGCACTAAAAAGCAATGAAACATCGAAAAAAAAGTTAAAAGTGTCAAATTGATCTTTATCCATTAGTGATTTAAATACGATTTAAATGTGCAAAAATGTAATGTTATCGAACAGAAAAATTGTGCATGCTACCTGGGAGTAATTTTTTGATATTCTGTATATGTTCATAATTTGTTTTTATTGTTAGATTACAAATTGATTAGTTACATAAATGGAATAGTGTACATAAATTATGCTACAATTTTTCGAAACAAGTAATAAAAGATTACAATCCGCATTCGAAAAATAACTCTATATTAACATATAATAATAGTATTGTAAAACATATATTTTCACTTTATTTCTTAAATTACGTATGTACATACGTAACTAACAAAATCTGTATATTAATAAATACTTCTCAAAAATATTAGCTATTCTACAAATTAAATTGTTCTTTGCTATTTTTACTCTTTTTATAAATTAATAATTATTATCGTAAATCAAAAATGTTTATATTACGGTATTTTCATTTAAAAAGTTAGGTACTTCATTTCTCAATTCTTACATGCACGCAAATATACCTATTTTTGCATATGTATAGCTTATATACCTTTCTATACACACACACACACATGCATATATATACCAAATTCACACATATCTTTCTATACTTGTGTGATTGGTATGTTATATATATATATATATATATATATATATATATATATATATATATATATATATATATATATATACACGCACACACTTATACATATGCATATACATCAGATAATGAAAAATAGTTTATTAGTAAAATATTCATCACTGAATATTTTATTGTGCACATATAAACACGACACATACAAAACTCAGTAATGTAGGAAACGTTCATAATATGTTAATTAAGAATTTAATAACTCTGACATTTTCGCTTTAAACTAATAGTGTTGAACTTATATTTTTTATTTCCGAGATATTATAGATCAGTAATCTTACCTTTTTCTGCACATCATTTATGAAAACATATTTATGTATATATGCATACATATATGTGTATATTTAAATTTATGTGTATAATCCACAGTAGAAATTAAACACATTAACACTAACACACGCGGCACCAATATGAATGTAAAGTTTAAATTAAAAGTTTTATTAACTTATATCCTTATAACCATTGAATAAATTTAAATCACTAACAATTATAAATACAAAATTATAAAAAAACGAAAATACACTTAAAAATATGTTGGAATTTGGTTCACCGTACTATCAACAACAAGTGGTTCTTAATTTATGAAGAATATTCTTAGTATATTGTACACTGTTAGCTTGTCTATGCGCATTACACGTGCGCAGCATATATTTATGTTGTCTGTCAGTGATTTTCACTCGTATTTCAGTTTGTGCAGATATTTCCGCTGTGTTGATATAATATTTATAAAATAATGAACTCTCAAACTTTATTTGGGATTCAGAGTACAGCTGGTGCTGTACCTGTAAGAAATGAGAAAGGTAAATTTCAGCATTAATAAAATTATACAAAAATGTATGCATGTTTATATACTTGTGTCACATATGCAGTGACCAAATAAACTATTCGTACCCTATGCAAGAAAATGTTTCTCTTTAAAATAAATATATTGAAAATATCGCTAATGATTTTTTTTGTCTATAAACGTATATAAAACAAAATTACAAAATGTCAATTAATTCGCGTAGATGTTATTTAAAATATCTAATTTTTACTTTAAAGACAGAGTATAACAAACTATTTGTACTCGTAAGAAATCAGATATTTTTCGTAATTTACCTCATTCATATCAAAGATTTTCTTACCTTTATAGTATTGTACAATGCACCATACATCAATTCTAGCATATATATCTAATAGTTAACACAGCGAATCAGTATAAAAAAAGCGTTCTTGAAAATGGGGCGCAAAAGTTGTGAAACAAGCGTTAAAAAACGTTAAATTGTGTTCAAATTTCATAATGAAGGTAAATATTACTTGGAAATTGGAAAAATAATAGAAAGGAGCAAGTCTACTGTTCAGTATATTATAAAAAAAGTTAATAAAGATGGCTTACTTAATAGTAACAGACATCGTATGGGACACTCGAGAGTAATTTTGGAACGACGAGAATATTTTCAGTTCATGAAATTAAAAAAGCCCACATAATAGTGTCGAGAATATTACGATAAATATTTCAACAAAAATATTTGTGCTGAAACTTGCTGTATTATATTAAGAACGTATGGTTATAATGTAAGTATAGCACGTAGAAAGCCGTACATAAATAAGACAAATCATCCAAAATGTTTAAACTTTGCCAAAGAACATGTAAACAAAAGTATTTCATTTTGGAAAAAAGTTATTTTCTCAGATGAGACCAAATTTAACGTGTTTGGTTCAAGTGATAGTTCTATTGTTTGGAGAGAAAAGAATGCAGAGCACAATATCAAAAATTTAAAACTAACCGTCAAACATGGAAGTGGTAGTGTAGTTGTGTGGGTTGCATGGCTTTATAGCAGGGTCAGAAAACTTGTATTAATAGATTGAATAATGGATAAATTTAAATATCTCGATATTTTACGCCCAAAATTAGAAAAAAGTGCAACTAAATTACGGTTAAAGAACAATGACTATTTCCAACAGAATAACGACCTCAAACACGCAACTCATATTACTAATACTTGACTTTTGTAATGCCTCACATTTATTGATTAAATTTCCCCAAAGCCCAGATATCAACCCCATTAAGAATTTTGGGCTGAAATTGATAAAACGCTGCGAAAAATAAAAGTGATTAGTAAAGAAATATGAAAAATACATTTTTTTTTAATTTAGAAACAACCGAATGCCGATGTGACATGAAATTAATTATAGTTAAAAATAATTGGGAACGTGAAAAAACATTTACAAGCCGTTATTAAGGCAAAGCGAGAACCAACTAAATATTAGTCCATGAATTTTTATAAGAAGATGTTAAAATATTGATGAGTACGATTAGTTTATTGGACTTTAATTTATTTACCTTTAAAGTAAAAAATATAAATTTTAAACAACAGTTACTTGATTTAATTGAAATTTTGTAATTTTGTTGTATATACATATATAGACAAGAAATTTCATCGGCAATATTTTCAATATATTTATTTTAAGAGAAACATTTTTTTGCATAAAGTACGAATGGTTTATTTGGTCACTGAATATGTATGCAATGTCTGCTTGAGAGTATATACAATAGGGTCATTCAAATGTGATGCCTAGATTTGTGTTTTATTAAAAAGAAACATTTTTATAGTTTCTGTTCTTTTTAATAAAACACAAATTTAGGCGTCACATTTGGATCACCCTATATATAATATATATATATATATAAAAGTACACATGTATGCACACACATATGTACATATTCTTATACATATTGCATGGGATGTACATGTATACACACATTTAAATAAATAATAACAATATGTATATACGTTGTAAATTTCATATTTGTAATTTTTTGGTTTTTGTAGTTAAATTTTAATTAACCTGTAGACATTATGTTTGTTAATAAAAACAACATTATGATTATGATACCTCAGTACTTATTAGTATTAAATGAAAATTAAATATTTGTGGGAAAATATTAGGCTTTAAAAGTGAAGCATTCAAAAAAAAATTTAAAAAGACTGTAGAAAAAAAGATTGTAGCATGCTAACTTTAACATGAATGAATCATTCACAATATCACAAGATTTTATAAAAGTTTCAATAATTATTTACCATCCACTTTATTCATTGATGCACATTTCAATGATCATTCTATATTTATCAGAATGCAGATTAACATCGCAGTTCTCTGAATTATGGCACAGCCATCAAATTTTTTAACAAAATGAACAGTACTCATTTCTGAACACTTAAAAAATCTTGTTATATTGAGGTGATTTATTGATGTTAAATACTATAATGTTTAAGTAATAATATAAAATTGGTAAAAACAAAAGCAATTTGGTTTATTTTTATTAAAATAACTTACAAAAATTTAATGTATACTAAAACCTAATATATTTAAATTAATAAAATAAAATGTAAATAGTGTTTGTATTTCTATTTAAATTTTATATGTGGCACTAATATACACAATATAAATACAACTAATTTTTGAAATGATTTACTTTAAAAACAAACACTAGTCGAACGATAATAATTTATATTCAAAATTTAAAGGTGAAATATCGATGCAAAAAGTGAAAGTTCATCGATATGTGTCTGGAAAAAGGCCCGATTATGCTCCTTATGCAAGCAGTGAATCCGAAAGTGAAGACGACGATTTTATGGAAAAACGAAATCGTAAACAATCGGTTAAAGAATCATCACCTTCACGAACCGACGACATAGAAGTCAACGATCCACGTTTAAGACGGCTTAAATATATCGAACAACAGATCGATACAGAACATCGTGCAGAAAGGCATAGGAAAATTCACGAACCTGAAATTTTAGAAACGAGTGAAGAAGAACCAGAAGAAACTGAAAATGTAAGACCACGACACACTGTCGAATGTTCAGGGGAATCTGAATCTGAAGTAGATTTAAGTGATAATGAAATAGAACGAAGACGACAACTTCTAAGACAAAAAGTGTTAAGTAAAAAAGAAGAAGAAATTCTCGACAAAGAAGAAGAACAAAAGTCGGAAGATGAAAGTTCAGCTAGTTCAGAATATGAAGAGTATACAGATTCAGAAGAAGAAGATGTCGGACCAAGACTGAAACCTATTTTTGTTCGAAAACGTGATCGAATTACAATTATTGAAAAAGAAAAAATGGAAATGAAGCAGAAACAAGCAGAATTAGAAGCGAAGAAATTGTCTGAAGAAAGAAAAAGACAAACGATTCGTTTAGTTGAAGAAACAATTAGAAAAGAACAACAATCTAAGAGGGATGATAATGAAATAAATTTAAATGACATATGCACTGATGATGAAAATGATGAAGTAGAATATGAAGCTTGGAAATTAAGAGAATTAAAACGTATAAAACGTGATAGAGAGGAAAGAGAACAGTAAGTATAAGAAAAACAATATGTTTTGTATATAAAATATTTATCATTTAATTGTTAAGCTAATAATATAAATTTATACTGTTGAAAAATGTATAATTGTATTCCGGTGACTTACTATTTACAATTTTTTTTTACCTAAAAAATATACTGACTTCAATAACTTTGATAGCAATTAAATCAAAAATTATTTAATGTATATTAAAAAGATTGTGACGTACTAATAATTTATTACTTTTATCTTAGACTGGAACGTGAACGCCTGGAAATAGAACGCTTGAGAAATATGACCGAAGATGAAAGAAGACTCGAATTGCGGCTTAATCCGAAACTTATTACAAATAAAGCAACTAAAGGAAAATATAAATTCCTGCAGAAATATTATCATCGCGGTGCATTTTATTTGGACAATGAAGACACAATTTATAAAAGAGATTTTTCAGCAGCTACACTCGATGATCACTTTGACAAAACCATTTTACCAAAAGTTATGCAAGTTAAAAATTTTGGAAGATCTGGTCGAACAAAATATACTCATTTAGTTGACCAAGATACAACACATTTTGATTCTCCCTGGGTCAGTGAAAGTACACAAAATCTTAAATTTCATAATACTCAAGCAGCAGGAATGAAACAGATGTTTGATAGACCTTCATTATCTAAGAAACGTGAACATACTTAGTTTATATTAATTTTAAATCTAAATGTAATGTCAGTAAATAAATTTATAAAAAAATACCTAATTATATTATTAAAACTTTATTTCATAACTCATTTTAGTATCACCGAGTCATCCTGGACGTATAATTTTTGTTATTTTTTTATATTTGTTTTACTTATTCATAATCAATATAAATTTATCATTAAATGTTGACTCAAGTATTTTATTCTGCAATATATATATATATATATATATATATATATATATATATATATATATATATATATATATATATATATACATACAAGAGAAAATATACTTTTTAAAATAAATTTTATCTATTATTTACTAAATCTATATATCAGAATGAAAGTAATCTGTTTTGTGTTTATTAAAATACTTTTTTTAGATATAAAATACAATTTTATTTTATAAAAATTAACAATTTAATATTATATAAATATTCAGCAAAATATATACATATTCAACTATTCTACTAATAATTTTTAGAGCACTAAATAAACAAATATAGTTTTTTTCAATAAGTGCTTCAGAAGTTTAACAAAATGTTAAAAAAACCTAGTCTTTTTAAGCATGTTAGAAATTTACATTGAAATCAATTTAAATTTCTATCACGCTTACTAAACACTATATATATATATATATTACACAAATGAATTTTCACCCCAACACCACACTAATTTAAAGTGTTCAATAATCACTTATTGTTCATTTGTTTTTTATAATTATATCGGCTGATGCATTTCGATGGCGATGCAATCATCGTCAGAGCCTTTCTATGTGTGTATATATATATATATATATATATATAATGAATTTAAATTTAAAAAATATATGTAATATTGTATCTGTATAAAATTACTTAAAAAAAAATCACCTACTAACATGTTTGCAGATGACTACTGCATATGCAGTACTTTCGCTATCGCACAACATATCAGGGTCGTTTGATAAGTAAGGTAAATTTGAAATTTATGTTTACACAAATGAATTTTCACCCCAACACCACAATAATTTAAAGTGTTCAATAATCACTTATTGTTCACTTGTTTTTTATAATTCAGAGCCGAAAAGCTCTGACGATGATGGCACCGCCATCGAAATGCATCAGCCGATATAATTATAAATTATAAAAAACAAGTGAACAATAAGTGATTATTGAACACTTTAAATTATTGTGGTGTTGGGGTGAAATTTCATTTGTGTAAAGTGAATCAGCCACAGTTCCAAAACAACTAATTGGAATTTATGAATAATTTTTTATAGTAATTTTTTACCATACTTATCAAACGATCCTCGTACTATGCAAACTCTGACCGTCCGTGAATGTGTTTAAATAATCGAGTTTCATTTTAATATATAAATTTCTAAATTATTTTTTTGCTATTCTAAATATGTGTATTAATTATTTCATTCACTTTTAATGCTTTTAATGCAATTTTTGCAGCTGCTACTTTCGCAGATTTTTTATTCTTACCATAGCCATACACTTTTTTCTTATGTCCATCAATCAAAAATGTTACACCTACCATTACATTACCATCCTCTAAATTAATGCTGGGGCTAAAATTATTAATTATTTTAACAAAAAATAAAAAAAATTAATATATATCACTTTACCTAAATTTTGGTGAAGCTTTTGTTTCTTCGTACAGTTTTCTTACCACATTTTTTGGAACATTTTGACTGAAATCTTCAATAATAGGTCTCATTAATTTATAAAATACTTTCCACACTACTTCTAAATTCATTCCGGAATCTAAAAATATTGCTCCTGCTAAAGATTCAAATATATCACCTAGAGCTTTTGGAACATCCACACATTCAGCCAAATTATAATCATCTTCTTCCAAAAGAAATAAAACCTTCAAATATATCAAAATATAAATATGTGTGTGTGTATGTGTGTATGTATGTGTATATATATATGTGTGTGTGTGTGTGTATATACACACACACACAAACTTCAATAACTAAGAAAACAACAAATTAACAGACATTTTATAGTTTTTGTAATTAAAATTACTTACATTTTCACTAATCATGAAGTTATTTTCTTCTTGATATTTAATGAATTTTAAAATTATACTGTTTAATTGAGGATTCATTGCTAGTAAAAATTTATGGAGTTCATTCTTAACAACAAGACTTGCAAACACAACATTATTTACGAGAGCTGATCTTAAATCTGTTAATTCACCAGGTGACAAATTACCACAAAATTCGTAAATATAACAAGTTATTAAAAAATCTAAAATTGCATCACCAAGAAATTCTAATCTTTGATAACAACCAGTTATTTTATTTGTGCTATAGGAAGCATGAGAAAAGGCTTGTAAAATATAAGCTCTGTTTTTAAATTTATATCCCAAGATTTTTTCCAAGTTTTCTGGTAAAATAAGATGAAAATCAATACTTTCTGCAACCTCAGACATTGTTTTTTCTTTGTTCACTACAGGAGAAGGAATAAGTTGATTGAGTAAATTTTCTAAGAATTCCGATCTAGGTAAAATTTCAAACCATCCTACAAGCTTTAATGCTGCTTCTATACCATTAGAATTTAAAAAACATCCAATTAAAGCTTCAACACAATCTGCCATACATTTGTCAGAAATAAGTTGTGATGTTAAACTATTCAACATCGATTCTGATGAAATTTCATAATCTTTTCTAGATATTATACTTGTTATTTGTTCAATTGTACTTTTTTCTAATAAACCATTAAATTGTTCATCTTGTGAGATTTTTAATTGGTATAAAACAGAACGTGGTAATACATCAGAATACTTCATCAAATTATGTGGAAGGCAAAAACAAGGGGGTATCACATCAAATTCCGGTAAAAATTCCTGAACATTCATAAAACTGCCAAGTTCTTTAGCTTTTGCACAATAAAAAAGATTTCTATTTCCAACAGCCTGTCCTTTAATATATGTCAATTTTCCTTCATCGAAATTTGGGAACTTCAAATAAAGATATAAAGAAGTACAGAATTTTAAAAATGAATCTCCCAAGGTTTCATAACGTTCCAAATTAATTATATCATTTGCACTTGCTGCTACTAATGCCTAAAACAAAATTTAATATAAATCATTTTTTTGTCCGAACTAATTTACTATACTATCCTAAAAATAGCACCATAAATGTAACAGTATCTACTTTAAACAACCGTCAAGCAATTTAGCAATTAACTTATATTTAAATATATATTTTTTTAATCAAACAATGACTTTTATATGAAAAAAAACAACAAAGTATTATATTATGTAATAGCTTGTTATTTATTTTGAAATTGGCAAATTCACTATAACATAATTAAATTATCACACCTCACACCACAAAATGTTATAGTGTTTAATAATTGCTCATTTAAAAAAACCTGATGTGCATTTCAGTGATCATGCTATTATTGCCAAAATGCTACATTATAAAAATCAAATTTTATAATGCAGTACTTCAACAATGATAACATGGACACTGAAATACATATCAGTTTTTAAGTAAATAAAAGTGAATAATAAATGATTACTAGGATACTTCTGTAAAATTTGATTATATTAAGAGTAAGCAATATATTTATGTCAAAAATGAATTTGCTACAGTATAAAAATAAATATTTATTTACTAAAATAAAAACTCTATTTCTAAACTAAAATAAAATAAGCTGTTATTAATTAAATTTATACATTATTATTTATAAATTCGATTTTTAAATCACATAACATCGTTTACTCCACATGTTTAATAACTAGTTTTTATAACTCTTGGTTTTATTTTATAGAATAAAAACAATAAAGTTTGGAAATTTTCATATATTAGTTAACAAAATATCATTTTTAACTATGATCATAAATAACTAATAAAATAACAAACAAATTATACTTCTGTACTACAATTTTTTAAGTTGTCATATTTATTTAAAACAATGGAGTAATTTTTATGGTTTCGACAATATTATGTTATGTTTAACTAGATAATCTCCAATATGTCCCTGAATACAATGTTGTATTAATCAAACCGAGTTAAAAAAAAATGATAGTCCAACTAACCAACATCATCATATAAAAGTTGTATGAATTATATGATTCACGACTTTATTGTACATGTTTGATTTTATACATATCAGGGGACTCCGCCCCCTGTTAGTTACACTCGGAAACCACCGGGAAGCTATGCCTTTCATTTACTCCCCCCTGTGAAATCTGTCCAAACTTACTTTTCTTGTTTCCCTCATGATACTTACAATTTTGAATATTTATTTACAATAATTAAAATTCAGAGGTAATCATTCACAATAGGAGTAGATTAATGACGTTAATTTTGTGATGGAACTATATACATATACATACATACATACATACATACATAGATATATAGATATATATATATATATATATATATATATATATATATATATATATATATATTATTCACTAGATATTATATAGACTTTATTTATAATTACTGATAATTTCAATGTTTATAACTAATATCTAATTCTAAACTTATTTCATTTTCATACCTGGTAAAAATCTTTTAATTCTGGTCCTGATGTATTACACTTATTTTGTATTATTTCAATAGCCACCACCTCTTTATCAATATTTTCAAAAGTAATTGCCAAATTAGATTTTATAAACTGAGAATGACATTCATTATCATCATCATCACTATATAGTTTCTGTGAAATAAAATTTTCATAATATTCTATATCAAGAACATTAACTGTGTCTATATTTCGTTCAATATCGATCGGTTCCTGTTCTTCTTTCCAAGGATAGATTTTATTTGAATAATTTCCTTGAAATTCAATCGTTTTCATATCAAGCATTTCAACGACAGGGCTAATACGTCCAGCCACAGATGGTGCAATAAAATCAGTAGACATTGTCTTGTTTTTATAATTTTTATTTAGGATATTTGGATCACATTTTAAAGATGCCCATTCATCTTTTAATGAAAACAAATTGAGTTCATGAATGACTGAAGTATATAATTGTTTAGCTCTATACAATCCCTCTATTCTATGAAGAATAGATGGTATTGAGCGTACTTTAAGCCATAAATCAGAAGAAAATGAAATTCTAATACACAGTTCTGGTATAAAATGTTCATTCATATGTTCAGAGTCACTTAATTTATATTTTTTTTTCATTTCTGATCTTGGTTTTAAATAATTCAAACTACTGGAAATACCAGTTACTAAAAGTAAAGGTTGAGTTGGATTTTCTATAATTTTACCATGTCTCTTATAATAATAATCTGAGAAACTGTTATATTCATTTGTAGGAAATTCACTTAAAGAATTTAAATCTTCACAAACATCACATACAAGATACCCAGCTGTGCTTTCTCTGTACCAAGGAAACACTATAGAATCTGTATAGTCTTTCTTAGTTACAATTAGATTCTTCTTTACAACCAAATCAGGTTCACATATATTTTCCAAAGTGAATTTCTGCTCAAGTGAACTATAATCAATATTATATTCAGTATTTGAAAATATTACAGGAACTAGAAAATAAGAATATTCTTTTCCATCGGTATCAAAAATAAGAAAAGATTTCAATATTTTCAGTACATCAGAAAAAATGAAACAATGAAATCGTTGAATTTTTTCAATTTCATTTTCATCGCAAACAATTTTATGATAATTTGTTTTTAAGCTAATATTAACTTCTCCAAATGAAAAATATATTGAAAAATCACATATATTTTGTAAATGTGTTTTTGATAAAATAGCAAATGTATGTTGAGATGTTATCTTTTCAATATATTTTCTTGTACAAAATGAAAAATTAGATTTCTCACAAAGTGACTCAAACTCAATTACATGAAGAAAATATTCATCGCTTTTATTACTTAATATATTATTATAAAAAACATCAGGACACTGTAAGTAAAATATATTTTTTTTGATTCTCAAACTAAATTTTGTACAATACATTTATTACATTTATGTTTATACCTTTTTTTTATACAATCTCCTAGATTTTTTTGTACCCGGTTTAATTATACACTCATTACTGGAATTGAGCTCATCATGTATATTTTGTGGAGAAGTTTCTTTTTTTCCTGGCAAGTGAGTAAATAAACTTTTAATTTCAATTTCATTTAATAAACAAGCATATTCTTTTGGTAATAATAAATCATTTAATTCTCCAAATTCATGAAGTCTCTGAACCGCTTTTAATGCAGCAGCCCTTTTTGCATCTTTAATATTATACATATATGGACCCTAAAATATGCAATATAATAAATAAGTTATATATATATATATATATATATATATATATATATATATATATATATATATACACACACACACACACATATATATACACAAGCACACACACACAGTCTATATATTATAATCATTAATAGTTTGCAATTTTTAACAATCTAGTTGATTATACATATACAAGATAGAATTTAAATCAAAGTTCAAATGTAATATTGGTAAGATCAAATACTATTTGTGAAAATTGTATTTATTTAAAAAACATATTCAAGTTAATGTTAACATTTTAAATAATTAAATGTAGTATTTATTTTTTTTTTTTTTTGGAAAATGCAACTACTCTATTTTTAATTAGCACAGATTCATCAGAAATATTTCTCAACTTTTTTACAATATTTATAATTTAACTTACTTTTATAACTTCTTTTACTAGTGATTGCATTGGAAATTCTAAATAAACACATATTTGATTATTAGAAATTTCTTTATACCAAACTGGTGCACTTTCTGTAAATTTATCCTGGGGTAAATTACTGCAATACCTATTAACCAATGAAATGGATGACGTCATAGTTGCTACAGCATTTGTACTTTCTACTATATAGGGTTCAATTAGATGATCATATAACTGATTTTCAACATCAGCCTCACTTGGTAAATTTCTTTCACTTTTTCCAATTAAAAACTAAAAATTATAGAATTATACATAAAAAAAATATATTACTATTTAAAAAAAGAAAAATGTTAAATATATAATTACTAACTAATTCAAACTATAAATATGTAAAACTTAATATTTATAAAAAAATATTTGTTAGTTTGTAGGTACACAAAATTACTTAATTATATAAATCTATTTCATTACCATTTTTAAAAAATCTTCAATTTTTTTATACATTCGATATCTATTGAATAATTTAATTGTATCGTTTCCTTGAGGAACCATTAAATTATATTTTCCATCTTTATGCCGAGCCCGTCCTTTAGACTGAATATAAGATCGATAATTCATTGGAAAATCAAACATTGTAATAAAAGTACAATTTGGTATATCAATTCCTTCCTCCATAACACTTGAACTTACAAGTATATTTGTCAACTTATTATTAAAATCTCTAATAGAAGACATATTACATTTTTTTAAATATAGTGATCTTCTTATTTGAGCGTATTGCAAATATACACTATTACTGAATCCCACTACAAAATCTGGCTTTAAAAAGGAAAATTTCTCACAATTTTTTACATTTTTAATAATATGATACAAAATCTGTGCTGTTGTTCGTCTTTGAACAAAAATAATCCCCATAAGCTCGTGGGCTTTTTTATTCTCATAATCTTTTTGATATTTTAAAATTAAATCAAACAATGTTCTTATTTTGTCAGAACTATATTTAAATATATTTTCAATATTATTTTTATCACCTATTAGATTTTCTATATATTTCTGAATACATAGCAATTTGGTTTCAACTACTGATAATATTTTAAAATAATATGGTTCTTCATTATTTCTTTTTAATTTAATCAAATTAATTATTCCAATTGTAGCTGATTTTAAGCCACCATATAAACCAAGCATATCAACATGTACTTGAATATCGAACATAATATTTTTTAATTTTTTAGACATATCCTTTTGATCATCTATTATATTAATATTTTTTCTTAGATTATTTGAAATATTTTTTTTTGGAAACTTTACTTCTTCAATAAAACATAGGGCACTATGTATCATTTTTTTAACCTCTAACGTATTCAACTTCACACAATCATCAATCGTAAATGTAATAACCGATTCAAGTGGATTTGTTGAAAACCTAAAATACATACATAAATATTCAAGCACGTGTGTGCATGGGTAAATATATAGCTAAGAAAAATAATTACAATAATATCTACAATGTTTTCAACACAAATTTCGAAAAAAGTAAATTAATATCACACAATACATTTACTATATATATAAATAAAACAATAATTATTTTTTTGAATTCATTTAAAATGTTATTATTTAAACCTATTGGTTCATTACAAATTCAATAATTTTAAATTTTTGTATAAAACATTAATGACAATAATAAATAATAATCAGCAAGTGTTCAAATATTACAGTAACTTAGACTAAAAATTTCAAATACAATTTAAATTAAATATGTACACACAACAAAAAAAAAGGAAAAGTGTGGAAATATTATATGTAGCTGCAAAAGTATACAAATACCCTAAGACTTCACTCATAGTATTGGCAGTTGCAATTTTTCCATAATATGTTATTTCAAGGTTTCTAATTTCCTCCTCAATTTTTTCTATTTTTACATTGTTATTTAATAAAGTTGCTGTTAAACCAACAACTCGTGGTTGTTTTTCACGTGGTAAAAATTCAAATTGTTTCATGATATTTCTCATAGGATGATCTTCTACAGCGTGATGACACTCATCAAAAATAATTAAATTGCAGTCATTTAAATCTAAAATAAAAATAACACAGTTAAAAAACGTTAAAAAAGTTTAAATGAAAACAGAACAAAATATAGATAGGTTTAAATTTATCTACACAAGTACAAGTTAGTATATATAATTCTCTAAATTTATATAAAAATTCAAAATTGTAAAAGTTAAATAAAAAAATTATACATATATATTGATTTTGATATTTTTCTGAACAAATGCAAAGATTTTTTTTGCTTCATTTTATATAAAGTATGTTTTATCATTTTATTTAAAAATATATTTAAAGAAACACAGAGCACTAAAAAAAATATCATTAAGTGTATAAAATGTCCTTTCTAAAATATAAATTTTAACAAGTTGATATTTCTATTTTTCCACTAATGATCTTACATTTATTATTCAGTACGTTATCATTATTTATTTAGTACTGTGGCAAACTCACTTTAATACAAATGAACTGCTCATAAGATTTTATCTTCAATGATCACTTACTGTTTATTTTATTGCTTATGTACAATTTAATGGTTATACCATTATTGTCAAAAAATAAAAATGAATTATAAAATCTATTTATGATTAGACAAAAAAAAATGTTTATAATGCAGAACTTTACAAAAGTAATTACTTTAGTAATTACAAAATGGTTCTTGAAATGTGTATTAGTAAATAAAATGTACAATTATTGGTTTTTTTTAAAAAAATTACTAAAATTTAGATAAGTAATTCAGTGTTAAACAATATTAGAAACTTCTTTCATTTTTGTTGCTTAAAAAAAAAAAAATTGACAGTAGCATCACCAGTACTAATATGAAATACCAGTAAGAAAATCAACTCAATAAATATAATTTTCATCTACAATAAACAGAAAACAAAGCTAGTATTAAATAAATAATATATATAGAACCACACAAATTTCAATCAGTGTTTATAATATGATGAAATTTATATTTCAATCATTTACTTTTTTCTATACTTCTTTAATGAAATCATATTTCATTATATAAAATAATCAAGTTTACTTAATATTAAAATATGTAAAAAATCTGCTTGTACCTTCTGTATATCTTTAATAAAACATCAGCAACTAAACACATTAAAATTTTTATTTATTTTGTCATTCTAAACACACATTCACACAATATGTTATATTCATATCATATTACCATACTGCCAAAATATAATCAAAGGTAATTTTTCATTTTTTATATATAAATTACAAAACATTTTTAAAATTCAGTTAACAAAAAAAAATCATTAAATAAAATAATGATATGTTCAATAAACTAGAAATTAATTCAAATTACAACTCAGTAACTTATCTTAGATATTTTTTTAATTTTCAAATTTTATATAAATCTTTGAAGTATAAGTTGACTTAATTTATTAACTTGCTAAATAATGAGCTATGAAAAATGAATATTAAACATGAAATGTTTAACTTTCAAATTGAAACTTTGCTATTAATATATAACAGCTTTTTTATAATTAAAATAGATATATTGCCTCAATTTTTTTTTCAATCAATATCAAAGCATAAGCCATAAACTTTTATATCATTTATGTATTATAAATATATAAAGTTGCTTATTAAATATTGTGATTATGTGTACATATGTATAAGATCATTAAAAAATGAATGTTTTTGAAAAAAATAATGTTTTTTGCAATTACTTTTATTTCAATCACCTATGTAATTTCTATTATTTTTTATTATCTGTATATAAAGTACTAGTTTATGTGCTCTTTGATGATATTGATATTGTTAAATTTTATTCCTTCACAGAGGTGATAAATAAAATAAAACAAATAGTAGTACTATGGCATAATATCAGGCAAGTAAGATGGATGATTATAAAAAATGAGACACCTATGCATCATACTGTTTTAGTATTTTCAATACACATACAAGTTTAATAACTTCGCTATGTGATTTCTGTTATTTTTATACAACTTATGTCATTATCAACATCTTCTGAAATGTGAGTCATCTTTGAGTTTAAAATTTTACATATAACGTCTATTAAGTTATGTATTGCAGGTTATTTAGCAACACCAACTTCATCATAGAATTTGCCTTTTTAAAAGCAGTTATTAAATTATTATTTTACTTAAATTCATACAAAATTATCAGGCAAAACACTTCATAAAAATACCACCACAAAAAAATAAAAATATGTGTGCTGCAATCACTGTTAAATTATTAACTGAAATAATCATTGTTAACATTAATGATGACAGGTTTTTCTGATAACCTAATTCATATAAAAATGTAATATTCTAAATATATCGTAATTAAAAATATGATATAAATTACTATTATATTCTTATTTAAAAAAATTACCAAAATAACGATGCTGTATCATATCCAAAAATATTTGACTCGTCATAACAAGAATTTGATTTTTAATAATTTCCGCCTTCCATTTTTCTGCATTCCACAAGTCAACATTATCATCACCACTGTAACTACCTACTGAAAACGGTAACAGATTTTCTATAACTGATTTCTGTTGCTCCACAAGAGGTACAGTATTTACCAAAAATATCGACCTTTTACCTCCTTCCAAATATGACCTATCATTGAAATAAATACACTTTATAAGATATATATATATATATACACACACACACACACACACACATGCACATACAGTGACCAAATAAACTATTTGTACCCTATGCAAAAATATGTTTCTCTTTAAAATAAATATATTTAAAACATTGCTAATGAAATTTCTTTTTGTCTATACACGTATATATGTATATACAACAAAATTATGAAATTTCAATTAAATCGAGTAACTATTGTTTAAAATATATATTTTTTACTTTAAAGACATGTAAATTAGAATCCAATAAACTATTCGTATTCTTAAATATTTTAATATCTTTTTTATAAAAATTCTTGGACTAATATTTAGTTGGTTCTCCCTTTGCCTTAATAACTTGTAAACGTTTCTTCATACTCCTGACTAAATTTGATATCACATATCGGCATTCAGTTCTTTCTAAATTCCAAAAAAATTAGTTTTTCATATTTCTTTACTAGTCACTTCCACTTTTCAATTTTGGCCCAAAATTCTCAGTGGAGTTGATATCTGGACTTTGGGTTGGTTTAATCAATAAATGTGGACGAATTATAAAAGTCAAGTATTAGCAAACTTAGTTGTGTTCGAGGTTGTTATCCTGTTGGAAATATGGAAATAGTCGTTCTTAGCTGTAATATAGTCGCAATTTCTTTTAATTTTAGGCGTAGAATATGGATATTTAAATTTATCCATTATTCCACCTGTTAATATAAAATTTCCAACCCTGCAATATGCCATGCAACTTTACACCACTACATTACCATTTCCATGTTTGACAATTGATTTTAAATTTTTGATATTGAGCTCCGTATTCTTTTTTCTCCAAACAAGAGAGCTATCATCTAAACCAAATATATTAAATTTCCTCTCATCTGAGAGAATAACTTTTTTCCAAAACGAAATATTTCTGTTCATGTGTTTTTTGGCAAAGTTTAAACATTTTTCATGGTTTGTCTTATTTATGTAAGGCTTTCTACGTGCTACACATACATTATACCCATACATTCTTAAGACTTTACAGCAAGTTTCAGCACAAATATTTTTGTTGAAACATTTATTGAATATTGTTGTAATATTTTTGACACTACTATGTGGATTTTTTTAAATTTCATGAACTAGAAAATGTTCTTGTCACTCCGATATTACTCTTAAATATCTCATACGATGTCTATTGCTATTAAGAAAGCCATCTTTTTAACTTTATTTATAATATATTGAACAGTAGACATGCCCCTTTCTATTACTTTTCCAATTTCCAAATAATATTTGCCTTCAATATAAAATTTGAACACAATTTCATATTTTTTGAACACTTGTTTTACAACTTTTCATCCTATTTTGAAAAAAGCATTTTTTGTACTGATTCACTGTGTTAACCATTAGATGTATATGTTAGAATTGATGTATGGTACACTGTACAATACTATAAAAGTAGAAAAATCTTTAATATGAGTTAGGTAAATTACAGAAAATATCTGATTTCTTACAAGTACAAATAGTTTGTTGTGCTCTAATTTATGTCTTTCAAGTAAAAAAATATACATTTTAAACAGTTACTTGATTTAATTGATATTTTGTAATTTTGTTTTATATACGTTTATAGACAAAAAGGAATATCATTAGCAATATTTTCAATATATTTATTTTTTTTGCATAGGGTTCAAATAGTTTATTTGGTCACTGTATGTGTGTGTCTATATATACGTATATATATATATATATATATATATATATATAAATTAACCCCTTGCTCTACGATTTAAGTTCCGATGGCGCATGCCATAATCAACAAGGTTGGTCACACGTCGAGCCATTTCACGGTTCGGCTAAGCGTTTCAAGTTGTGCCAATCACACACGTCTTATGACTATATAAATATTAATTATATTAAATTATATATATAATTTATAATTATATAAATATAATTATAATTTATATATATATATCAAATTTATGACGTGTTGTTTACGTTTGGCTCGATCAACGTATCACGGCTCTCACACGTGATCATCATTTTGGGCCCGATTTCCTTACCACGAGTCTCAAACGATGTTGTAGGCGAAAGGATTAATATATACAATAAGAAACTAAATAATTAACGTACTTCTCTAAGCTTTTTGATAAATGTTTTATTAATAATATAGCAATAAAAGTTTTTCCACTTCCTGTAGGTAAATATATAATTGTATTATTTTGAATTGCAATTTTTAAAAGCTCTTCTTGATAGGGGCGTGGCTTAAAATCTTGAAATTCCATATTTTACTAAAAAAAAATTAATCATTTATTATTACTTATATTGAAACTTTAAACTATGTTTAAAATAAATATTACCACAAGAAAATATAATAATTACAAATATATACTTCAATTATTATATTTTTTTATGCACAAGTATTCACAGTTACAAATATAATTCACAAACACATATAGTACTTAAACAATTGAACACTTTTATAATTTGTTTATAACAAATATTTTTTAAAAAATAATATAAACGAGGTGTATTTTACTAACACACACATGAAAACAAACTGTTATAATTTCGTACTTGAACAGACAATATCACAGCAACTGACAGCTTTAAAAAATTCAGTGTATGGTTAAATATTTTTCGGGGAAGAACAGAATCATATTTCGTGTGCTTTATTTACATTTGTTAAAGCCCGTTTCACACGTAACGATAAAACTATGTGATTTAACTGCACCATTTTAAGAACATTTTGAAAACAAATCGTAAAAAGCGGTTAAAATATTCAATAAAAAAAGGTGATGTTACTTTTTCGAAGAATATTCTAAAGTTGCAGACAAATAGTTTGGAAAAACAAAACACTGATTCAAGAATGAAATATCAACACAACCAACACGATAACGATTTAGTTATGTGGCAGGGATATATGACTGTAAATAGCAATGAAAATATAAATTTATAGATACCACAATGAACAAAACAAAGTATCTTCAAATTTTGAAAGAAATCTGTTTAAAATTTGAGTATTTCTTGGATTTATTATTCTTTACAAGATAACGATTCCAAGCGTGCTTCTATTTATGAAAGGAATGGTTTTTATGCAATGTATCGAAATTGTATCGGTTCTCCATAATCTCAGGATTTAAATTCAATTGGAATTGTAATTCAAATAAAGTTAACAAATGTTACTTATTCAAATAAAATATATTTAAAAAATTAAAGAAATATAGAAGAATATAAACGAACTTTTTACGTTATTTAAAATGAGTAAATTATAGTTATTTTGTTCAAATCATAGTTTTATTTTCTTCTTTTTTAATCAAGTAATATATGAATTTTACAAGTTCGTGATTTTTTTCAGATAATTTTAGTCAGTTCACTAAATTGTTTATTTTGGAACTGTAGCGAATTCACTTTTACACAAATGAATCTTTATCCCCAACATCACAATTGTCATGAAGTGTTCAATAACCACTAAGTGATTATTAAACACTTCATGACAATTATGATATCACAAATGAATATTAAAATTCATTTGTGTTAAAGTTCACTAAATTTTATTTTTTTATACTGTACTATTAATTTTGTGAGTAACCATAAAATTCTATATGCTGACAGTAAAAAATGTAAAATAAAAAGTATTTAGATATTGCACATATTAACAAAAACGATGTTGTTTCTTAAATCACTCATTTTAGCAAGTAAAAATTTTCATTTTAAATTATCATGATTAAATTGACATAAAGAGAAAACTTTCCAGCTACTTTCATTTCCTATTACATTTTTTATATCAATAAACCACTTAAATATGAATATATATTCTAATATACAAGTCTCAAAAATCATTGTTCATCCCCATATTTTAACATTTTTGTATGACAGAAAACTCATCAACAAAATTATAAATTTATTGAATACTACTTAGCTTAGGAATAATTTTAGTACAAAAATAAAACATTGTTGAAATAACAAAAATTCAATTATGAATGTCACAAAAGTGATCGTAGGCTTACAAAAATTAAATATAACAATAGGTTTACAAAAAAGTAAGTTAAGAACTTGGTTGGGTCTCCAATCTTTTCAGCATCGATTGGACCAGCTTTTCTATAAAAATTTCAAGTATTTTTCGCCTGAATGTTTCCGTATAGTCCCAGACGTATGTGCTCAATAGGGTTTATATATGGTGACTGAGGTGGGGAAAACAACTGTTTTGGCATGTTATAGAGGATTCATTCACGAACAGCTATGCAGTGTACTTTGGGATTTTGATCTTGTTGGAAAATCCATTTATTTTCCAAGTTAAGTTTTCAGGTATCTTCTTTCAAATCATCTCACAAAATATTTAAATACTGCCATCTATCCATTTCTGTGTCAATAAACATCAAACTCCCCAGTCCGGTTACTACCATTGACCCCCAAATCATTACTAACCCTCCATCATGTTTCACAGTAGGTACTAAGTTCTTTAACTCTAGTTTAATTCCTGGTTTCCTCCATACTTTTCCTTTTCCATCGCATCAAAAAATATTGAACTTGCTCTCATCCGTGAATAGTACTCTTTTCCAAAAGTCAAAGTTCTTGTCAGAATAGAGCTTTGCAAAGTAAACCCTTTTTTTCTCTTTTATTTCACTAATGAGAGGTTTTATGAGGCATGCGACCATGATAACCTAATTTTCTTATAACTCTTCTGATTGTTTCTGAATATACTACTTTATCACAAGTTATTCGGCTAGTTTTGGAACACTTACCTTCAGGTTGTCAGTGACTTCTTTCAGTATTCTTTTTTTCTCTTGCAATTAGATTTGACCTTCCTGTGCGTCGTTTATTTACATTATTTCTGGCGGATTTCAATCTTTCTATTATTGACTGAATAGTGGAAAGTGGTCTGCCTATACTTGTGGCAACAACAAGCACTTGCGTTGTAGTTTTTGCATAGTAGATCACTTATGTGACATTCGAATTTACATTTTCTTGATGTATTGGATTATTTTAATAGATATAAATCATTTGGCATTTTCGTTATTGTTAACTAGAGCCGTACTTATATACCCATATGAGTATTTATTGCATTGCATTTAGTTGATGAGATCTACAGAAAATGCAGGGTGTACAATGAATTTTGTGACTGACTGTATATACAGTCACTCAAAAGTATTCGTATACTTGGATTTTTCTGAAAATTTTGTTATATTTCAAAAACATTTGAGGAAATTTTATGTAATGTATATTAAAAAGTAAAAGATTTCAATTACTCAAAACATAATACACTTCATTTTATTTGAATCAAATAACTTAAAAGTAGTTCATTTTATATATTAAAAAAGTTTTTATACATCACAAAAGTATTTGTACAGACAACTGTTAATCAAATAAAAATATATTATGGAAATTCACTGAACTTATAACTTATAGCATATTTATAGCATTAATTTATAAGCATTATCCAGTTAGTATTGCATTCAAATTTGTTCATGTTAGAATTTCATAACAACATGAGTAGTGTCAAAGGTAAAGAAACAACAATTGCGAAGAGAAATATAATAATAAATTTATATAATGAAAAAAAATCTTATGCTAAAATTGCAAAAATAATTAAATGCAGTCGATTGAATGGCAGAAAATAACTCCCAGCATTACTGCCAAACTTGTTAATTCCATGCCTCTAAGACTTCAGGCTGTCTTGAAAATAAATGGACATGCAACTAAATATTAATTTCTTTTTATGAATATAAGATTTTACTGTACGAATACTTTTGTGATGTACAAAAACTTTTGTAATATATAAAATGAAATATTTATAAGTTATTTAATTTAAATGGAATAAAGTATTATGTTTTGAGTAATTGAAGACTTGTGTTATTTTTTAATATACGTTACATAAAATTTCTTTAATGTTTTTTTTATATTACATCTTTCAGAAAAATCCAGGTGTACGAATACTATTGTGAGTGGCTGTGTAACAGCTTGTGTGTGTATGCGTGTTTATTTATATATATATATATATATATATATATATATATATATATATATATATATATATATATATATATATATATATATATATATATATGATGTATTATTAAGTTGAAGAACTTATTGAGAAGAAAAAGAATTGGCATTTACAAAGAACATAGTTCATCGCTTGACAAGTATTAATATGTTTATTAAAAATCATATTTTATAATGTAGATTTACGATTTTAAAAAAAAAATGAAATTAGGAAAATATTTATATATACTATTTATATATATATATATATATATATATATATATATATATATATATATATATATATATATATATACATTTACATGTGTATGTAGTAGTGAAAAAGACAATAACTTAGGTAGGACTTGAAAAAGAAGAAAGTAAAGTTGGGAAAAAGTATTGGAAAAAGCACAGAAAATAAAAATTAAAGGAATGTGATTTAGAAGAGGAAAAAGAAAAGAAAAACGTAACAGAAAAATATATAAGATAAAAAAAGCATAAATGATAAGTGATAAAAAAAATGGAAGAAAATGAGAAAAGTTTAATAAGATGCAAAAAATACTGAAAGTGAAAAAAGAACGACTAAGTGAAAATGAGAAATATACATGAAAAATGTAGTTAAACTCTGTATGGGAAAAAATTGAAGTTTAATTTTTCTATTTTTTTTCTTTAATTTTAATCTTCTTTAAGAGTAAAATTAAATAAGGGAACAAGAGAGTAAAGGCAATAAATAAAACAAAATAGAAGTACAAAAAAAAATTACACAATGATAAAAAAAATATATGAAATATTTTGATCAAAAATAATTATTTTCATGTGTTCACATTGTTAAACAGGCTCTCAGTTACATGGCTTTAAATCAATAAAAATAAAATAACATTATAAATCTAAAAAGAAACTTTTTGAAAGTTTGATTTTTCCTTCAATATTATTTGACACTAAATTTAAACATTAAAAAATCTCTTCAATTGTATTTAAAATTCTTAAATATAAATCACAATATTTGAATAATTTATAAAGTGAACAATAATTATTAGTTTTATAATAATAATAACCAAAAAAATATATATAAATTGAAATGCTATAACAAATAAATTTATATTCAACTCCAATCAAGAACTATCACCTTAACCACTTGCGCTGGCAATTAATTAACATGTGCGCGTGGCAAACCCTCCAAAGCAATTCGTAACGAGTTGGTATTTGAAACCTTTTTTTTATAGTTTTAGACACACACACACATTAACATTATAGTAAAAATCCTAAATTATTTAACAAATGTATTAATAATATTGATAATTTTTGAAAAGAAGTATTTCTTGGGTTTTGGTATGTTTGTTAATTTACCGAATGGAATATAGGTATTAAAAAAATGCCATATCCATTAGATAAAAGAATATTTTTCTGTAACTTTTTACAAATTTTCTCATTAAAGGAAAAATGATAAATAGGTATCTTGCAAGTCTATGCCACCATACCATCATTGTAATCTAAAACTATATTAGGTTTTGTAATGTTTCCATTTTGGTCGGTATAATTTTTACGTTTTTTCTTTTTTGTTGTAATCATTTCTGCTTTGGAATGTTTTGAAGAAAGCAAATATATATATATATATATATATATCATTTTTTTTACTTCTATTTTACAGCGATGATACTATTACAAGATCTTAACAATATCCAGATTTCGACTCACACAACTTATAATATTTTACATTGAAATGTGCCTGTTTTGACGGATTAAATTGTTTGTATTTATTGTGTTTTGTAGTTACTTGATTTTTATTCAATGAAAATATGTAAAATTAATGAAATTCTACAAAAACGCACTTGTATGCCTTCAAAACAGAAGTGTGACACTTGCTAACTGAACTCCGATGTTATTTTAACTTAGCAAAAATTACACGACGTGCTATGTACGTCATATCAGCATTTGGTACAGACAGCAGTTGACGTGCACAGAATGTCATTCCAGCGCAAGTGGTGTTAACACTACAAAATATATATTACTTTATATGTACACATACATAAAGTAGTACGCACAAAAAATAAAAATTTAGAGATACTTCCACAGTATCCCACTAATAAACTCCAACAATAATTAATTTTGATTATATTCACATTTCTAAGTAATTTTTTAAACAAAAAGTATAATGACACATTAGTAATAAAAATATTTGAACTCAATGATTTAAAATTTGTTTATTAATAGGACTATAAAATGTTTATACATTACGACCGTTATTACAATTTTTGTATATATAATTTTTGTATATTTTATAGATAATATTAATGTTTCATGTACTTACTACTACATTTATATACTTCTGAAATATAGGTTATTCGATTTTGTCTTGTTTTACATAAAGTGAAGTTAGAATCAAATTAATATTATATTTTTTATGATTAGAATTTTATTTACTTACTTGCTTAATTACACGATAACAAATCTTTTAGAATAGATCTCTGTTTTATTAATAACAAGTTATATAAAATGATATCTATTGTTACGTGAAATATCTCGTATAAGTGTTTATGAATAATGAACTAATATAAAAGCAATACTAATTTAAAGGTAGCACAACATTGGATATTTTCATTATTATATTTTGAAGTGTTTTTTTCGTTATAGGGGTATGTTTAATATATATATATTTATATACAGAAGTTGACAGTTTAAAGCTCTTAAGAAACAAATATGAAGAAATGAATTAACAATTGACACAGTTTATCGCTTTGTGGTGTTTTGTGGAAATGACAACTGTAATGATGGATTATGAGTTTAAAATGAAAACTCAGAATGAAAGAACTAAAGTTGAAGATCTTTTTGATTATGAGGGTTGTAAAGTAGGCCGAGGAACATATGGCCATGTGTATAAAGGTAGACGTAAAGATGGATCAGATAGTAAAGATTATGCATTAAAACAAATTGAAGGTACGGGTTTATCAATGTCGGCTTGTAGAGAAATTGCAGTAAGTAATAATTTTCTATATATGAATGTAGTAAATAACACAATTTTATTAGAGGTAATTTTTAATATATATATATATATATATATATATATATATATATATATATATATATATATATATATATATGTATATATAATATATGCATGTTTTTTTTTTTTAGTTACTAAGAGAATTAAAACATCCAAATGTTATCAATCTTATAAGAGTATTTCTGTCACATACAGATAGAAAAGTTTGGTTACTATTTGATTTTGCAGAACATGATTTGTGGCACATAATTAAATTTCATCGAGCAGCAAAAGCAAATAAAAAATCAGTTATGGTTCCAAAAGGAATGGTTAAAAGTCTTTTGTATCAAATTCTTGATGGAATACATTATTTACATTCAAATTGGGTCTTGCATAGAGATTTGGTTTGTGTAACAATTATACATTTAAATATTTGTATGTATGCATGTATGTGTGTGTGTGTGTATGCATATGTGTATATATATATATATATATATATATATATATATATATTTATATATATATATATATATATATATATATATATATATATAAAACTAAAAAATGTTTTATTATTTTTATGTAGTTTTTCTGTTTAAATAAAAAATAATAGATAAAATTTGAATATATATTATTTTATTAATTATTTTTATTTTGTTAAATCAATAAATTTTTAGTTTATTTAACTGTTATCTTCACTAATATTATTACACTTTTAGAAATTTATAGTGACTAAATGTTAAGCAATTGTAATTTTGTCTACAAATATATCAAAAGTTAAATAATATTTATAGATAAAAATTATATGCAAAAATAAAATTAAATTTAAAATGAATGTTGTTATTTTTAGTAATTTTAACTCATGTTGTATATGTATATAACATTTTTATTAATTATTTTTTATAGAAACCAGCAAACATTTTAGTTATGGGTGAAGGTAATGAAAGAGGTCGAGTAAAAATAGCAGACATGGGATTTGCACGATTATTTAATGCTCCTCTTAAACCTTTAGCTGACTTAGATCCAGTAGTAGTAACATTTTGGTATAGAGCTCCAGAATTACTACTTGGAGCTAGACATTATACTAAAGCAATAGGTTCGTAATAAATAATTATTTAATTTGTTTATATAATATTTAAAGTGTTAACGAGTTTATTATTTTAAAATTTGAACTGAAAAACAAATTGTTAATCTCATCTTATAAAAGTTATTTGTGGATAAGCTAAAATAAATTACAGGCCATAAATTAATAGTTATTTTATTAAATGTTTTGTATTATTTATAGATATGTATAGTGATTTGTACATTTTGCTATACATTCACTGCAAATTCAAAGTTTAGAATAATTTTTTTGAATAACATTACTGAGGTATTATTAATTTAGTTTTATTTAATTTTAATTGTATGTATTTTAAAATTAATGTATGCCTGATAGTGAAATAATAATATAAACAATATTAGAAATATATTATGTAAATTAATAATCTGGTAATGATGTAAGTAAATTATTAATGTGTGTATATGTAAATATATATATATATATATATATATATATATATATATATATATATATATATATATATATATATATATAAAATAAGTAAAATTGTGAAGCTTTAAATATTTTATAAATTTAAAATAATAAAAAATCAATAATGTTATTTAAATAATATAGATATTTGGGCAATTGGTTGTATTTTTGCTGAACTTCTTACATCTGAACCTATTTTTCACTGCCGGCAAGAAGATATAAAAACAAGTAACCCTTATCATCATGATCAGTTGGATAGAATTTTTAATGTAATGGGGTTTCCCCAAGAGAAAGATTGGGAAGATATAAGAAAAATGCCTGAACATCCCACTTTACTTAAGGATTTTAAAAGATCAAAGTAAGTAATAAATATTTATTTATGTATAAATATTCATACATATATAAATTTAATGAAGTAATAATTTTCATTTTGTTCACAAGTTATGCAAGTTGTTCATTAGTAAAATATATGGATCGTCATAAAATAAAACCAGATAGTAAAGCATTCCATTTATTACAAAAATTATTATTAATGGACCCAAATAAAAGAATTACTTCTGAACAAGCTATGCAAGATGCTTACTTTACTGAAGAACCTTTACCAACCCCTGAGTAAGAATAGTTTATTTTTGTTATTGTAATTATTAATATTAAATATGTAATATTTATAAAATGTTAATAGTGTTTTTGCTGGTTGTCAAATTCCATACCCAAAGAGAGAATTCCTTACAGATGAAGATCAAGATGAAAAAGCAGATAGTAAAGCTAGACAAAATCAACAACAAAATGTGAATATGGGAGAGGTTTATTTAAATTATCAAATCAAACTTTTTTTTCTTACAAAAATTCATTTAAGTTATGAGTTATTTGTTTAAATATAGTTAATAAACTTGATGAGACAAGAATAATTAATTTAGGAAATATTGTTTCAAAGCAGACTGTACAACAATCACAACAACAAAGTGAAAATCATCAACATGGGGGAAATTCATCTAAACGAGTACGTCTCTCAGGACCAGGACAAACTGGCATTACTAGTGGACATCCAAATCAACAAGTAAATTCTACTCAGTCAGTTGTTATGGCACAACAGCAGACTGTTAGTCAAGACCAAGCAGTTGCTGTACAAGCACAAGCCCAATTTCACCATGTTCAACAACAACAGCAGATGATGTTTAGTAATTCTCAACAAGCAACTCAACAGCAACAAAATAATTTTCAACAGAGATTTTAGCATTGAAAAAGATATTTTTAGATGTATAACAAGGAAAAATATTTTTTTATAATATAGTTACAAAATTCATCTGTGGTAAATACACATGCATGCGCGCGCACACACACACATACACATCATTATCACCAACAACCTCTTTCTGTCCTGTTGCTGGATGAAGGGCTCCTAATTTTTTACTTGACCAATATAATGTGCTTCTCTTTCAGTTCATTCCAATGAATTTTCTTTTGTGATATACACATACAAACAAATATACATGCATGTATGCACAAGTATATGTATGTATATATGTATGTATTTTGTATAATTTAGAACAATTGTTTATTTTTGATAATGTAAGTTACAAAATACAAAAATTACAAGAGAAATCTTGTGCCATGCAATGTTCTGTACATATTTATAATATTGTTTATTTTGTGTAAATGAATGATTAACCACATAGAAAAAAAATAATGTAATTATTTGATAAACTTCAGATAGACTTTTACTTGAATAATTAATATTGGATTTAAAATGATATATAAAATATATAAGAATTTCATCAGTAAGTTCAATGTTTTTTTTTTATAATTGAGAAAAAATGTTTTCTCATTTCTAATTTATATGTTTTAATGTACTTAATGTTTTTAATATTACTGATAAATACTGTAATAATAATAATAGTCATTTTGATACTGAAAATTACTACAAATGAAAATTCATTTCACATATAAACCATTCACCTTAACATCATAAAACTTTACATACGACCTAAATATTATGAAGTAAGTGAGATGATGATATGTTTATTGAAAAGTGTATCAGTAAACAAAATTAACAATAAAATATTGTTGAATTCTTAAAATATTTAATATGCTGAAATGATTTATTTCTATAAAATACAAATTGTTCATAAAATTTAATTTTTGTTTTTTTAAATGCAATATATTTTAAGTTCTGTTATAATAGAACTTGAATTTTTGTTATATAAAATAATAAATTTTTCGTGTTTTCACAAAAAAATTATGTACTGACAGTGCTACTCGCATTCATATTTTCTGTAGCCATAATATTAAGGTTATAGTTATTATGTAGTGTAGTGTAGTCGGCACCACCAAGAGACATCAGGATAGACGAGGTTTTCTTTATGTTGAAAGTTGAACATCTCATAAATTGCATACAAAAACTATGAAAATTGGCCTGATTTTATTGCATGATAATCGAACATTGCTGATGGAAAGCCCAAAATATTGAGATAAGCTTCAATAGGCCATACTAATAGGCATTAAGGAGCAGTTTACTTTATGTAATACTTCGTCCCTTACATCATATATGTATTGATGTTTTTTTTTTAAAAAAAAAAATATTTAAACTATTACATATAATTTTGTGCAATAAAATAATTTTTATTTTTGTTATAAAAAATCAAAAATATTAGAAACTTGCAATAAGTTCAAATTCATAACGAGTAGTTTAACAATAAAAATTTCGTTTGTAAATAAAATAACATGGAGAAGAATTCATTTCTGATATAATCCATCCAATTCCAAAAATGATTAGAAATGCTAATATAATTTTTGTTTCTGGTGTTAAAAATACACCAGTTTCAGTAAAAGATTTTGTTTTTGCACAGCTACTTTCTTCAATTTTTACATTTGACTTTTTATTAACATCCTAAAAATATACATTAAATGTTATTAAAATAGAATAAGCTGAAATCTCTATTTTATTAAACATAATTTATAATTAAATTTAACTTTTTTAACTTTATATACAGTAATTTTAAATTTGGAACTTTTAACATTATCAGGTAGCTTATCAGATATTTATTGAGTATTTATTGAAACCTAATATTAATGAAAATATCAAAACTAGATATGAACCTAAAATCATTCATAAAAAGTTAAATTTTGGTAAAAAATCTTGAAATTGAAATTTAATAAAAGAAAAGGTTTTGTAGTATGCAAATCCAATATTTGCGAATTATTTTTTTCATATAATTATATTTATTACCATTTTATAATTGCTAAAATTCTCCATCTACAATTAAATTTAATTTTAAAAGACTAATAAACGAGCTTTATTTTACACACACACACACGTATGTATATAAAGCATTTTTAGAAAATGTTTTCAACTAACCGATAATTGAAAACAAAGGTTCTTATTGTGATAATGGTGTCCATAATAAATATTTTTTTATAATTGAGGAATATTTTATATAAGCTAATATCATTATTTGTTTTGATATTTTGACAAATTTAGTTTAACACAATCCTTTTAGATCACAAGATTTTATGTTTATTAATTGCTTGCTGCTTATTCACCAATGCACATTTTTATGGCCATGCTATCATTGTTGATGTGCTGCATTATAAAATTCTACAATGTATGACTATCAAAATGCTCATTAGCAAATAAAGGAAGCAATACATGAATTCTGAACATTTTTATAAAATTTCGTGATGTCGAGGAATGATTTCTGTTAAGAGATGATATTTTCAACTTTCATAATGCCATTAAGAATGTTAACAAATTATAATCTAATAATTAACTGTTAACATTTGTTAAAGTATAACTGATGATAGGCATACATGCAAATATATTTAAATGAATAAATATATTATGTATTTTAATTAATAAACTAACAATGTGCCTAAATTATTTTCAAGAAAATTAAACAATACTGTTTTTGTTCACTTGCATTTTTATAATCGAGTTTCAGACACCACATTTGTAAACTGTTTTATTCATAACTTAGAAATTGTTTCATTTTACAAAAATAAATAAATTATAAAACAGTGTATGTATGTGTGTGTGTATATATATATAAACACATATATACTCACTCACACATTTACACATCAAACATATATACATACAGTGACCGTTATTAAGCATTAAGGAAATAAAATATTACTTTGAGATATTAGTTAAGTTTGCGAACTGAATTTTAAATTGAAATAAAAAATCGTACTTAATGAATATTGACTTTACTGAACTAAATTTTATCCAAGTACTTTGAATAGCATATAACAATTATATATGTGTATACACACGCGCGCGCGCACGCACACACACACACATTCGTTTTTACATATACATATAATTATTATAACCTCATTCCTTTTTTCTTGATTTTGTAATAAATCTTTTTCAGGTTCCATCTTTGCTGAATTTACTATTAATGGTGAAAGTTTTGGTTGTATGGCTGCTTTCTGAAATAATCAATTTACCTGATATATTAATTAAACCATTATATATAATTCACATAAATAATACTCTTTAAGAGTAGAATAAAATAAAGGTTGCAAAATAATTATTTAAAAAATGTTCTCTAAAATAATAAAGATGAAATATTTGTAATTTATACATTCAATTTCACCAATCACTGATCAAAACATTATTGTATTAGTTGACAAAAGACTTTAACGTATAAGTTTTTTCAAGCAAATGATTACTCTAGTGCTACAGCTATTATTAGTGTTTAATAATTACTTATTATCCCTTCTTTGGCGTTTTTGGCTTTTTCAATGGTGATGCTCTATCATTGTTAATAGAAAGCATGAAATCTCAGATCATAATTAAATTTTATGTGCTTGTATTCTGTAATGATCTGTCGAGATATGAAGAAATAATTATTAAATACTAATAAAATGTTAGGGTATTTTTTTGCAAAAAGTATATTTGTCTGTTAAAACTATATTATGATACACTAAAATTTTACTGTATTATGCTTGCAATTTTTTTAAATATATATATATATATAAATAAAATAATACATTTATAGAATTTTAATTTACCCATTATCAATTTACGTTAGTTATTTTGTCTTAAATTTTGAAAATTAAATACTCTTCAAACAATATATATTACGAATACCACAAAAATATTTAACTTTTTAAATAAGTTTCTTTCATGTAATGAATATACTTTAGATTATAAAATTTTCGAATAATACTAAATGTAAATTCAGCGTAAAAAATGCTTCAAATAAGTGCTCTTGAATCCAAAATGATATTTTCTGAAATTATATATTAGCTTCATAAAATAACAATTTAATTTAAACCAATTGTTGATGGCTTTTGATTGTGAATGTTATTTAAATAATAAATTATTTAATAACAGCATATTACTTTATAATACTTTAATATAAAATTTATATTTAAACTTGCAAACATTAATTATGTAACCAATTCAATGTGTATGTACAATTGTAATATTCATATTGAGAAATTTTATTTTAAAACTTATATTTAAATGTCAAATTTAGTATTTTTATTATCAAATTTACTGCTTTTTTAAAATTTAATTTTTTAACTGTTTTCAGCATTATCTAAATTTTGTTCACTTATTACAATTTCTGGTCTAGATTTCATAGACTGTTTTGAAAAATTCATTTTTCTATTATATTCATTTACTAATGATGGTGTGATATGCAAATTCAGAAGTGATTCTGAAGATATTTCTTCAAAATTATTGTCCTCGTTTTTAATATTTTGACCACTCATATTTTCTGTTTTATGAAAAGATTTCTGTGCGAAATTTAATGATTTTCTTTTCTGATTTGGTATATTTTGGATAATTTGTTCACTTATATTTGGATTTTGAAATGATTTTGAAAACTTTCCTTGAGTAGTTGATTTCCTCAAACTAACAGGGTTGTTATCAAGAGTTACTTCAGCTGTTTCTAGAATAATACGTGAACTTGAAGGTTTTCCTGAAAAAACTGAACTTTTTCTTTTGTCACCAGCAATAATTGAACCATTCTGTCTTCTTGTATTATCTTGGTTTTGTATTTTCTGCAGAGATTTTGACGATTTTTGATTTTTATATTTGTCAGATGTACTGCCAACAGTTTCTTTACTTGATGTAAAATTTGGTTTATGTACAGACTTTGAAGACTTTGGTTGGAAATTTAATGTTTTTCTACTTTGATTACGCACAATATTTTTTGGAATTTGTTCAAAAAATTGTTCATTTAAAGGACTTTCTTTTTCATACAATGATTTTGAAGACTTTCGTAAATTTAAGTGTGATTTTGATGGATTATTTTGAAAACTTTGTGCCTTGGACATCCTATTTATAATTTCTTGATTTTGAGATTCTGGAATTTGCAATGGTCCAGTAATTATTTGTTCATAATTATTTGAATTTCTGTTTTGATCAGCTATATTTTGAATAACTGAAGCCATTTGCTTTAGAGTATTATAATTTTTCATTAAATTATCATTATTTTCAGTTCCATTCATATGGGACATTTTTTCTTTTAAATTAGTCAATTTAAGGTAAGAGTTAATTAAGTCTTGATTTCTTTTACATGTTTCTTGGGATAAAGAAATAATATTTTCTATAATTTCAATGCTTGTTTCTATTGAATTATTTATTTCTGAATTCATTTCTTGACATGTAATATCAATTGTTTGTAAACCTGATCTTATTTGATCAGTTAAACACGTAAGATCATTCAGTAAATCATTTAATGTTCCACAAATAGTTTTATTGCATGAATTTGTAGAATTACTTACTTGTGAACATCTATATTGTTTTTCTTGATGTGGGCGACATTTACTAACTGAACACATACAAGATGAACTTGTTTGTGGTGAACAGCCATCTAAAATTACATAATTGTGTATATATATATATATATATATATATATATATATATATATATATATATATATATACATGTATGCTTTTAATTTGTACATACCTAATGAATTACAACAGCAAAATGTACAGTTTCGATTCCATTTATCATTACAATTTGAACATGCACTAAAATGAATAATTATTGATGTATATATACACATATTCATATAAACCCAAATTTATATATATATACTCATATGTTAAAAGTGCCATACTCTGCTGAACATGAACCTCCACATTTTCCAATATTTGACCATTGCTTTCTTAATTCACAAAAATTATTACTCCAATTAGCTTTTTCATGCCTTTTTATTGTACAAGGATCCCAAAAGTCTATAGGTTTCAGGGTTTTTAACATACACGGACACTTTTTGCTCATAACATAATTGCCACATGAACAAAATTTCATTTTTTATAAATTAAAACAGTAAATTTTGAATAGTACAGGAATTTAAAATTATAAATGTTGATCACTCATTTTATTTGAAGTATATACATCTTTCCATTTAGCTGTACAAATGTAAATGTCTATATTATATAGACATACAACCAAAAGATTTTTCATATATCACTAGGTACTCATGTTGTTTGTTTTAATTTATAATTGTTTTCATAACAAATGAAAGTAAAAAAATGAAATAGTTGATAAATATATTAAAAATTTAAACTATAAAAAACATTGTTTAAAAATGTCAACTGTTAAGAAATGAACATATTTTTAATAAATATTGGGATAATTATTAATAAGTACATTTTTTGTAAAAACGTGCATTTTCGAGTTTTATATGAAATTTATAGAAAAAGTAGTTTATGTTGAAAAAAATTCTACCAGAGGATGTATCAATAAAAATTTAAAAGACATATATTAAAACACTTTTAATTTATATAATATTGCATTACATATTTACTAAAATAAGTAATTGTTCAAATAAATAGGCCATGTATTGAATATTATTTAACAATATAACAGACACTATTGAAAAGACAAGTACACATTGAAAATATCTATATTTTTTAATTGAACAAAATTATTCTTAAGAAAAAATAATATGAAAAATATTTTCAATTTTTGTATAAATAACAATGTATATTAAGATTTCAATCTATGTGTTTCTTTTGTAATATAAATGTATTAATCCCTGAGGAATGCTCTAGCTCTGGCAGTAAGTTTACGTACTCTTCCTCTACTACTTATACTAATGGCAGGTTCATTTCTTATACTATCGCCATTATTAAATGCAGTACTCTTTCGCTTTCTTCTTCTTGTAACACTGTTGCTATCATCAGATTCTTCACCATAATGTCGCCGTTTTCCTAAAAATATCACAATTTGTATTTTTTTTTCAAATATAGATTCATATAAAAATAGAATTTTAAAGTTTTAAAATATTTTTAAGTATTTTAATTTACTGTAAAATTTAATTTAGCATTTATAAACAATTGCCATTAATTATTAGTTGTAGTTTTTTTTGACAATTTTTTCTTTTATCTTTACAATATATATATATATATATATATATATATATATATATATATATATATATATATATATATATATACATATACATACACACACAAAGAATATTAATTGATAATTAAAAATATTTTTCTAAAACTCGAAATTTACTTTTTAGGATATTACAATATTTCACATTACTTTTCAACAGTACATTATAAATTTATTTATCTCAACAAGAACTAATTTCAATTTATAGATTCATTCAAAATGTTATAATAATTTGTAGCAAAAATTAAGGGATCATATGAAGAAATGCATATAAAAACATTTCTACTTATCTACACATACACGCACATATGTAATGTTTATGCATTGTGTGTTGTGCATATGTTAAATTAAAGATATTCTACTGTATTACTTTTTTTTCTTTAATAATTTTCATTCATTTTTTTTATTTAAATATATTAGAGATATCTTCAGCCCGAAAACTAACGGAACTTTTGAAATAAAACACATAAGAAGTTATTTATTCATTAAAATTTATTTTGTCGCTTTCAAAGAATTCCCCATTGGAAGCAAAATATATATATATATATATATATCAATGCTTCTTCCGGTCTTCGAACGCCCCCGTGAACGCACTTTGTGGTATAGCCTTCAGTTCACTTAGTAATTTTTTTTTATGGCTTTAATCGACTCAAAACGATGCTTGGTAACTTGAGTTTTGGGAATAGGAAAAAGTCACACGGAATCATATCAAGCAAATACAAAGCTTGCGAAACGATATAGGTTGAGTTTTTAACCAAAAACTCACGAACAAATTCAGTGTTTTTGACACTATGCGAGAAGCGGCGTGTTTCATGTCCAACATTTCAGCCAAAATGACATGGCATTGTGTTTTTGAGATTCCTACCTCAGTTGCTAATTCTCTGACGGATATACGACGATTTTTGAGCACCAATGTTTTGATTTGGGCGACGTGTTCGTTGTCAGTTGATGTCGATGGGCATACAGATCGTGGTTCATCATCGACGGCTTCACGACTCTCTTTGAACGTCTTATGCCGCTCAAAAACTCTTGTTCGCGATAAATAATCCTCAGCGTATGCATTTCTTAACATTATTTGGATCTCAACACAAATTTAATGTAAGTTCTTTGATTAACTGATTTCAACATCGTAAAAATCACCGCGAACAATAATCACCGTCTAACAAAAACCACTGTAATTATTTACCAGTGAGTGTAGCGCCATGATATTTGACACAGATGTCACTGACAGATGAACCAATTTAAAAAAAAAATACATGACATTCCATAAGCGCACACAGTTTAAATGAGAAAATTTCGTTAGTTTACGGACTGAAGATACATGGATATTTTATTCTTCTCTCAAAATCAAAAGTACTTTGTTATCTCATTTTATATTAAGTGAGATTTATTATTTATTTAAAATCACCACACAGGAAATAAATACATTTTTAAATAAATTTGTAATAAATACGATTTCATTCAACTAAATTATTATTACTGAAATAAATAGATGATAAAATTCTTCAGTTAACTAATCAACACAAGTTTATCCTTTGGGTTTTTAACCATAAAGATTTCGAATACATATATAATGAATACTAAATAAGAACTTTGAGAATAAATAACGTTTACAAGATCACTAAAATAAAAGTAAAAATATTTATCAATGTTCATCAGTCTTTACAACACTCGAGTTGAAATTTGCATTTAAGGTGATAGTGATAAATATTTGCTATATACTTAATTAATGTTCCTACATTTTTCTTTAATAAATTATTTTTCTATTTTTTTTTAAAAAACCCACTTAAAACAACATTAACACATCGTATGCGGGAAACGTCTAAATAAATCTTTTGCATACTATATAGCCGACAAAACACGGTTTTTATAAATTAGCGGTATGGCATGGAGAACGTGTAAACATGGTATTAGGAAAAAAAATTTAAAATCAGATCTTTCAGGAAGATCCCCTAAGGATATGAGAAAACATACATTGGAAAAGATGTAAAGAAAATGTGTAAATTCTACAATGTACCATTACACAAAGGGAAATGTTTCGAATTTTATCATACTGTGAAACATTATTAGTGTTTATTGTTTTGTATTTTGCAATACATACATACATACATACATACATACATACATACATACATATATATATATATATATATATATATATATATATATATTATATATTGTAAAAAAAATATGAGTAAATTTACAATATTATAAGAGTAGTTTCTTTCAAAATTTTGAATTTAATTTTAAATATTGTAATTGTTTATAAAATAAAATAAAAAATTGTGTTTAAACTATAATAAAGGATTCAATATAAGATAAAAATTGAAAGTTTTATTCAAAAATAAACAACATAATTTTGCGCGCATATTTGAAAAAATCGCCCGTTTTTCGGTTTGGATTGGCGAAAAACGCCCGCAAACAATGTGTTAATAATATTAAATATCCATAATAATTAATGTTGTAGTAATAACTATTATTTATTTACCTCGGCGAAGTCTAGAAATGGTTTCTATATCACTATCACTATCAAAACGATAGTTTCGTCGTCTAGTACGCCCAGTTCTTCGTTTAAATAATCTAGGTAACTCGTGTTCTTCATCATCATCATCATCATCGTCATCGTCATCATCACTATTATTCCCGTCATCTTGAATATCATCATTCATAGTTTCGACTAATTTTGCAATAGGTTGCTTTCTTCTAATTGGCCGTCTATTATTTGATGAATTTTCAGCAACGTTGATTTCTAAAAAAGAAGTTTCTCTGTTCCATTTCATTATTGCCTAGATATGTTTTTAATCGCATTTGACATATTGCAACTAAATTTATTTAATATTTTTCATGAGAAAAAAATATCATATTAAATACACAATTTAAGATTTAAATTCTCAAGAATGTAATTAATTTATAGGAAATACTTAATATAAAATAAATAACTTTATATATAATAAAATGATACAACAAATTTATTCATGAATGGATTGTATTCTGTTTTCAAAAATTACTATCGAACATACATAGCAATACTTTGTATGATACTCATATAAAAATAATAAAATCTATAATAATTATTGTTAGTTATTGTTATAGATAGTTAACAAATTATTGTTATACTAGCATTATTTTTTATTTTTATCATTAGATGTATAAAGCTAACATTTGAAAAATTTTAATTAAAGAATTTTTTTGCATATAAGAAATACTTATACAATTTAAATATTGTATAACACATTCAACAATAACAAATGTATGCCTATATAGGACGTATAGCATGAATGCACATGTGTAACAAATATTCATTCAAATATTTGATTTGGAATATAAAAATTATGTTTCAGAGTTAAATTTTTTTTTCATAAACTTTATACTGGTATATCATACATAATAACTTATAAATGTAAGATTGCAGCATATTTAATCAGCTAAATAACTAGCTATTTAAAATCTGGCTATTCTGAGAAAATATGTCAATAACACCAAATGTCCAGTCACTATGGGCCTAATATGTGTGTAATATTTTAAATTATATATTAAATTTCTGGTACATATATTTACTCATTGTATCCACAAAAGACATTTATACGATGTATTTTTGAATTGTAAATTAAACATCTATTTATGAGATTTAAAAAATTAACATATTAAAAATATTGTTTATTATATATATATATATATATATATATATATATATATATATATATATATATACACACATACATACACACACACATACACAGTGAGTCAATAAAGAACTCGGACACTTACTAACTTATTTTTCAGCAGATTAAATAACGCTAAACTGATTTTTTTTTAAAAAAGTTACAATTCAAGAAATTTATTTTAATCCTTTAAAAAAAATAATAATATTAAAAACCAAATTATTATTTTTTAATACTATTGTAATACAAAAAGTAAGACAAGATTAAAATTGTGGTCAAAAAAAACTTGGACAATCGGTAAAATTTCTTTTATGTTTAGAAAGGGAAATTCCTGTCTTTTGTTTATTTATTTTATACAATTGACATATTTGAACAGTATACTGTCGCAGTAAGTGAAAAATTTCGTGTTAGAAGAGGTGAAAATGGGAAGACAATGTGGACAAACTTCTTTAAAACTGAGAGTACTGATTATAAAATATCATAATGAGGAAAAATCGTACCGTGATAATGAGAAAATTATAAATAGGTCTCATTCGACAGTTAATGATGTTCTTATACGTTTTAAAGTAACAAAATCCATGGTAAATAAAGAAAAATCCGGTAGACCGTACACCAAATTAAAAAAAAAAAACAATGTTGAGTGCTCCAAAGTTAGCAAACGAAGTCTCACAGTATCTAAACAAAAGTGTGTATCCTAAAACAATTAGGCCTCGCAAGCAGCCCATGCGGTCAGTTGTTAGAGTGTACCTGATCGGTAATTACTCTAGCAGCGCAAATGTCTGAGTGTCGCGTGGGTAGGAAGGAAACACTGAGGAGCCTATCTCGAATTCTAGTGGGACAAAGTGTTCCACTAGAACTGTTGCTTAGCGTTTGACCAGGGGGAGCGCCAAGCCACCGAGGTGGCGTCTTGCTGGTCAAGTTTGAATTGAGTTGCGCGGACCTTTACGAGGAAACTCCAAGTGGATCAAGCAGACGGGGCCGCTTGTGCTTGGAGTATTCGTCGACAAGGTCGATCGTCCCTAACGCTCTGAGAAGAGGGTTGTCGCTATGTTCCGATCGCTCGTACAGCCGATGGGCCTGTCCGCGGACAAACTCATCGACCGTAGGAAGACGGAGATCGCGATGGAGGGTAGTGTTTCGGATAAAATAGTGCGCGTCGGTCATTAACCTAGCGCACCTATTTTGGAACACCTGCAGCTTTTTCACGTTTCTGTGATTGTATGCCCAGGCCGGACTCGCATACGTCATAATCGGTCGGATGCAGCTGAGGTAAAGCAAATGCTTTGACCTCCACGACAGCTTTGACTTCTTATTCAGTAACGGGTATAGCCTGCAGAGTTGTGCCTGAGCCTTCGAGAGTACATAATCAGTATGACTCTTGAAGGTCAGACCTCTATCTAACACGACACCAAGGTACTTGACTTCCTTTGCCCACTCCACATCGGTACCATTGAGCACGAGCGGATCGGACTCACAGTTTTTCCGGTGTAGAGGAGGTCGAAAGAAGACCGCCACGCTCTTTTGCACGTTCACTCGAACCCTCCACGTTCTATAGAACGCTTCGAGCTCGTCGAGATGAAATTACAGTCGAGCGTGGATGCACCTCGGTTGCCATGACTGCGCTACGATTGCGACGTCGTCCGCAAAGATGGCCGTATGCTGCTCGCACGGCATATCGTTGTTGTACAGGTTGAACAGTACCGGCCCTAAGACACTTCCCTGCGAGACGCCAGATGCTACAGGTCTGGTGGACGACCTCTCCCCGTCTAAACTCACATAGAAGGAGCGGTCCTTCAAGTATGATGCCAATAAATGGGCCACACTTTCAGGAAACTCCATGTATATGAAAAACAATTAGGTTGGTCTTGTGAAGAGACAGTTTTCGCAGAAAAATGCCTCCTAGAAAACTGTTTGTGAGAAAGGTGAACAGGCCCAAAAGGCTAGAATTCGCTAACATTTATAAATATGAAGATTTTTCATTCTTGAGTAAAGTTTTATTTTCAAATGAAAAACAAATTTAATATATTCCGATCAGATGGCCAGTATCACGTTTGGCGAAAACCTATCACAGAATTAAAAGAGAAGAACTTACGCGTCACTGTGAAGCACCGAGATAGATAGGTAGGTTATGGTTTAGGGTTGTATGTCTGCTGCTGGTCCGGGCAATCTTTGTATAATTGACGGAAATATGGATCACAAACAGTATATTAACATTTTAAAAGAAAATATTATTTCTAGCGCCAAAAAATTGGGAATAAGACAAAATTCCCATTTCTATTAAAATAACAATACCGAACACAAAGCTTACAACATGCATTTGTGGTTACTTTATAACAGTCCACATGTAATAGAAACACCTCCATAATCGCCAGACATTAATGTGATTGAACATCTATGGGCTAATTTGAAATCCAATTAAAAAAAATATCAGGTACAAATAAAAAGGACTTAGAATTGATTTTAAGGGATAAATGGGTCAAAATCAATCCTGCCATATGCCAAAAAAATGTAGAATCGATGCCTAAAAGACTGACAGCAATTAAAAACAACAAAAGATTACCAACAAAATATTTAATAGCATAAAATAATTAAATATATATCATTAAATTTTGAGTGTCAGAGTTCTTTTTTGACTTCAATCATATCATTTTTTTTTACTTTTCGTTCTGTAATATTATTATAATAATTATTTTTATAAATTTTGTTATTTTAATATTAATAATAAATATAGATTTAATAAAATGTATTTTTCGTAACAAAAGGCATTACAATATTATTTAATATCTGCTGAAAGAATAAGTTAGTGAGTGTCAGAGTTCTTTATTGACTCACTGTATATATATTTATACAGAATGAAAGAATAGTTAGTTATGAATCATAGGTTTAATTATTAATTTGCAAAATTAATTAAAAAAAGCTGCCATTTATATGCCTGACAAATAATTAATGAAACTAAAATAACATTACTGTTATTCCAATATATTTAAGTAAATAACTAGTTATACATACAATTTATTGACAATGATAAATCATATATGTAGTTTATATAAAACAATTAATAATAAATAAATGTAAGAAAAAAAATGTTAATTATTAGTGTCTTGATAAATATATAATTGTAATGTTTAATTATCATTTATTTACTAGTAATTATTGAAAATGGAATTTTAATTTTCATTACCATAAAACATTAAATATTTGTATAATAATAATTAAAATATTACGTTGAAGTCACATTTGTATGTAAACTTTTAAAAAGGTATTATTTTTAATTAAAAAAATGAATAAGTAAGTAAAAACAGTCTTATAAATAAAGAAAGTTCACTTACATATAATTGATTCATATTGTAAATTAAAATAATAATTGTACGGTATGATTCATGAATATTATTTGTACATATTTAAGACTAAACACATGCATATTAATAATTAACAAATTATTTTTATACTAGATACTATTTCTACCAAACATCTGTATTATACTAAAAAGCACATTAGCTTAACACGTTAAACGCCATGTCAGTCACCAGTAACTGACACCGAACTTTCCATTAAGGTAGTTGGTCTGTTAAAAAATATGCTAAGATTAGTCTAAAATTTGTATATAATGATCATAATAATGATCAAATTCTTCAGGAATTTTTTTTGAAATTTTTCTCCATCCCGTTTTTGAAAAATTAAAACATGAAAATTGTGTCTTTAACATGGGCTCTTATGGCGGTTTGGTATAAATTGAAACTTAAAGTCATTGAAACTCCACTAAAAAAGGCTAAGAATTTTTTAAAAGATGTTTTATTGTAAAGCTTATATTTTTAATAGTATTATCACTCGAGTAAAACAAATCTTCACAACGCCGTTTGCAAGTTTTTAGTTGAAAAAGAATTGTAAATGAATGATTTTCAAGTGACAGGCAATACGAATTTTACAGCCAGACGAATCACGGCGCAGTACTGTAGGCACGTGACACATACGATGCGTGTGTTAGTCGTTTTTATTTCATGTATACTGTACAGAATTATTTATTTGCAGTTGGCAAACATTATTTTAGCCTATACAAAAGTATAGGCCACTACTCCTTACCCCGCGTCCCTAAAAGACTACGACCAACTACCTTAAGTCCGCGTCAGTTACCGGTCGCTAGCATTTCGCAGTGAAATGTCGGCCTAAACGAAAAGCAAGACAAAATAGGCTTGGCTTTAACGTGTTAATGAATATTTTTTATAAGTTAACATTTTTGTTCAATTTTTATAATATATTGCGATTTGTTTATAGTTTTATAAAACAAAATCTAATACATTACAGTGCTGGGGCATAATTATAATAGAATTATAAGCAAATATAACAAGTATTAAGATAATTAAATATATTCACTACTAAAGAACAAATAAATAAAATATAGAAAATTTCAAAATTAAAAACAATTCTATATTAAGATACGTAATAAACATATATTTTTTGTACATGCTATTTTCATATCATTTATGTAATCTAAGAAGAGACTTACCAATACAGTTCTTCACTTCATTTTCTGAACTATCACTTTTATGTTCTTTATGCCACTGACCTGCTTCAGAATCATCACTAACATTTTCATTGCTTTCATTATCAACTTTTTGATTTGATAATTTAATATTACAATTTAAATTGTTTCCACACTTATTAAGTTCTTTCATTTTTAAACTACTAAGTGTTTCAGAATCAGAATCACTATCACATGAAATTCGTTTTGTAAACACTACACGTTTTCTTTTGATTTTAAAATCTGAATCACTATCATGTTTTTTGGATTGTTTTTTATTAATATACCGACTTTCAATTTCATATTCTGAATCACTATCACACTTTAGTTTTTGTTTTGTCCTTTTCACTTTACCTTTGTATCTAGTCTTTCTATTAATTAATGATTTACCTTTAGTTCGATTTGGTTTGTAACTATCTTCTGAATCGCTTTTTTTGGTTCTCCTATTACGTTTTAGTCTTAATCCTATATTAGCTACGGTTTCACTACTATCACTATCACCAGAACTTACGTTGCTGCTTTCGAAATTTTCTTGGTTACTTCTATTACTGAGTTCATCATCTGTATTTACATTTGTCAAAACAGAATTGTTTGATATACGTAATTTTATAGTTGGTTTTGAATCTAGATCAGAATCTTTAGTACCTGAAGTACTCGGTACTTTTCTATTTTTATTTGCAAGAGGAATTATTTTTTTCGATAAAGAACGTTTTCTGCCAACAGGTATTAACTCTGTTTCATCATCATCATCATCACTAGTAGTCGGTTCAGTAACTTGATGCGATCCAGTACCGTTATATCTTGTAGTCATTTTTAACGGTTGCCTACGTGATTCTTTATTTAAAACAGCAGAGCGTCTTATTGCTGATTTCCAGTTATAAAGTAGATTTCGGGCATGTTCTTCAAATAATGTTGAAAGTCGTATTGTCATACAATATATCTAAAAAAAAATTATTTTAAAATTTAATATATAAATATACTAATAATTTTATGAAATTACTAACATACCATTAGGTCTTCTTGCTAAAGCATGAAATATAATAAAATATTATTTTAATTGCCACCATCAAAACAAATTGATGTTAACAAATGTTAACAAATTCATTTATTGATTTACAATTCTATTGTTTTGTTTTTAATTTAAAAGATAAATCAATTAATTTAATGTTGATAGGAATATAAATATTAAACATATGGTAACATAAAATAATAAACATTAAAAATATGCTATTATGAAATAAAATGCTCAAAAATAATTATTAATAAAATATTTTCATTTGTATGTAAACTAGTTAATTGGTTTATAAAAACACAAAAGAAATATTAATTAACTTTATTATATTTTTAACACATTGAATGCCATGCAGGTCAATGGTGATGAACATTTATTTTTCAGTGGTGCCTTTGGGTGGTAATCAGTGTTGATTGTTATTAAACTGAATAAAACTATATAGAGTATAATAACATCAGTATTCTTAAAGTATAATAAACAATGCAGTAATGAACTAAAATAATAAGTGTACATTTAAATATGAAAATATTTTTATTTTTTAAAAATATATAAACTCAAATAGACATATAATCAATTGCAGATCAACCTTTACTCTGATGTACACAGAAAGAAAAACAAATGTCTGGTATTCAATGTGTTAAAGTTGATTCAATTAAAATATAAGTTTTATTACTATATATATCTGGAGTGAAATATTAATTATTTACTAGTCGATTCTTCAATGTTTTAATTAAACAGTTTTTAACAATTTTCTATCAATTTAAAGTTACTAGGTTAGCTAAAAAATTGATTCATTATTTATGATTCAGTATTTTAAACAGATAGTTTTCAATGTATAAATTTTGTTAAAATTTTCAATAGTGTTCTACACAGTTAACATACCTTAGAATTTTGCTAAATTGTCTACTATTGTGGTGGTATTATACACGTACATATTTGTATACAATTATGTGTACAGACATATACACATATGACATGAAAGAATCAATACGATTTAAATAAACTCAGTAAAATGTTTAAGTACTATCTAACAATCATATGAGTATTCATTTTGATATTGCGGCAAATTTAGTTCAACATAAATGAACCACTCATTCCAATACTATAAAATTCTACGAGTGCTCAATAATCACTTATAGTTTATTTTATTCACTGATGTGTATTTTAATAGCCACATTATTATCATTACAAATATCATGTACAAAAACTGTCTATGTTGCATTATAAAATTAGTTTTATACATAAAGCTGATAATGATAGCAATGCAACTGAAAAACATGAGTGAATAAAACGAATAGTAAGTGATTGTTGAAAACCTTTATAAAATCTTGTCATGTTGAGGTAAATGTTTCATTTGTGTTAAACCATACATTTAAATAAAAGTATCTCTCATGTTAAATAATAATAATAAATGAAAAAATAAAAAGAATGGCTTATTGGTTAAAAAAAAAAAAAAAACAAAAACAAAAAAATCATCTTAATTATCTTCAATAAAAAATATACTTTTTTCATATTTTTAGATAACAAAGTGTATATTATTAAACGAAAAATGAAAAAAAAAAAAATTGTATATATGAATATAAAATGTAATTTATAATATAGATTTACAAGAGCATACTATGATTTTGTATCAAATATATCCTAATAATTGTAATAATAAAGCATTTTAATAAAAATAATAATTAATATTATGAATAACATATTTAAAATGAATGAATGTACTATAATTGCTTAATTTTATAAAATATTCATTAATTAAATTTACCTAATGATATATTAAACAACTTCTTTTACTTATATTTCCTCCATTTTCCACAAAATATATTATTTGAATTTATTTCAGGGGAAAAAAAACATAAATACTACACAAGTAGTTAACTCTGAATGTTACTTACCCGAGACTTTTTATCAGTATTATATTTACGCGAATTCTGAAAAATTAAACGTACATCTTTACAAAATTCTTTAGGTGTTTTATAATTTCCAGCTAATAATTCTTCCTTAACAGTTCCTAAATCCATAGGTGTTCTAATTATTTGGTAATAATCTAAATAACAGAAATAGTGAATATTAATTTTAATGTAATTTTTTAATTTTCCAAACATTAAAAAAATTAAAAAATGTATTACCTGGATGATCCATTTGATCAACTGGCTCTCTAAATGGTGAAGAATCTTCAGCCTGCCAAAGAATTTCTAATAAAGATAATGCTTCTTTTTTCCAATCTGAAGGTTGCACTAATCGAATAGTGCGACATATTTTTTCTGATCGTGACTGCACACCACTTGTAGAAGGTTCTTCATTTTTGGAATTTGTTTGGTTTTTACATGGTTCTACTTCCGAATCAGATGACTGATATGTATCTACTAACTGATGATAAACAGCACCAACATCCAAATCATTTCTATCGCTATAAAATAGACAAATTCTTAATTTAAAACATAAAATAATTAATATTATTACTATTATAAACAAGTTGAATGCTGTGCTGATATTACATGACTTGCCTAAGGTGCAAACACGAAATTGTTATTATGCGATACATATGGTATTACCGGCCACCTGTGACCCTCACGGCACTGACAAATTGAATACCGATCACTGGTGATCGGTAGTTTTATATATTATTAACATGGCATTCAACATGTTAATAATATATAAAACTACTCTTTCATTTTACAAATATACTTTGAAATTTATTTCATATTTATATATTTATTTAAAAACACTGCTAAAACTTTAAATCTATGATGATGTCACTTAGAGATACGTATTTGTATATATGCATTTATTTAGTTATATGAAATTTATTTAGTTTTATGCAAAATATTTAGTTATAACAAGTTACAAATAACAAATTACTCTTTAATTTTACATATATATTATCTACATATTACATATTTTTTTTATTAAAGGAAAACTAATAATCAAATGAAGCTGACAATATGCATTAAGTGTAATTAATTATAAATTTCACTTACTTGATAATTTTCAAACATAACTCTGTAATTATTCTTGCTTGTTTTACTATTTGACTATGTGGTTCATTAAATTTTTCAGCATTAGTGGCTAAATATCTCACATCAAACTGAGCAGATGTTATTCGTCTATAAAAATGATTTTCAAATCTTCCTTTAATAGTAGAAAGATCTATAGGATATTCAACAACAAACGCATAACTTGGATAATGATTGAGATCAACTGGTGCAACAAATGGTTCAGCAATAGCTAATCCCATTACTTGATCAAATCCATGTATAATACGTCGGCATGTTGCTTCTCTATCACCTCCAGGCCATTCTTCCGATAAAGGCTGATACAAAATAGAAGCTATTTCTTCTGGTAATACATGAACTGCTTCACCTACATTTTCTGGCAAACCTATAAAAAAAAAAAAATAATGACAAAGATAAAAATAAAAAATAAGAAACAGAGTTTAATTTGTGTAAAAAAGAAAAATGAGTGAATTGTACAGGGTCATCCAAATGTGATGCCTAGATTTGTGTTTTATTAAAAAAAAACATCTGTATAGGGAAACGAGTATAGTTTGTTTCTTTTTAACCAGTTGCGCTGGCAATTAATTCAAATGCGCGCGTGGCAAATCCGTCCAAAGCATTCTCAGCGAGTTGGTATTTGAAATCATTTTTTATAAGGTTTTAGACACACACATTAACATTATAGTAAAACTCTTAAATTAATTAACAAATTTATTAATAATATTAATATTTTTTTTCGAAATTCGCCGAATTCTAAATGAAGTCTAGCGCGAATTACTGCGGACCGTAATGTATAAGCAAAAATCACACGACGTGCTATGTACGTCAAATCGACATTTGGCACAGAAAGCAGTTGACGTACATAGCACGTCATTCCAGCGCAACTGGTTAATAAAACAAATCTAGGCATCACATTTGGATGGCCCTATATATTACAAAATGAACCATCATTCCACTATAATATACAAAAAATGACATTTATTTTAAAGATACATAAACACTTTTGATAATACATATATTTATGCATGTGTGTGTGTATGTATGTATGTGCATGTGTGTGTGTGGTGGTATGTGTGTGTGTGTGTGGTATGTGTGTGTGGTGGTATGTGTGGTGTGTGTGTGTGTGGTGGTATGTGTGGTGTGTGTGTGTGTGTGTGGTATGTGTGTGTGGTGGTATGTGTGTGTGTGTGTGTGGTGATTATGTATATGTATATATATATATATATATGTGTGTGTATATATATGTATGTGTGTGTGTGTGTGTGTGTGTGTGTGTGTGTGTGTATATATATATATATATAAACAGATTTAATAATTTTAAATATATTTATAAGATATTATTTTAAATATAAAAATGGCCTTTTTAAACAACATATTTAATTTTAAGAAAATTTATTTGTGCTTGTTAGATCATCATTTTTGTATTATAAAATAAAAATTAATTTAATTAATAACAGTTATAATAAATCAATAAAACATAATAGTTATTAATTCAATTTTATATGAAATTTTTTCATTTTCTTTTTTTTTAGTTGAAATCTTTATGAATTAATATAGTGTTAATATCTTATTATATATATGTTTATAAATGTCCCGTACTAATTTTACTAGTCGTTTTTTTAATGACTAAACTACATAAAAATCAAATACAAACAGCCTTTATAAAATGAAAAATTATGTAGGATAATAAAATAATTTATTTATCTGGAGCAAATTTAATATAAAAGCTTATTGCTTTTCAAACATATTTTGCTTTTTTTTCAATATTTTCTACCAATAAACACTCAAACATAATACATATAATTATTACATTTGATTATTACAATTAAGTTTATTATAATTCAGTAATTATTTACTTCTAAATTTAAAAAAAAAAGTACTTACGATTTTCATTTATTGGTTCTAAATCCCAAGGGCTCATATGTTCATATTCTCCATTATCCCACCTCACTCGATAACACATAAATGGTGATTCAGAAAAAGATGGATTGATAGGTGCCTGATATTCTATAGTTCCTAACCACCAGCAGTCGTCTATCATACAACGAAATCTAAAAATATTTTATATCAAACCAAACATATATTTATGAATGTTATAACCTCTAGATATGTAAATAAAAATTACATTTTACCCACCTGTCTCTTGGTTTCCAATTACGGCTCATTGCTATGTCATATGTTTGACGTAATACTAAAAAGTCTAAAACATCTGCCATATCATGATATTTTAATGTAAATGTTTCACCTGTCAGTTGACGATTTGTACTCATTAATGCAAATTTAAGGCAGCATAATCGAGGAGGTTTGATTTCATATTTAATACCGACAACTTTTACTAATTCACAAGACTAAAATACAAATAGATATAAATTTTAAAATAATTAATAAATAAAAATTGACAGCATTAGCTACAAAATTAACAAATTCACAATTTCATTACCCTTAACCAATTTAACGGTTCACTGCGATTACCAAATATATAAACATTTTTTGTTTTCACTGCATCAATATAAAGTTGGTGTCCTTGTCGAAAATACATTACTTCATCGCCCATCTGAGGATAATAAGGTGCTTTACGTGGTACTACTTCACTAAGCCATTCTGGAGGTCGAAATTCTTCTGGTACTTCAATTAACTGATGTGGTATTTGAGTTATCTTAAAATTATAATGAAAACGTTTTTTTTTATATTTTAACAAAACAACAAATGCCTTTATAGAAATTTGTTATAACATAATTAGAAGTTATTCAAGTATTTTACATACAAATTTATTTATAAAGAAAAGTATTCATCTTTAAAATTAACTATTTTTGAGATGTAAATTTTTAAACTAAGCTAACCTTTTTTTTTTTAATTATTGGTTTTCGATCTTCTTCACTGGACGGTGTCATTGGACGTTTTTTTACAGGCCTTCGCTTAGATCTCTTAGGAGGCTGTAATGTAATACCATGATCTGCCACCCAATCTGAATAACCTGAACTTTCAGAATCAGAACCAGATCCACTCATTAGCATATCTGCTTCACAAGCATTTGAATCTACTGAGCTATCATCTGAGTCACTAGTACTAACAGACACTGAATCTCTTTCAACAGATTCCTCTCTTTCACGTTGTTCCGATCTAACTGCTCTTGTTCGATATGCTGGTGGTGGTTTATTTCTTGAACGTACTGCTCTACCTGTTCTTGATCCTGGTTTTACTACAGCTGCTGTATTAATCATTACAGGCCGACGCCTCATTTCTCGTCTATTAACAGAATACATATACGAATATAAATGTGTATGTGTGTTTATATATAAATAGTGTGTACACACACACGCATACACACACACACACAATTATACAGAAACTATACAGTTTATTTTTAATAGTTAGTGAATATCATTAGTATAATTATTTTTAAATAAAGATGTTTATGTAGTTTGTACAGAAAATAAGTTGTATAAACAAAATATAAAAATATATATTATAAAATAAAATATAAATTTATATTCATTAAGTAAATCATTACCTATATAATTCCATTTCAAATGCACACATTGCTGAAATTTCTTGATTTGCAATTTGTAATGCTGTTAGACCAAGAGGCTGAACAAGAATTTTTCGTGTCCAAGTAATTTTTCCATCATGTTGCCAGTTTCCACTACTTTGTCGCACACCTTCGACATCACCGTTTCTTCGTAAAAGAAGACGATGCCCATTTCTAGGAGAATTTAAATGTCTATTCGATCCATCTTGACTAGTATTTACTGGTTCACCAAATTGACGTTGTGCAAGAGCTGCTATCATTAGATCAATATCTGATCTAGGCTCTTGTGCTGGTATACCTTCAATCACTTCTTGTAAACCACCATCTCCAAGTGCTATATTTGGAATAAGCTGTTCACTAGGACAATGCTCACGACCAGGTACAAAACGTTGTAAAATAGGTGGGTATGGATTTCCATCAATATCTACTAAAAATGGAGGAGGCATGAGATGTGGTGCAGTCTGTGTTTGTTCATCCAAAACCCACTGTTGAGCATCTCTTACTAAAGGCCGATAATCCGTATGGAAAAATAGTTCTTTTGGTAACTAAAAATGTTAAACATTAATTGGTTTATTATAATAAATATCATTTCAAAATATATCGATCTTATAATTCAAAATATTATATGCATTTCATAATTAAAACATTATATTTATATAATACAAATTATAGTAATTGACATAAAAACTTACTATTAACATTTTTTTATTGCCTGTTCCTAAACCATAAAGTAAAAGATGACCATGAGAATCAGTGGCAGCTATCATTGTACCATCAGGAGACCATTTAGCATCAAATACAGAGCCATGCCCTTGTCCTTCAATATTATTAACAAACTGGGCTAATGAAATACCTTCAATTATATCCCAAATAAAAATTTGTCCATCATGACCAGTTGACAAAAGAATGTGTTCATCAAATGGATGAGATTCAAGTACATATACTTCATCTGTATGTCCCATGAGGACTTTGGATAATTTTCCAGATGAAGCATTCCACACTTTCAAAGAATAATCATTTACTGCTGTAATTACCCAAGTATCTGAACAATTCCAAGTAACCATTGTAACTTTAAGTTTTTTACATTCTTCATCAGATGAAGAGGCTCTTAAAAAATAAAATAACATTGTTAATATAATTTAAAATATTGCCATAAAATTTATTTTCAATAATGAAAAATATGATACAATAAATTAAATTATATATATATATATATATATATATATATATATATATATATATATATATATATATATATATATAAGTATACAAATCATATGCACTTTTTTACAATGTATTTGTAATAAATTTGAAAGTCTATTAGCAATAGATTTTTATAAGAATGACAAATATTTTATTATATATGTAAGTGTTTTATTATAAATTTAATTTATTTAGTTGATATTTTTTTCATACTCGCTGTGGACAAAGTATGTCATTTAATTTTTTAAAATACAAAGATACAGCTGTGAGAAAATAAATTATAAACTTTTAAAAATTCTAAGACATATAATGTTAATGTAAAAATTAATTTGTATAACACATATCAAAATTTATTAATTTTATTCATAATTCATAAGTTAAGAACTATAAGTCTAGTTTATAATTTAGACTGAATAGATTATTACTACATAATTTTAAGCATCAAGAAATATTTATTTTGTACCATACACATTAATCATTTATTTAAACATCACTTGAAATCTTTTTTTAAGAAAAACTACTATGAAATGACATTGAAATAAGTTTCACTGTAATATATAGAACATTTTTTAATAGAAGTAATGATTATTACATTCTTCATATTGTAATAACATTATAAAAAGCTATTTATATGAAATATATAAAAATATAAAATTTTGAAATATGTATTTCTAAGTTAGAATCTATTATTGCATCATATATCATAATTTACATAAAAATGTATAAATAAATAAAAACTTATTATAAAAAAAAACAACTCATAATATTAAGTTTTAATTGAATGTAAGAACGATAAAAAAAATAACAAAATAATAAATGCTTTCAAGATTTTTAATACATATGACCAATAATATATCGTATGTAAAAGTATAAAAATGATTTTTTTATCAAGTAATTATTATCGATATCATTATTTTAAATAAAATAATATTTATTTTTATGTAATTTAAGAAAACTAACCCTGGCAACTTAGTGTTCATTAATAATTGATGACTCTTCCATTGTTGTGATTCAAAATGCCAAACATGAGCTGTTCCATCTTTACTTCCAGAAATAAATCTTAATCCTTGATGCGCCCATTGAATTGAATCAACTGTATCTGTATGAGCTTCAAGCTCAAGTATTCTATGAGGTCCTTCATCACCATGCATTAAATAAACACGAACATGATGATCTGCTGAACCAGCAGCAAGAAACATACCTCCAGGAGAAAACGATGCACATATCATCTGTGCTTGTCCAGGTCGCATACGTTCATGATACTGAATTGGTTTTGAACTAAAAAAATAATATATACTTCTATTTTAAATACACTTTTTTATATTTCTTGTTTATTATTAAACTTACACAAAACTAGCTTTATTTCCTTTACTATAAGTGTATGTCCAAAAAGCAACAGATCCATCAGTACTTGTTGTAATTAAATACCTTAAATCCCACCGTGATGAAGGACAAAAATTTACTGAAGTTATCATGCCTGTATGACCAGACAAAACAGCAATTGGTTCACCTGTTTGTAAATCCCATACTCGTAGAAGTCTGTCTAATGAACCAGCAGCTAAAAGGGTATTTTCAAAATTGATATCGATGTCAGTTATTTCAGCAGAACTACCTCGAAAAGTATTTAACAAACGTCCATCTATTGAACTCCATATTTTGACTAGGTGATCATCAGCACCCTAAAATATAAAACAAAAAATACAACACAATTTAGTAAATTTCCAGAAATATACTCAAAAATAAGAAAAAACTTTATTTTAGTCTATATAGTACTGGTGTGCTATTTAATGTATTGATTATACAAATCAATGAATTTATTTTTAATTTACAAATTTATAAAAAAGAATATATTAAAGAAGTAAAAATTGTAACTTCATTAATGAAAATCTTTACTCACTGTTATAATATACAATCCTGTTCGATCAAATAATAAACAATAAACAGATGTTAAATGTCCCAAGGTTCTACGTAATAATTGTTGTTTTGAATATAGATTTGAGGACACTGCTAAATTTCTAGTAATTGGTCCTGAACATTCTCGTCCTACAATAACTTGGGCTAAAAATAAATTCTCAATTCAATCAAACTTAAAATATAACGGTTATATTATAACTACACTAGAATTTAGAAAAATAGATTATTTTATACATCAACTGATGTTCTTGGATAAAAATAAAAAATATATATATTTTTTGTAAATTATATATATTTATACATAAACAATTTTTAAAATTATGAAAAAAAATGATATTACTATAATTGAGATTTTTTTAATATATGTAAACTATAATTGATTTGTTAATATATGCATGTTTTACTTGCAAGGTAATATATATATATATATATATATATATATATATATATATTGATATATATATATATATATATATATATATATATATATATATATATATATATATATATATATATATATATATATATATATATATATATATATATATATATATATATATATATATATATAATTTCCACCAAGAAAGTACAAGACTGTCGTTGAAGGCAAAATGCATATCTCCAGGATCCTGAAAGTCAATGATAATTTAACTACTAGTAGGGTTTTCCAAGTTAGATTAGTCAAATGGTAGAAATTAGATTAATAAATGCTCCAAATAGTGTGGGTAGAGTTCTTTGTCAAAGTGAAAGCACCCTGTCTAAAGGTATAAACACCAAATAAACAATCCTCACCATTCAGCATGGTTATCATTGCATGACCAATTGAGATGGTTTCTTCTAGGGTAAAATATTGGTGAGATACTTTGAGAGAAATTGTCACAAAGAAGAACTCTGCTCCTTTTTTTATAAATACTTAAATACAAAGTTACTAAATTCAAAAGAGAATTTTACAGTTGGAAGAATTAAAAAAATAATAATTGGGGTAGTGTAGGTTTGAAAAAGATAAGAAAGAAAGGAAAGGGTTATTTGAAATTGAAGAGTAATAATGAGATTTATTATTGTGGTATTGAAACTGGAATTATGTGTGTGTGGGGGGGGGGGATTTATAATAAACATCAGTTAAATATGATAAAATTTGAAAATTTCTGATAAAATAGGAGTATTTAGTGTGTAAATAAACAAAAGAATAACCATGAATAATATAAGTTTATGCAATAAGTTTATAAAAAAAATAATTTAATGAAATGGATACATATAGGACACATAGTAAGAAAAGAAGATAACAAATGGATAAAAATAATTATGGAATGGTGACTAAGAGATAAAGACAGCAAGGAAGAAATCCTCATCAAAGAGGGAGGAATGAAATTGTGAAGTATAATGGACGTAAAGTTTGGGTGAAATTAGCTATGATTCTTCCATTTTTGGAAACAATGGAAGAATCGTGAAAAAAACATTAAATCTAAAAACATTTAACGGACTTTCACCCAGTAGTGGGTTGATATAGACTTTGATGATGATGATAAAGAATAAATAAATATATATATATATATATATATATATATATATATATATATATATATATATATATATATATATATATATATATATATATATGGTAGATAGAGAAAGAGAAAAATAATTAATTATTAACAATAATTTTAATGTAAGAATTCTAATTTAGAGTGAATAAATTTTATGAATACTAATAAATAATTATTTTGAACTGTTCAAAGATATTTAATAAAATAACATACCTATATTATGAATATTTTTACAATCTGGTGTATCAAGAAAAGGCATTCCTTTCCATCGTGTTGAATATTCAATTGATCGTGTATTTTTTTTATGTGAATAAGTAGTACGTAGTAAAGATTGTTTTCCAGCACCGAGTAAGGAAAGAACACCAGGAACACTAGATGGGACTTCTTTTTCTAATAAAGGTCCAATGCGACTGCAAATTTCTAATAAATGAAAAGCACTTATATGTGGATACTTGCATTCCTAAAAGAATTTAAACAATTCATTTAATAATTTAAAAATATAAGAATATACATATATGCAATAAACAAGTCATATAATCGGATATAATAGATTATATCCTAAGTTATTAATTTAGTAATATGTGTACATGCATGTGTATGTGCATGTATGTATTATTTATTTATGTGTGTGTGTGTATATATATATATGAGGGTTGTTTAATAAGTATGGTAAATTTATTTATTGTTTAATTTAATTAAATTTTTCAATTTACTTTTTATCATTTTTTACCATACTTATCAAACGACCTTCGTGTGTGTATATATGTGTGTGTGTGTGTGTGTATATATATATATATATATATACATATAATTTTTAAAAAAACATTTATAAAAAATAATTTTTTATATTACATATATTAAAACAATACAAACATTTTTTTGAAATAATAGCAACAGTGAAATATGTTCTATGTTCTGAAATTTTATTTTATCAAAATATTATGAATTTCTTCTAACAGTTATATTTTATTAAAAAAGGATACAAAAATATTACAATAATTTTTTTTTGCATGTAACTTATTTATACTTGTACATTTATTGCTTAAATGTTGTACTTTTGGCATGTTTCATCATATAAATATTACTCAATCATTAAAAAGTTGTATTTGTCAATATACATAATTACAAAATAAAAAATAACTACTAAAATAAATAACAAATAAATTAAATTTGTCTTTGGAAAATGTTTAATAACTATTAATATTTTTTTGAAAAAAATAAAAATAATTAATGTTTCTACACATTTTTATATACATCCATTAAAAAAAAAGTAAAATACCAAATAACATATTTTAAAAAATATTTTTAAAATAGATTATATATTATATACAGACTACACCAATGTTTTCAACAATTTCAATACATATGTACATACATCTCAAAACCAATGAAATAAGACCACTCAAATTCAACCAATCATAATCATTGGTATATTGATTATACGTCCCATTTGATAAAAAGAGATAACCATAGTATCTTTCCATAATAGATATACAGAGCTCTTTCTCATATTATGCAATCTATTTCTGAACGATGCTTATATACTATATATGTTTGCTTATATATAGTATATGATATTGATACATATACATATATATAAATATATAAATATATATATATATATATATATATATATATATATATTTATATATCCACTTGTAAAATGTACAACTATTACAAATTTTATTTTTGATAAAAAAAAATTAAAAATATATAATGTATTTTAATATATTTTAAACTTTTTTCTAAAATAAAAAAAATATTTACCAATTCCTCAAAACTTTGGTCATGTTTGTTTCCTTCCCAATCGATTCGTTTTGGTAAAACCTATGAAAAATAAACATTCACATAAATGTTTAGGTCATAGACCCCACTATTTTGACACATTAACCACGTGTGCACCATGTGTATATTCACGAACACTTGTTAGAATAGTTGAAATATAGTTACCTACCTTGTATTTTTCTAATTCTCGTTTTAAAACCTGAAAAACAATAAATAAAAAATAATTTCTTTGACACATTGATATAACAACATTCATAAATACAAATAACATACCCCTGCAGTTTCTTTTAAAGGTCCAACTGCTAAAAACTTCGATATCAAAAAATATAGTTCTACAAAATATCAAAAAACTTCACTGATGAAAAGTGCATTAGTTAATAGTAATGAATATTTTTGGGTCATGTGACATACCTGGAGTGATTATGGAGTGTTGCTGTGAGACTTCGTGATTCATTTTAGAAGTAATGAATTAAGTTTAAACACAAATGAAAAATATTAATTAATACTTATGATCTAATTTAATAAATATATACATTTTCAATGAAAGCTTAAAGCCTACTCTTCAATGGCGTCGCTAAATCAGTTGCTTCATACCTACTAGTGGGGTGAAGGGTCGAAGTCGAATGTGTAGCAAATGGCGACCGTAGTGACATTGTGTTAATAATTGTTTTATAATTGTCGAACCAGTAACTGAAATTTTCTTTCAAATACATTATTCATGATATCTGAGCTATAAAAAATATTTTTATTATAGTTTATTTTTAATTTTAAAGGTTTGTGTATAATTATATTATCCCGTTGGTTTTAAGTTAGAAAGTACCACCATGTTTTGATCCTAAATTTTAATGTTTTTGTAATTTGTAATAATTTTAATACATAGGATAAATAATATTATACGTGTTTAATTTTCTATTACATATATATATATATATATATATATATATATATATATATAAATATGTGTATATATATATATATATATATGTATATATATATATATATATATATATATATATATATATATATATATATATATATATATATATATATATATATATATATATATATATATATATATATATATTGAATAAAATATGCATATGCAATGAATTAATATTATAAAATATGGTTATAGTATTTCAATGTTTTATAGTGATTTTTCTATCAAACATATAATTTTGATTTATTAAACATGTCGTGGATGAGAGAATATGAATTTTCCTGGTTTCAACGTTTCTGCATTAATGTTATTAAATCTGGACCTTTACCTAAGCATGTTGCTTTCATAATGGATGGAAATAGACGTTATGCTGCAAAAAACAATGTCTTAAGAATTGAAGGACACACAAAAGGATTTGACAAATTAACAGAAACTTTAGAATGGTGTCGTGAATTAGGCATAAGAGAAATGACTGTTTATGCGTTTAGTATTGAAAATTTTAAACGTAATCAAGAAGAAGTCGATATGTTAATGGAATTATCAAGAGAAAAATTTAAAAGATTAATTGAAGATAAGTAAGAATTTATTTTAAGTATAAATGTGTTAGTATATATGTACACAAATATAAAAACAATAAATTGATTTCTTTTTTAGAGAAAAATTAATGGAAGCCGGAATTTGCATTAGAGTCATTGGAAATTTAGATTATTTATCTGTTGAAATGAAAAAATTAATGGCTGAAGCAATAATTCTTACAAAAGACAATAATACATGTATTTTAAATATTGCATTTGCTTATACAGGTATTTTAATGTTGTTTTAAAATCATGCAGGTTAATTAATATTTTGTTTAATTATTTCAGCTCGAGATGAAATAACCAATAGCATCAAAACTGTTTTAAATGGGATTGAAAATAATATGATAAAAGAATCTGATATTAATGAAAATTTATTGTCTCATTGTTTATATACAGGTAATAGCTCAGAACCAGACTTATTGATACGAACCTCAGGGGAAGTGAGATTTAGTGACTTTTTATTATGGCAGGTAATATCAACTTTACTTTTATCTGAGTAGTTTAAGCACAAAAAAATTCAGTGCTTAGAATAGTAATTCAGATTAATTTAAACATTGTTTTAGATTTCCAGTACAAGTGTATGTTTTACAAATGTTTTATGGCCAGAATTTTCACTGTGGCATCTTTTAGAAGCTTTGTTTAAATATCAGCGTTCTTATGATACATTAAAACAGCTAAAAAGTATAATTAAAGAAAATTCTGTTGAAGATCACTCATCTGATATTAAACGTCAACATAAATTTATTGACAATTTAAAAATGTCTCGTTTAAATACAGTACAGTGTTATGCTGTTGCTTAATTAATTTTAAAAATATGATCTGTCAGTTAATTTTTGGAATGGTTATTTTTTTTATACAACATTAACATTTGGATTGGTCTTTATTCATTTAAGTTACTAATTATTTTTTTTATACATTTCAAAATTTTTGAGGCTCTATGTGTGTGTATATATATATATATATATATATGTATGTATGTATGAATTTAATATTTAAATTTTAAAACTTTTATTTTAATTTTTGGTTTTTAGGTAGTAATATTAAGTATTTTATTGTATTGTTTTAGTGGTTGTTGTTTCATTTAATGAAATTGAAATAATTTTATTTTTGTATTGAAATATATTTTTTCACTTTTATATTGTATATACATTATGTTTAAACCTTTCCAAATATTTTTAATATATGTATATCATTTTGACAGTATTACTGGTAACTTAAATACCTTTTTATGGAAACAAATCTAATTAATGATTATAAGTTTAATTATCTTTTAAAAATAGTATTGAAATATTATAAAATTTCTTGTCAATAATTTGAATTATAATAGAGTTTTTGACATGAAAGATATATATAATTATGTTAAATATTTCTTTATTAATGACTAAAACACTTCTAGTTACATTTTAATATTCAAAATATTTGTACATTTAATTATATTTCTTCTTGACCATATTTTCCTGTTTAAACTTATTCAATGTCTCTCTAATTCATTCCAATGAATTTTCTTGTTTGCCCAATTTTTTCTGTCTTATGTATTTAAGTTCTCAATAATTTCTCTTGTTCATTAGTGGTTTTCTCTTGTGACTGGCTCATTCTAATTTTAAACTTTATTTTGTATGTACACACATATTACTATTTGAAAGTATTGTTTATAAACACCAATATTTAACAGTTTATTTGTAATTTTCTCATGTTTTTTTTATTTATGTTGACTTTATGGTCATTATTATCAGATAATTGTTAGATACTTTCACTATCCAAAAGTTACTCGAAAATAATAAAATAAGCAAAAATTTACTATAGCACAAGATATATCAATAAAATTGCACTAAGGTATTGTATTTATGAGTTAAAAATAAAGATGAGTATCAGGAATGAAAATAAATAAACTATTATTTTTATTCTTTACAACACTAACTTTATTATACTAAATTACATAGTTTACACAAAAAATAAATATAAATGTAAATGTCAATTTGAATTATCTGAATTTCATGTGAAAATTATATAAATACAATTGTGTGTGTGTGTGTATGTGTATATATATATATATATATATATATATACACGTAGTACATACACACACACGCACAAATATGTATATATCTAAATATTAAAAATAACGTTCTAAAATAAATTTCAAAGAATATTTTTAAATATGTAAAGTATTACGAATAGATGTAATAATTTCCAAAGATTCCCTAAAATCAAACAAACATTAATAAAATTATATTACAAATTTCAAAAAAATAAATATTCATATGTGATACATATGCACGCACGCACACACACACACACATAAATACCTACAAATGTAAAGGATTATCCTGATTTAAATCTCCAGCCAATTGTAATATACATGCAATAAACATTTGTAAATCAGTTTGCACCTCGGCATAAAGCCAAACACGAGGCAATACGTTCAATATTAACTGTGCTTTAGCAATTGCATCTGTTAACTAAAACATAAAAAAATGTTATATATTTTTTGTTTAAAAAATAAGTTTTTTATGTTGCAAAATTATCAATTACACATTTTAATAACATTGATAATATATAATTAGATGAATCTGAATTAACACATTCAAGACTAATGACCCTAAATATGAGAAACAGAATCTTATAAATGTATGTCATATTTTAAAGTTCTAAATAACATATTTTAAAGTTCTACAAATAGTAGTAAATGATATATAAATAAAATTAATAATAAAATAATTTTATTTATGTGAAAATAAAATGTTATTTTTTTTTTAATTGAACTAAAAAAATATAAAATTACTTTTTTAATTTAGAATATAAGTAATTTTTTATAATATAACAAAATTCTGTTTCAAATATACATATATATATATATATACAAGGGTCGTTTGATAGGTATCGTAAAAGAGTAAAAAAAAACTAAATTGAAAAATTTAATTAAATTAAACAATAAATAAATTTATCATACTTATCAAACGACCCTCGTATATTATATATATACACACATTTTTGAATTAATGTTTTATATATTTGATAAAATAAAACAATTTACAAATATACATATTTAACCATGATTTTACTTTTATAAAAATCAAAGGATATTATGTAAACTAAAAATAAATTGTTTACTTACTTGGCATACTCGTAAACCACTAAGTAAATATCGATTTAACAGGGAATTTAAAGCGAGATCTTTTATTAGATGATCAGCTAAGGTACCTTGCCAGCAAGTAATATTACCTAATAATTTAACAGCACTGTTAAATTGTCGTTGAAAAAATGGAGCTTTTGTTTCTAATACTCTATAAATGTACAAAGAAAATTATCATCAATTTTTTTACTTTTAAATTTAATAATGCTTTATTTAAAAAACGTACTGTTTTGGAAATATAGGTATAAAAACATCATGTTCCACAGCTTGTTGTAATTTATCCATTATTGCCATTAATAAATGAGTTAAAGATTTACTATCAATTCCTAAAGTAGGATATCTTTTTACATATCTCCCAACTAGTCCTACTAATCGAAGAGACTGACTGCTTGACATAGGATCCCAAACCTTTTCTACTATACCTAAAATAAGAGATTGCATTTAATGATGAAAATTATGTTTTTTATTAAAAAAATTCACAATCATGTACATATAAATAACTTAAATAATCCAACTTACTTGTTAATTTTGGAATGATTATTCTATCCACAACAGAAGGAACTAATAAAACATCAGGATCACCTCTTAAAACATTTTCAGATTCATCATTTTTTATTCCATATAACATTAATTTTCTAGTGCAGGGTAGTTGTTCTAAATCAAAACTATCAGAATTTAATGGATCCCATGTTAAAAGTTGTATTTTTAAAATAGGACAGAGAATCTTAGGCAATACAAGACTAGCATATGCTTCACAGTAAGCGTTGAAGTCAACATTTCTCCATGAATCAAATCGTTCTAATATAGCATCAATAGACACAAATTCTTCCACAACATCCGAAAATATTTTATCAACATCTAATAGAATTTGTTCTACAATAAAAAATAATTAAAATATTAAAATTACATATACTTTCAGTTACTTATAAATCATATTTGTATATTTTTATGTTTCTGTAATATTTTTTTATATAACTTTAATAATTTATACAAATAAATTCACCTTTCTGCTGCCTGAATTGTATATTTTCCTGTTCAGGAACTTCGTCATCACTTGACATTCCTTCTAAATGTTTTGATTGTGTTTGTGATTGTTGCAAAATAGCTTGTTCTCTCGCTCTCCGTCTTCGATTTCTTCGCCCTTCTCTTTCTGCAGCACGTCTAATACGTGCTTCTTCTTCAGGACCATTCATTCGTCTAATGCCAATTTCTAAAATAAGTAGTCAAGTAAGTGTTATTCCTACAAATAGTTAAATAAAATAGTCAAGGGAAACAATGAACAGTTAATCTTTTTAACTTAATTTTGAAACAAAACATTTAAGCTTAGGTTTGAATTCATGTAACATTTTATTATAATATTATTTAATAAACTATTTAATTCAATTTATTTATAATTTGTAAAATAATATTTTATTAATTAGTAATTAAATTAAAGAAATATACAAACTTGTTTGTAAAGTAATTTCTTCAGCTTGATCTCTTACATCTTGTCGGCGCCTTTCAGATAAAGCCATAGCTTTTTTACCGATTAAATCCAACCAACGGTTTTCTATACTGGTAACCAATTGTACCTTTGAAAATATAAGTAAATATCATTACTGGTGGTATGTTTGATTTTATCAAGTTAAATTTATTATATAAATTATAATTTTGTATTTCGATTCTACTATAGAACTTATTTCAATTATTTACTAAATTATATAAACAAATAACTAAACATCACACATATATATATATATATATATATATATATATATATATATATATATATATATATATATATATATATATATATATATATATATATATATATATATAGACATACCTTTTCATCTAAACATTCTACTAAATCAGTAATATATCCACGAAGTTCTTGATAAAAACGGAATCTTTTCGCACAATCTGGTACTTTTTGTTTTAAATCCTGAAGTTCATTTCGCACTAATTCTAAATCACTTATAGTTTGTGACAATTGATTTTTATGTCCTTCATAAGCCATTTTTAAACTTTCTAATCTAATAAGAATAAATGGATTGAAATATACATCTAAATATTAATATTACAATATATACCTATATATATATATATATATATATATATATATATATATATATATATATATATATATATATATATATATATATATATATATATATATATATATATATATATATATATTAAGTTTACCGGAAAAGTTCTGTCCATTTTTGAATTAAAAAAAAAAAAAAATACATTTTCAATACATTTATTAATATTTACTGAACAATATAATTTCCTTTATTACTAATGACTTCTTCCCAGCGTAATGGTAATTTGTGAATTTCATTTCTGTAGAATGATTCATCTTTGGAGGTGAAAAACTCAAGCAATGCTTGGCTGACATCAGCTTCATTTTTGAATTTTTCTCCCTTCAAAAAATTTTGCAAGGAGAGAAACAGATGATAATTGGATGGTGCTAGGTCCGGAGAGTATGGTGGATGTGACAGAATTTCTCAGCCTAGTTCTGCGATTTTCTGGCAAGTCATCAAAGCAGCATGTGTTCTGGCATTGTTGTGGTGTTGTCTGATTTGCTTCCTATTAACCAGCACCGGTCTCTTTTCCTTGAGTGCTTCGTTCAAATCATCCATTTGTCAACAATATATTTCCGAATTCAGTCTTTCTTTGAGTTTGAGAAGCTCATAGTGTATTGGTTCTTTGACGCCCCACCATATACACAGCATTCTCTTATTGAGGCTCAAGCTCGGTTTCAAGATAGAGGGGGAAGATTGTCCAGGCTCACATTACACAAGAGCATAATGTGCACATTATGCAAGAGCATCTTGAGAAAAAGGTTTCTCACAATGTTTTCATACGTAATCCACTTTTCATCACCGGTTATCATCTGGTTTAAGAAAGGTTTGTTTTTGTTCCGAGCAAGCAGAGATGTGCAAATGACGACTCGGTCATGTAATTTTTTTTCACTTAACTCATGAGGCACCCATCTGGAATATTTATACACCAATTCAAATTTCCGAATATGGTCCGAAAAGGTTTGTTATGTTGAGTTGAGCTTTTCCGCAATCTCTGTTATCAAAAAAAGGATCTTACTGTATAATGGTCAAACAATATCATCATCAATCAGAGATGGTCTCCCAAAGCGTAGCTTGTAATTAAGGTCGAAGATGTATACTTCAAATTTTTCGAATCATCTCTTGCACATTCTGTCGGAAACTGTATTTTCATCAAAATTGTTCACCGAATTTCTATATGCTTCTGTAGCATTTCTATCCTGGTAGAATTCATATAGAATGCAATGTCGTACATGAACTTTAGCAATAGACATGCTTACGTGAACGAATCTCACTTAATACTGAGATGATAAAACCATTGTTTCAGTAAATTTAGAAGAGCACATATGTAGAAATACAATGGTAAAAAGAGGCAGTCATATATGCTTGAAACGAACACGTTCATATGTGTTGAAACTTGAGATTACATTATTGGACAGAATTTTCCGGTAGACCTAATATATTTGTTTGTGTGTATGATATATATATATATATATGTTTATTTGTGCATTTAGTATAATAAATATAAAAACACAACTCTTTTACCCATATAAACACAAACATCAAATTTTATCAGTTTATTACCTTTCTTCCAATTTTTGAGCAATTGTATTAGGTGTTTTTGGTCCATCTTCATTTTTTTTCAAATCAAGCATTGATGATATTAATATATCAGTATTATTATTAAATATGTGAGAACTAAAACCTGAATCTTGCTGAGTTATAGTAATTTGTGCTCCAGTTACACCCTTCTTTATTTGCTGATTTTCCCACTCTTCAGTTTCTAGATCACTACCAGGATCAGAATCTAAAGAAAACTGGTTATTAATACCAAAACAAAGATTTATTAAAATTAAAACAATTTTTATGATACCTTGATCTTGAGCAGCAAAAAATTGCTCTCTTCTAGTTATTTTATCTTGTTCTTCAGTATCAACAGTCATATCTAATCTATCTTCATCACTTCCATCTCCATCTTCTTCCCGAATAAATCTACCTTTGTCTTTTTTTTCAGTATGTTCTAAAGGTATATAATCGGTACCTAACTCACGAGCTCGCTGTCTACGTTTTCTTGCTGCATGTATCATGGCAGCATCAGGTATTATACCACTTTCAACTACAATTTTAACATTTTCAGGATGTGAAAATCTATGCAATGTTTGAACTGAACTATCTTCATCTGATGACACATCATCTTTACCAGCTACTAAAGCAGCTCGTCCACTCAGTATTATTAATGAATTTGAATTATTTGATGGCTAAAAAAATGTTTGGTGATTTTTGTTAACATGGTTATTAACATTAATTTTATTTATTTAATTAAAACAAACCAAAATGTCTGAGGATATGCTGCTTAATTCATTTTCAGTTTCATTTACTTGTATTTCACTACTAAATACATTCAATTTTTCTTTTTTTTTCTTTCTTTCTTTATCCAACATGCGTGTAATTTTTTTACTATGAGATGATTTTCTCACTTGAAATACTTCACCATCTGCTTCTATGAAAATAAATCAAATACACATACAAACATTATTTATACATACGTACATACATACATACATACATATATATATATAAATATATATATATATATATATATATATATATATATATATATATATCATACACACAAACATATATGTTTGTTTTGAAAATGAATTATTACTTTAAATACCATACATAATGATTACAATAGTTACTTATTGTTCATTTATGAATATTTTGAAGGCATGACTATCATTTAACAAAACAAATACAGAGTTTAATGTTTAAATTTTTTCCTCTCAATCTTTGTACATGTGTTCCAAACATCACTGCATAATTTCTAAAATGCATATATATGAATCAAAATATACGAGTAATATTTGAATTCTTTGATAGTGAAAAATTTATATTATTTAAGATAATGATTCACTTGTAAAAATGAATTTAGTAAAAGCATGAATTACAATTATAAACGTTATATATTTCTATAAAATCATTCACACATAAAACATTGATTCATACGTTTATATAGTTACAAACCTTCATCATCAAAACTTAATAATGTACTTTTTTGTTTTTGTCTTTCATCTTTTTTAAATTTCATCTCGATATTAAGATTAACACTGCTACTTGAATTATCATCAATTTCTATTCTTCCTTCATCATTTGCACTGTCATCTTCACAACTGGTAAAAACACGTCTTTGAATATTTTTTTTGGGTTTTCGAAATATTGACATGTTTAATCAAAATTTTTTTTGTAGAACAGCGTTTCAATTATACATTAGTGCATAAGACGTATTTTAATCTGTGGCTAAACAAATAATACTATAATGTATATATAATATAAATTGGTGATAAAAATATTGACATCTGTTTTTTTAACCTTAGTAGCATAATTTACCACCAAATTTACTGGATATGATTTTGTTTTTATGTATTTATATATATATATATATATATATATATATATATATAACTTTTTTGAATGAAATTATGTAAAAAAAACTGGAATTTATATTTGTAATGCATTCATAGAATATATATTTCATTATATATAATTGAAAAACGAATGGGTACAAAGTTAATTAAAGCAAAGTTTAACAACTGGTTTAGAATTATAGTTATTCACTTACATATAATCATTAATTTTAACACCACAATTTTGTATACAAGTATTCTATAATGTTCTGTTATACCGACATTGTAAAATTTGATTTTATCTGCTTTGATGATGACATGATTATCAAAATACACATGAACAAAAAAGAAAAGTAATGATTAAATAATTTCATAAAATCTTATTACATTGATGCGTAAATTTATATTTTTGTACACAACTTACTAATCGTTAATTTGTTAGGGACAGAATTATTTCATACTAATAAAAGCTCAAAAACGAAAATTGGTATAAAACAAAAACTAAATCATTTCAAAATAATTTTATTATTTAAAATAATGTACTTATTTGCTAATGATTTATTAGTCTCCATAGATTAGAATATTGATTACTATATTATATCTATAAAAAATGGTTAATTACATTTTTTTTCATTTTATTAATTTATATTATAGTTTATTTAAAATTTCAATATAGTACACAAAATAGTTTTATATTAAAATTTCAAATTTAACTTTGTTTTGATTTAAATTGGTTATTTATTTACATTTTATTGGTAATCAGAGATGTTCATACAATTTAGAAAGTATTTTCTATCTTTGTTATATAAATTGAAAAGTATATAACTTGTTTGATCTATTTAGAATAGAAAGTGTATCGGAAAAGTTAAAAACGTGGTTCTGTATGTAATTTATAGGTTATGATCATTCGTAACCCACTGAAAATAAACAATGCCTTCTAGCCCAATTTTGAATAAAATACGAGCTAATGCTCAGTATACCGATAATGTGATTATGGATTTGAAAGAAGAGGTAAAGACTTAACTAAGTGTATTTGTATATATACATTATATATACATATATATATATATATATATATATATATATATATATATATATATATATATATATATATATATATATATATATATATATATATATGTATATATATATATATATATATGTACATATGCATACGCATACATATATATATATATATACACAAATGCACATATTTATACATAAATATTTTTGATAATCACATTTATGTACTAATATTGTCAGCTGGAACTAATGAAAAATGAAATAATTCATCGCACTGTCCGAGAATTAGAAAATGAAAACAAACGCTTGCAGGAAGAAATTAATTTCGCCAAACAAAAATTAATTCACCTAGAAAATATTCATGGAGTGAAACAAATTCAGATTCCTTCTAAAAAAAATTTGATACTACCTGCAATTTCAGAAGCTGGCAGTAAGGTTAAAAAAGAATTTACAAAAAAAGAACGTGCTGAAGAACCAAATAAAACAGTTAAAGTTAAAAAGGTGGATCTTCCAGAACCAGTTATTAATGTTGGACGATTAGATATGAGAATTGGACAAATAAAAGAAGTTGAAAAGCACCCAGATGCAGATAGTTTATATGTGTCAAAGATTGATTGTGGAGAGACAAATTTACGCACTGTTGTATCTGGGCTTGTTAAGTTTATACCAAAAGAGGAAATGAGTGGTCATATGGTTGTTCTTCTTTGTAATTTGAAACCAGCAAAGGTACTATTATAACAAATTAAATTTATTTCATTTAATTGTGTTATTAATTTTTTAATAGATGCGAGGAGTTTTATCAGAAGCAATGGTTATGTGTGCTTCAACTCCTGAGAAAGTTGAAATACTTATTCCTCCAGTTGGTTCAGTACCAGGTGATTTAGTTAATTGCGAGGGATATTCAAGAAATCCAGATGCTCAACTTAATCCAAAGAAAAAAATATTTGAATTTTGTGCACCAGATTTAAAAACCAATTCTAATTGTGTTGCATGTTATAAAGATTCACCTCTGTATGTGCCTAATAAAGGAAATATTGTGTCCTCTACACTTGCTGAAGTTCAAGTGAAGTAACTTTTTTTTTTGTCTATTTAATAAAAAGGGTTTGGTAATTTATTCTATGATTTTGTTCATTTTATTTATGAAACCTCAGAAAATAAATTATATGAAAATACAATTTGAATAATTAGTTCATAAATTATAAGTATACATGTGTATATATGTATATATATATTATATATATATATATATATATATATATATATATATATATATGTATGTATGTATGTATATGTAAATAAATATGTAGACATATGGTCTGCTAGTGTTGGCATAATTTTTATATCTAAATTTTTGTTATTTTTTTTTAGTAAAAACTTCTGAAATGTCATCATCTTGTGACAAATTCTTAAGTTATTTTTTCCTTATATATAATTTAAATTATTTCATAAGATAAATAGTTACATTTGCTTTGAACATTTTCAATTTTTGTGTTATACAGTTAAATTAATGATTAATGAATTATTTGTACACATATGCAATTTTTAAATCATTATGTTTTTTTTAAACAAAAGTAATGAATGCTTCTGTGAAGTGTATTTTTGGTCATTGAATCTTTTTTAAATTTAAATAAGTACAAACAGTACAAATATCAGTATTATTTAATTGAATTGTTTTTAAATATACATAAATTTTGAATTATTTTTTTATTGCATTAATATAAATATAAAGTACTTTTTTAGTCCTGACTTTTGCTTTCATTAACTGCATTTGAGAAAAATTGAGAGTTAATTTTTCAACAGATATGGTTTTGAAGGGCATTGAATAATTCATTAATAATTTAAAAAAGTACAAATTAAGAGGTTTTAGGGAAGTTAAAATATTAGGTGTTAATAGAATTAGATTAAATTGAAGCTGTTCAGTAATAATAATAATTAGGTTGAATGTTTGTTACGTAATAGAAAAAAATATTTTTCAATAACTTTCATATTGAAAATTCATAAAAGGAAAGTTTTAATTCTTGTAATTTATTTTCCTTCAAATCTTAAATTTGAAAATTTAGTATATTATATATTGTTTTTTAAAAAATAATATTGAGAATAATTTAATTATAAGATCCAGATGTCTAATTTTTAGATTTTTTTAAAAAATAGATATTACATAACATAATGTATTTGTTAGTTGTTTTGGAACTGTGGCTGATTCACTTTACACAAATGAATTTTCACCCCTACACCACAATGTTTTTAAGTGTTCAATAATCACTTATTGTTCACTTGTTTTTTATAATTATATAATTTATAATTACATAATTATATCGGCTGATGCATTTCGATGGCGATGCCATCATTGTCAAAGCCTTTCTAGAGATAATATAAGTTCGAGTTAGAGAAAGGCTTTGACAATGATGGCATCGCCATCGAAATGCATCAGCCGATATAATTATGTAATTATAAATTATATAATTATAAAAAACAAGTGAACAATAAGTGATTATTGAACACTTAAAAACATTGTGGTGTAGGGGTGAAAATTCATTTGTGTAAATATAATGTATTTGAAAATAAGATTAACTCTTTTAATTAGAAATATAAATGGACAATTTGTATAAATGAAATTTTAAAACTTTTCAAGCTTTGTAAGTATTAAAAAAAAGAATTTGGTAAGTAATATTTATATTTGTCATTAATATATTACAATACTAATCTTTTTTCTTTGTAATGAACAATGAAAAAGAACATATTTTTTATTAAAAAAATGTACAAGATTGTATATAAATGTTTTTTTTTATTTCATTTTTTAAAATTCTGTTATGGACTTCTAAGTCAATTTTTAATGATACAATTTAAATATTTTGAGTAACATTTTTTAATAAATGCTCACAGCTATAATAAATATTAATTTTATTTATCAATCATATAGTTTAAATATTGTTATGAACTTATATTTTATTTATGTAAGCAATACAATATGCAGAAAAGTAAAATATTTATGTATATAGTTTTAAATGATAAGTTATAGTGTTGTAATCTACATATAATATAAATTAATACGTGATATAGTTTGCTATCAAGACATGAATTTGTAAAACAATAATGAACTAGTAATGAAATATTCTACTAATAGTATATTTTTTCTTTTATGAAATTTACTTTTTCGTAATCATAATGTTGCGAAACAAATTTAATTTTGTTATAAAATTTTAGGCAATTGCTATTCTTAGGTCAAACTGCTTATATTGAAGTTTATTATTCTTTGAAATAACTTTTTTGTCAATTAAATGTGAACAATTAAAATACAAAATTTTATTTTTAACATCAATTTTATTATTTTTATATATATTATACTCATGGAATTGTATAATTTATTTTATGTATCTAAAAACTATAATTCAGTTATTGAAATAATAATGAAATATACACAAATAAATTTAGTAGTTAATAATTTTATTAAGTAATGATACATGATTATTTTTGTTTTAGAACGATTATTGAAAAAACATTTTAATGTTAAGTGAAAATAACATATAAAAAGAAATCTAAGTGAAGAAATAATTAGATGTAAAAAAGATTCAAAATAGATTACTAAGATTCATCTTCACTATCACCACCACCACCACCTCTCACTTTTGGACCACCAGCACGCTTAGCCATTATAATTTGATCAACACGAAGTATTGTGCATGCAGCACTAACAGCATACTTTACTCCCCATTCTTTTGCAACATATAAATCTAAAATTTCATTTTTGACAACATCTATTGGTGAACCATTTTCTGAATCTAAATCTACCCCATCATTTTTATTTCCAGCCTGTAAAAGAAAAATGAAATTTGTAGTGGAATTTATTAATGATTTTTTTTAGTTTATACCTGATGTGCTTCATAAAGATTATTTAAAACTTTGGTAGAATTAAGGCCAGAATTTTCTGCTAATGCTTTTGGAAAACTTTCAAGAGCAGTAGCAAATTTTCGTACTGCATACTGTTCAAGACCAGGCAATCTATCTGCATATTGTTGTAATTGAGATGCTAATTCAATTTCAACTGCCCCTGCTCCTGGCAAAAACCTTCCATCTCTTGTAATTCCTGTTAATTAAAATTTATAATGAAGTAAATAAACAAAAAATAAATAAATCAATAAAATTAACCTTTAAATGTATTTACTCCATCATCTATAGCACGCTCTATATCATCCATGTAGTTATCAGTTGCTCCACGAACTACAATAGTAGCAATTCTGGATTCCTTTCCTTTATGACGAAAAGCAACAACACAAGTATCTCCAAGTTCATCAACAATAACTTCATCACAATATCCCAATTCTTGAGATGTTGGTGGAGTTAAGCGAGGTAATACAGTACCATTGACCTATTTAATATAAAGAAAAAATATTTTTATTTGGTTTTAAGAGTATATGTGTATGTATATATATATTTAATATTTACTGCTTTACTCAATCTTCTTAAATCAAATTTTGAATTAAGACGTACAGCCATCATTTTATATTTATTTATAAAATGTAATGCCATATCACCAAATTTAGCTCCTGCTACAATAACCTTAGCACCTGTATCTGCAATAGCTTTAATTTGATTTTCTAATAAGTTTTCTTCTCCTTTACTAAAATTCATTAATTCTTTTGCAGTAGTGATTAAAACTGTTCCTTTTGTTTCAGTTTGTATTATATCAACAGCACAACTGTATAAAGCTATTTTTGCATTTTCTACTGATGTTATATCTCCTTCGACATCTCTTTTAAATACCATTCCTTGCACAACTTCCGATTTCAATAATCCAGAACCTAATATTTTACATACTCGAATATTATCGACATTGAATGTTGTTTGTTCAGGTAGCACAGATACACATGCTCTTGCAATTAAATTTGATAAATAATCTTCTTGACCGTACTGTTTAGCCATTATCGAAGAACGCATTCCTTTTGATATAACTTCTACATTCCTAAAATCATCTATTTTACAGCATATTAAACTCGGTAAAATATTTAATACTTTTTCTAGAGCTTTTTCATAACCATCTGCAACTTCTGCAGGTGTTACTCCGAGCCTTAATAATTCTTCAGCTGCTTCTAATAAAGCACCTGCTAAAATTACAACAAAATTTGTACCATCTCCAACTTCAGCATCCTGCATTTCACTTGCAATTATCATTAATTTTGCTGCTGGATGTTCAATTTCTAACTCTCGCATAATTGTTGCTGCATCACTGGTTACAAACATTTTTTCAATGTGATTAATAACCATTTTATTCATACCATTTGGTCCGTATGCTGACCGAACTGAATGAGAAAATTCTTTACATGCTGTAATATTTCTAAATACCGCTTCTTCTAAACCAGAAAAATACTAGAAGTATAAAAATAAATAGGAATATAAAAACACCCACATTCATAGTTTGGACACATGTTCATAAGATTAAACATTTTCGAATAAAAATACTATACTTACTCTAGCGCCTTCTTTCATTAATTGAGGCATTCCAGGTGCTTTAGGGACATGAAGAGCCATTGTTAATAAATGATGTAAACGATCAACAATTCAAATTACTTCTAATCTTTCAAAGCCTTGGTATGACTAAAATGATGATGGAGTAGAAGGGATATTTAACATTTTTGGGAATATTGGTATTATAGAGTTGTACAAAGATTGATAATAAATTTTATTTATATATTGTTTTTGTAAAATTATTAGAATATTTTTGATATAAATGAATAAATGTGGACGTTTATTTTAATTTTAGGTTCATAAATATGAATCATTTAATAATTTTAATTTAAATTATAATCAATAGCCTAATGCAAAAAATCCCTACACTTGAATTTAATATCATGACGCACAGATTAGAATTCTTAGGGACGTTCTGGCTGTTCTGATCTATACATAAGTCAGTTCAGTGGAATGGGAGTATCCTCTTTTTGAAATGGTCGCCATTGTGATCTGTGTAGAATTGTGATTACGCGTTTGATAAGTTTTGAAAATTACAGTGTTGTGAAACGCGGTGAGCCGTGTTGTTTTTTAAAGTGACTGTGTAAATAAAAGTGTTCAACATAGGCCTGTCAGATACCGCGGTTATGGACATGATGGTTTCCAATTTGCAACAGCAAAGGGCCGTCACAGAACAACTACGACGAGAAGCTGGAATTAAGAGAATTCCAGGTGAATTTATAAAGTGTATAATAAAAAAAGTTGTATGCAAAGTTAAAAATGTGTTAATTGTATGTTATAGAAAATGTGTAGATTACTATTGTCAGTATATATATATATATATATAATTATATATATATATATATATATATATATATATATATATATATATATATATATATATATATAAATAAATAAATAAAATACTCATTTACTTACTCATATTCGCACTTGAATATGATTTTTTTTACAACGTATAACAATGTAAATAGTGATTTGTAAAATAGTTAAGTTACCAACGTGATTTTCTAGTGGTAACATAATTTTGAAAATGACCAAGATTATTAATCATGTGAAATATCATTGCTACAGTTTAAAATACTTGAATGATTAAGTTGTTTTTTTTTGGTACTTCTGTGTAACCTTTATATATATATATATATATATATATATATAATATATATATATATATATATATATAATATAATATAAAAAGAAATTTTTGTAATACCAAGTCATTAATTTGATATTTTACATTGTTTAAATGTAATTTTAAAAAAATTATAGAATTGTTAGTGTGAAAAGTCATGTTACAAGTTCAAGTGTTTCTTTATTAATTCAATTTTCTGTATATGTTCATCTGATGATATTTTTACATCTATCATTACTTTTTTTTATTTACAGTGTCTCAAGCTGTGGCAGATATTATTAAATATATTACAGAACATGAACAAGAAGATTGTCTCTTAGTTGGGTTTTCAAGTCAGAAAATAAATCCATTTCGTGAGAAAAGTTCTTGCACAGTTCTATAAACAAGTATTATTAAAATATGTGGCATCCAGCGTAATTATAAAATAAATGTAATTGTTATGTGGTCTATTACATATAAATTTATTGTCTTTGAATATACAATTACTATCGATGAAAATATTTTTTCCTCAGAGATATTCTCAACAATTGATACTATGCAATGAAAATTTATACAAGGTTTCTTTAAAAATTAAACTATGAATATCATGTTATAATGTTAATAAATATGTTGTATCATTCTATATTGTAGTTATATTTAACAATAATGTTTTTATTTTTGTCATTTTTATTATTGATTGTCAGCTATTGAGTGTTCAAATGGATTATAATTGAAATTTTTTTAAATTCAAATAAATGTATTCTGTTAAACTCTATTTTTTCTTGTATATTATTTATATGTAAAAAATAATGGAAAGAAATAAAAAAATGTAAATTATATAAGTTTTGTATTTTTTTAACCTTATTTAAAACAAAATAATTCATTGGATTTATTGTATTTTAAAAATGTTAACTCTTGGTTTGTGAAGAAAAATTAACCTTTTATTTTTATTGTATATGAGTATACAAATTAAGGAATAAATAATTTGTTTGATTAATTTTTCAATATTTGGCTGTTATAAGATCTTTGTTGTATGTTGGTCATAATGTGTGTATAATTTTTTAAATGTTTTAATTAACATTTTTATTATACAATGTATCATAGTAATTTTCCTGTGAATTTATTTTGTTCATAAATTATTCTTTTAAGATATTTATTTAATATTATAAAGTTTGTCATTTTTCTCTGTAGAAATTTTGACTAAATAATCATTTTAGAGAAATATATGAATTTTGATATTTAACTTATTTTTCTTTAACTTTTGCATAATTACGAGTATAACAAATATTGCAAAATTTACACTTCTATTGTCTGCTTGAAAAATTGATCTTTAAAGATAAATACAGTTTTTATTTGATCATTCTTTTTGCTTACAGTTCTAAATATTAAAAAATAAATGTTTATTGAATTGTCAAGTGATTAAAAAAAATATGTAGCAGAATATAAGAATAAATTTTATTTTTTCATTACTGATTCTGAAATTTTTAAGAAAATAAAAGTTGGGTATTTAATAAAACTCTAATTAACTACTGCATTATTATTTAATGCAATATAAATAAATACACTAATTTTTACATCTATTCGGTCATAAATTAACAGCAAGACACCAATTTTAATTTGTGATTATAAATGGGTTTTTATTGTTTTAATACAAGTATTCTATATTGTATTAGAATCATATGGGAATGCATTTCTAAAAGTGTAAACTACATTGACTTACAATGTGTGATGACTCCATATGAATGTGTAAATTGTAAACAATTATTGTTTATCATATATAAATGTTAATATCTTGAGCACATTTATAATTTAATGAATTATGAAATTCATTTTTATGAACTTTATTCATTTTAGTATAAAATTGCAACAATTATATTCAATTGTGATAAAAATTTTATTTAGGCAATTCACATTATACCTCACTCTTATGGTTTACTTTTATATGTAGTGAATTGTGACAAATGATGAAAACAGTTATTAGTGTAGACTTGATGGAGGTGCAATTGAGCAAATTTTTATTGATGGTTTTTAATCTTAAAATATGATCATTTTAATATATAACCATGTGTTGCAGTGTCAATTTATATATTTTGTTGTTCAGATTGAATTAGATCAGCCACATTATTCAGTCTTATTAATTCCTTTCATTTATTTAAAGGGTAGTGCTTAAATTAGGTTACTACTCTCATATTTATAGTTGAGAGTTTAAACTACTCTATGTATAAAGAATATTAGTTCTTATTTGAGAATAGTGTACGTGTGCTTGTGTATAAGTGTTCATATGCTTATATATATACTTGCATATGAAATGTTCTGTAATACGATAATCTTAGATAAAATTTTGTCATTTTAGAATATATTCCTGAAAGAAAGTAATAAAATTAGTTATTGTTACATAAAAAATAATTGTTTTTATTCAAACTTCAGTGAACTGATATTACTTTGTTTAGTATTCTTTCAAAAAATCAAATTGTACATTTTCTATCAAAATATGAATGAATTATAGTTTAAGTTATTCTTCTGTTTATAAAACCGAATTATGAGTACTGTCTGAATAAATATATATTAAAATACTAAAAAGTGTTAAAACAAAATTTTTATATATACACACACACACTTGCATACATATATACACATAGAGGTGTACTAAATCAAGTCAGGCTTCACAGGTAATTTATTATAATTGTATTTCAGATTGATATATTATATACTTAATATATCAACACATATTATTTTTTAAAAGGTCATCTTAAATCAGTACTTTAACCCTCAGCAGCCGGAACGGTTCAAAGCCAATAGAGCACTGTAGAGCTAAGTCGCTGTAGCAATAATCTTTTAAAATTGTCAACTCACGTTTCTCATTACACACTGTATTACCCTTATCACTCCAAGGTGCCACATTCTGAATATGTGTACATGCAAATAGCACCCAAAAGATTAACAAAGTATGTTTACTCGTTTACTAACATTTTTTATTAGAAATTTAAATTGTTAATATTAAATCACATGTAATAATAAAACCATAAATACAATATTTAATCAATAATATTTTTTTTGGCTATATTTGTTTTTTTACTGAACACATATATGTGTTTTTCGGTTCTATCAGATGTTTTTGCCAAATACATATATCGGCCACATTAAGGTTTGCACTGAATGCATATATGCGTCGATCGTCCGCAAAGGGTTAAAGGAAGCCACATTTTGTATTACATAAGAATTTGAAAACAGAGAAAATGTTTTTAAGAATGTTTAAAGATTATGTCGTCTGTGAAACAAATTTTACAGATGAAGAAAAAGGAAATAGTGCCAAATCGAATATTTAATATATATAATAATTGTCCATGGAGCCTGACTTTTGGCACATTATTTGCAGATGTACATACATACACCCAACATACAAACCATTTAATGTATCAAGTTTGTATATTTCTAAAAATTTCATAAATATTTTTTTTATTAAATTATATTTTAAAATAAAGATTGGATAACTGGAGTCAGCAGACATTAACACCAAAATAAATTACATAACAATTACATTAAATGATAAAAATATTATTGAACAGTTTTTTGTACAAATAAAAAAAATCATAATAATTTTTTGTGGACAGATTTTTTTTAAAAAAATAGATATGTTTTTCAACATGATGTATATGAAAATAAGATTAACTAATTCAATTAAAAAACACAAATGTATATTTTCCTTAAATAAAATTTTAAAACTTCATGTTTTATAAATATTTTGAAAAACGTAATTAAGTAAGTAATATTCATATTTGTTGATAATTTACTACAATACTATTTTTTTTTCTTTTTTTAATAATTCATTTTTTCATGGTGCATGCTATTAAAAATTAAGTCATACAGTAGATGCCTGCTATATAAATAATTATATTTTTAGAAATAATTGTCTTATTATTATTATGGATTTTTAAGTCAATTTTTGCTGATTCAATTTAAATATTCTAAGAGTATACAAAGGATGACAACTGTGATAAAATAATTTTTAATTATTAACCGTATGGTTTATATATTATTATAAATTTATATTATATTGATGTAAATTATACTTATTGATGTAAATTGATATACTATATTGATGTAAATTTATGTGTATTGTATGTGTGTGAATGTATATGTGTGTGTATGTGTACATACACAATGATGATTATATATATATATATATGTATGTACGTACGTATGTAATATGTATATTTTCACACACATCATCATTTGCTAAAGGTAATTGCCTTATTACAGTACTAATTATACTTTTACTGGGAAATACAATTTAATAGAAGTGGTTTATTGTTGCTTTCCTCAATGTAGTTTTTTTTATAGTGACATCACATTTAGACCAGGGTTTAAATGTAACCTCCAACATGTATAGATATGAATATTTGTATGCATGTTATTTTAATATATATATATATATATATATATATATATATATATATATATATATATATATATATATATACATATGCATGCACACATACAAATATATAAAAATTCATCCACACACATACATACAATTGCATTTACATTCATATTAAGTATATTTACATTTATACCAAATATTAAAGATTTTTGAATTTTTAACATGCACTTTGAATAAATAACATTTTATACATTTTCTGTCCATTAAATGAGCGAGTTTAAAAATTAAAATGATTTTTTTTATGAAAACATTTTATTCCATTATTTGTTCATCGAAATTTGGTCCAATTACTAATACACAATATTATGTGCAAGATGACTTTTATGTTGCTTAATATCAATCATATACTAAAACAATAAAATGCAGTAATTTTGTATTCTGTTATGAGTTATAAAAGTATAATATTTTAAATAAATGTTACTCTACAGTCTACAGTAATTTTTATTCTGTTTTTCAATTCCCTTGTATGGATTTTTTTAAATAGTAATGTAGAATATTGTATCTATTTATGTAAGTGTATAAATTACACAAACATTGTTTAAAAGGCCTCTAAATAGGCTTGATAATAATTATTTTTAATATAAAATTTAATATATCTAAATAAGTATTGAAATATTTAATTTTTTATGGTTAAACAATAAATTTTGAAATATTTACTTGATTTTTAATATAAAATAATAAATAAGTTAGTTTTTACATAACAATTATTGTTAAGTGACTATAAAATTGATAATCTATTTGAAATTTTATAAACATCATTTTTTAATCACTCTTGTTTTTTTAATGTGCATAAATATAAATTTTCTTTTCATTTTCCATTCTAATACATAATATTATATTGAATTTTTAAAAAATAATAGTTGGAATTTTAATTTTTTTTATAAAATTAAATTTATTAAAAAATAAATTAATATATAATAATTCTTAATTATATATATATATATATATATATATATATATATATATATATATATATATATATATATATATATATATATATATATATATATATATGTACACATACATATGTACATGCACACATACTTATATAAATATTAAAGTATTTTTTTTAACATAACTTGAATTATGTTAATAGAGTAATGAAAAATAAAACAAGCCACATTTACAGTCTTTCAGAGCAAAAAATAAAAATACAAATTTTTGAGATTGACTAGATTGAATGAATAAATCTAAAAAGGATATTTGTATTTTTATTTTTTGTTTTCTTTACCATAAAAATGGCAAATAAAAAATGTGTATTTGAATATACTTAAACTTTTTCCTTTTTGAATTGCGTGTTTTCATCACTATTCGAACCATTATATAAACGAAGCAGATCTAATGCATCTTGAGCTTGACGTTTTTCACTTAAATATCTTCCAGAAGCTTCTTTAAGTTGTTCTAGAAACATTTTATCTGGATAAGTAATATCTACTAATGAATCTGGATCCATATCACTCAATAGCTCCAATTCTGGTCCACCAAGAAGAGAAACATGGCACATGTTATGTTGTAATCGGTCAACTAATCCTACTAATTCAGTACGGGTACCATTTACATCATCTACTTGATCCAGCGATATTCTACATGGTGGAGACCAAGGAGCCCAACGTTGGTTTTCAGTCAAAAACATTAAATTTGTATGCGGTTCAAGAGTAGCAAAATATTCTTCATCATCTACTTCTGTTCCATCAGCTTCTAATACAATTTTGATTGTGTCTGCTCGATGAATTAGAAATTTTTCTGCTAGCTTTGAGGTTAGATCTTCTAATGACGCCGCAACAATACCTTTTCTAGCTTCACGTGAAGCATCAGTTATTTTGTAAGGTATTACTTTTTGAGATTCTTCGTTTTCCATATTATACTTTAAATAAGTAATATTTCAAATAACAATGATTTATTTTTTTGAACCTTTTTACTAATATTTTCTAGACGATATAGTTATAAAAATTAATATTTCTATTAATAATATTCAATTTAAAAAAATATCGAAACTTGCTTAAAAATTCAATACTAGTATTTATTTTCACTCAATCTCATTTCACACTTAAATTTGTTTTGTTCAGATCATATGTGGCACCGCCCCTGTACGATTGCGCAACTCGGAAATTTAATAATGGCGGGGTACACAAATGTAAATAAATTGGTATATAAAGGTTTTTTGTATATATGTCTATTTACCTATATACTTATCTATCTATCTATCATATATATATATATATATATATATATATATATATATATATATATATATATATATATATATATATATATACATACATATACACACACACTCATCTGTACATATATTACATGTATTGTGTGTAACTAGACAGGTCATGTGAGGTCATGAAGATATTAAAATCAATTACATTTAATTCTCCAAATAATATCCCCAATTGCATTACAAACATTTATAAATATTATGAAATCATAATTTTTATATACAACTTATATAAAAATTATACGTTTTAAGATAAAAGAATTGTATTTATAGATGAAAAAATGAATGAGACTTAAGTAATATTCTTAAGGACAATCTAAAAAATTGCAAGGATTTAATTATTTTAGCAATTTTTACTATATAATAGAATTAATTATTGTTTTTTGTGTTTTTTTTCTAATGAATATTATATTTACTATCAATTAAATAAAAAAAAGTTTTTAATTTAACGACTTTATTGAATTATATCAATAAATTGCTTATGTTACCTATGTGTATGCCATGACTTATGTGCATGAGTGTATATATTACATTACCTTTGGGTTAAAATCATCAGTTTTTTCTGTAGATTTAAGTTTTCTCGAACATTTATGATATTTAATTAATAAATATGGAAGACAACACCAACATTAACCAAAATACAATTGTAGACATTGTTCAAGAAGAAGAATTTGTAAGTATCGGAAAGTTACTGAAAAATTGGTTTAATTCTTATAAACTTATTTACATGAAATAATTGAAAATATTAAGTTTTTTGTTACATGTAAATATACAAATTTAATAAATAAACGAAGTAATCTTTTCTGTTGAGTAATTTAATAAGAAATGTATGTTTTTATTATGAGGTAAAAAATAATTTTAAGTTAGAATTTGTTTTTTGATTTTTACAAACATGTATCCAGCTTATAAGAAAAAATAAATACTCTTATCTACCAGTGTATATATATATATATATATATATATACACACACACACACACACACACACGAAGGTCGTTTGATAAGTATGGTAAAAAAGTAAGAAAAACTAAATTGAAAAATTTAATTAAATTAAACAATAATTAAATTTACTATAATTATCAAACATCTCTCGTATATATATATATATATATATATATATATATATATATATATATATATATATATATATATATATATATATATATATATATATTAGGTTGGCAAATATCTCTCTTCCGCCTTCTGGTCTTTTGAATTCCGCTGCTATGTACAAAAAAAAAAGCGGAAGGGAGATACTTGCCAAACTAATATATATATATGCATAAATATGCATAATTATCAATTGGAAACATAGATATATGAAAAATCCCAGGAAGAGATCCATAGATAGATCTCGCTCGGTCGCTCGGCGAATTTCTTGATAATTTATTATTTAAAAAAATCGTATCTGGCTTTCTATTGGGCAGATTTTTTTTTGTTTTAAAAAAATCTGCGTCTTGCAATAAGCTTTCAGATTTTCTATTTTATAAATTGCCACAATGTATAGGATCGCTGAAAATTTAATTGTTTATTAGCAAATAAGGAACTACTTTTTCTAATGACTTTTTATGCAATAAAATACAAAAATGTTTATACGCCGCTAATATAACATAAAAATATATATTTTACTAAAGAGTTTGAGCCCTTTTCAAACTGGAAACTTTTGGCCATTAGAAAGTTATAGCCTCGTACATTTGGCATCTCGGGATAAACAATTTACAGTAAGTTAGCAACTAATGAACGAATTCGAATTTTCAACACGGTATTTTGTTTAAATTCGTATAAGCTTCACCACGCATGCCGAAAAAGTTTCAAAAAGTGAAAAATGCAATAAATAATTGATTTGTAAATAATGGCAATTTTTATGGTTTTTCGCTTTTTTTGCAATAATCAATCAACGTAATTTATCAAGTAATGGCTCAAATTAAAGGTTTCTTCATTATTTACAACTTTTATCTAAAACTTTTTTCTCTAAAATGCATTTTCTATGCTTGCAGAACGAAAAACATAATTTCGTCAACTTTGCACCTTCCTAGTACTTTTATTCTGCGGTTTTTTTAAGTTGCGACTTACATATTGTTACTTGTAACATCGCCCCAAACAAAAAAAAAACGGCCTCATCCATTCCGGATTAATTTCCTTGTTTTTGCCCTATTGATTGGTCTAATAGTGATTCTTTATCATTCAGAAACTTTAATTTAAGAAAATGTTTTGGTATTTATTTAGATTTATTGTTTGATTTAAGCAACAAAAATACTTTCAATAATTCAGTTATTTTTATAGAATTAAGTTGTTCAAATATTGAAAGTAAAAGAAGCCAAAATTCCAACAGTTGTGCCAGAAATTTTTAAAAATGTAAAATACTATGCAATATTAAAAGAGGAATGCACTTTACTGTTTGCATCATAATTTTAATATAAACCATGTTTTTTTTTCTTTAAAAAAAACGTTATATCACTTTTTTATACTTTTTGTTTGGAATATGAGAGGATTGATTTTTTATTTAAAAGTTTAAGTATCTCCATTTTTTTTACAATAGGATCTTTTGTTTGAGATATTATGATGGTTGAATATATAGTTTCTGATTGTTTATTAGATTGAAATTTTCTCATATTATTAGATCTTGTGATATGAAATGTCGGATATTATATTGGAATAAAATACAAATCCGACATTTCATATTACACGACCTAATACTTTGAATTGTTCTAACGGTCGTCTTTGATAAACTAGTTGTCCAAGAAATGTTCATTTTCTTCATTCAGGGTTCAAACTTTTCAAAGAATGTAATTTATTTCCAATTTTTCTTTTATTAACGATTCATTGTAAATTTTATGTTTCTTCTCATTTTTTTGTATGTGTGTTTTATAGTAATTCTTTTTGAAAAGAACGTACTTTATTTATATAAGTGTGTCGAAAGATATAACATTTATTGAGATTTAAATATATTACTTAGTAATATTATATTCTAACAACATTTCTTTATTGAGGTAGCCACGTTCGTCGTGAGAGCATTATATGGCTGACATTCAAGTAACATCAGGGTAGGGAGGACTTTGGACTCCGACTGAAACTTCATAATTATGGGCCGATTAATAGTGTCCGAAAGATGCATTAGTCAAGGAATATTTATATCGAACAAGTAATAGACAGTGTCAGTAATAATCTGTGGAATCGAATTTGGGAGAAGATTGTTAAGAAGAATTAGTTCAGGATCATTTGTAGATATGATACTATAAAATTCAATAGATTTTTTTCGTTATTAATTGGATAAGTGATCTCTCTTGGAATTTATAATTAAAATCAAAAACGATAATCAATGTTTTTTTTGTACATTATTAATTTACTATATTTGTTTGTATCGTATATTATTATCTATAATAAACATTTCTTTTCAAAAAATGAATACAGGATGTAGCAAAAGTAACTAATCCATTTCAGTTGATCATCATTTTTATTTTACAAGTTTTTTTGTTAATCTTGCTTTTACAATAGACCAATAAAGACATTAGGAAATTGTTATAGAACGAACTATAGTCCATAAAACATCATTACTTCGATTAAAATTATTATTTGATTCGGTATTTACGTTGGAGATGCTATCAGGTCTTAACACTTAAATGATGGGGCGGGTATTAATACCTGTTTATAAAACCAATCGTTAATGTCGGGACGGGTATTAATACCTTTTTGTACTCTAAATCAAAATTGAGACTTCTGTAACTCGGATAGATGAAGAATTCCGAAAAGGTTAACAGGAAAACGGGAGAATTTATTTTAAAACCTGAATGTGTATTGGAATACAATAAATTTATAAAAGGTGTTGACAGAGCAGATCAGTACTTGTCATGTTATAAGATTTTTTGGAAAACAAAAAAATTGACTAAAAGTGTAGTCATATACTTTATTAATTGTGCTCTTTTTAACTCTTTCCACATTTATATAACTTTGAATGGAAAAAATAACATACAATTTTTTTACATCAGCTGGAATGAATTGAATAATCAACACTGTTACTGAAAATGAGACACCCTATAATCAAAACACAACGTCATCCATTCTTCCTGCCAAAAGAATACCAAAACAGGATCCTCCACAACGATTATCTGGGGATTTTAAAAAAACAATGCATGATAAGAATTTTTACGGGAGGAAAAAAGAAAATTCCCCAAAGACAATGTAATGTATGTGCAGTATCTAAACATAAAAATTTGATAAGTTTGTTTTTGCAAATTTTGTGGTGTTCCACGTCATAAAGGGTCGTATTTTGAAAAGTTCCATTCGCTGAAGAAATATTGATTTTTGCAATATTTATTGCTTGACTTGTTCTTATTTTTGTTTTTAATTGAATTATTTTTAAATTTTCATTTTTTTAATAAATGTTATATTGAATTAAATACTTTTGATAAGTGTATACATTATTAACTCCTATAAATATGGCTCAAATTTAAAAGTAAGTACTGATTTACCAAAGCCATATCATTGTGACTGTTCGTTTCAAATGTCACTGCAAAATGTTAACTATTGTCCAAGTTACACAAGTTTTAGTAATTTCTCACATTTTCATACGATATTGCAAAAATATGCCCGTCATTTATGTATTGCGCAATAATTTATCCCCCTTTGCTTAAGTGTTAAGAATATTATATGTGATGTCATTAGTTCCCGGCTAGCTATGTGTAATTCTTTCATATCACGTTTTGGTGTCCACACTGGATTAACGAAATTTAATTAACATGTGGTTTCAATAACACAGTGCTATATTGTATACTTCTGGAAAAATAATTAAAATTTTGAAGATAATGTTTCTAGATGGATTAATTTTCTGTCTCCGTAATATCATCTGGTCATTTGATTTAAGATTCAGAGTTTTCTCGTGGAGTTATTCGGACGGAAAAGTTTACATGGACAAATCAAAGATACAGAAAAATACTTATATGGAAAAATTATAGATGCAGAAAAAACTCAAGAATATATTCTATTTGTAATGTTTTTAATTCTTTTTTTTAAAAATTAAGGAATTAAATCGCTTAGTTATCTTTGCCGAGTCCTGTACAAAAAAAAATAATTAAGAAATCGATGTATTATATTTTTATTAACAAAAAAAATAAAATTTCACGTACAATGAAAAATGCAGTCTCCTGTGTGTGTTTTTTTAAGAATATATAATATCATAAACAGATTTTGGTAAATGATCAGCAATTAATGTTTGAATTTTTTCTTGTCGTGAAACAGGCGTGTAGCGAGGAAGTGGAAAAGTGCGCGTCACTGCATCAGTTAGTGCACGAATTACTGGTGTTAAATCGGCATCCTGCAAAATTTAATATTTGATATAATTTTTGTATCGGAAATAATTGTACACATACACACACATATGTATATATATATATTAGGTTGGCAAGTATCTCCCTTCCGCTTTTTTTTTTTTTTTTTTTTTGTACATAGCTGCGAAATTCAAAAGACCAGAAGGCGGAAGGGAGATATTTGCCAACCTATATATATATATATATATATATATATATATATATATATATATATATAAATATATATATATATATATATATATATATATATATATATATATATATATATCCGCAGAACGAAGTTCGAATCCACATTCTTTGTAATTTTTGGGAATTAGATCATCATCATTCTTAAATATTAGAAATATAAAATTGGCTAAAAAATTTGAACTCTGGAAGTTCGTAATTTTATCACTATTTTTTTCTATACTGTGGCAAATTTATTTTAATACAAATGAATCAGTTTATTACAATATAACTGAATTTTATAGAAGTGATCAATATTGCTTATAGTTCAGTTTAAACACATTTGAATGATCATATCATCAAAGTGTTGAATAATGATATTTTTTTAAATTCTAAAGTTTAATATTTCATTTAAATTTTGTAACATTTTCATTCACTTATTTTTAAAAAAGTTTTGTTATACAGAATTTAAACAAAAATTTTAGTAAAAAATAGGATTGTATAGAGAAGTACGAAATTTGCACTAAAGTATTGTACATCTCTATGGCTATATTACCATTTGCAGAGTGCTGTATCATATTTTTTAAAAAATAAACAGATGTTAAAATTTAATGAAAGATTTTCATTTAAGACTGGTGAGCACTTGTGAAATACATTTGATAAAAGAATTAAAAACTATTACGGTAAAAAAAGAAAATTAACACAAGTGGTTGAAAATAAATGGTAAAAAATAAGGTTGGAAGTGATAAAAAGTTTCATTAATGCTAAATACAACGAAAGATATGATTAAACAAAAAATGAATGTTAATTCTTTATTAATTTTAGTATTTTCTGAATATTTTTTATTAACTGAAATAAATTTGAATTAGGCTAACTTTGTTTCACAAAATAAGAGTTTTTTTAATGACATTTTTTTCAAATTAATTAGGTCATAATTGTTAGTAATTTTTATGTTATTAAAGAGTATACATATATAAATATAAAATAAATAAAATGTTCGATTGAAAAATTTCGGTTTACGAAGTAAACAGTATATAATTGTGAAAATCTTAACTGTGCTAATATTTTTTTTTAAACTCAGTAAAATAAAAATGAAATATCATTATAATATATGTAATTAAATTTAGTAAATATAATGATTGAATTAAATCATTTAAATAAATTTGTAATTTCTATAATTTCAAAGATATTTTTCTTACCGGTCCTCGTGTATATTTTTCTAAGCTACGAATAGCATTTTCGAAATATTCTTCACTGTAGTCATTTTGTTGTTCTTTTGTTAGTTGATGCCACATGTCTTTAGCCTGTTCTCTGATATACTCATCAGATAACCATGTAGACCCGCTTGAATATTCTCCAGGTGCAACAATTACAACGTCAACTCCACGGGGTCTAAGTTCTTTTCGAAGACATGCAGATAATGCTTCCAATCCAGCTTGAGTTGCACAATGCATACCTCTTACTGGGGAAGCGATACGTGCTAAGCCGCTTGTTACGTTTATAATTCTACCTTTAGCACGTCTTATTAAGGGTAGCATAATTTGAAGAAGACGTGCTGTACCCAATAAATTTATATCTAAAGTTTTGCGCAATACACTGAACGGAATCCATTCTAGTTCTCCTAAAGTTGGCCATTGTGCTGCATTAATAACAGCCCATAATCCTGCCGAATTTTCGGGTAAATTTTCGACAATATATAAACTAGCTCCTAAAATCTGAGTTTCTGAAGATATGTCTAATTGCAAACAATGTAAACGTCCGGATGATTCTTCTTTTAAGATATCGGCTAGTGGATTGGAAATTTTGTTTTGAAATCCAGCAAAAACCGTAAATCCTAATTCATCTAATTGACGAGCGAGAGTACATGCTATTCGTGAGTCACAACCAGAGATGAGCACTGCTTTACCAGCTGCTGTTACCTAAAATATTCAATAGATGTCATCATTTAAATTAATATATGCTTGATGAACTATTAATAAGTTTCAGTTCTTAAAATTTTTGCAAATATATTTTACGTTAGTAAATTTTAAATCGTGTAAAATATTTAAAACATTTAAATCATATCTTTACTATCTAGAATTTGTTATTTCTAAGTTTTGTTTATACTGAAAAGAAATTATTGTTTTAATATGTTAAAAACAATTAAAGTTTTTATTGGTTATTTGAAAGCAAATATTTAGCATTTTTTGTATAAGGTCTATGCTATTTTTATTTTAATTACCTATATAATTATATAAGTACGCATATGTTTTTACTTTACTTTACTTTATTTTATTTTGTTTTTCATATTAGTTAATTTATATTAATGTATGCAAATTTTACGAAACAATACTCTAAATTATGATAAAAATGGTTTTATTATGATAAGTTTTAAATTTTAAAAAACATTTTTATTAAAGCTTAAATCAAATTTTAAACTCTATTAAATTTGGTTTAAAATGCACATAAATTAATTATGCATATATATATATATATATATATATATATATATATATATATATATATATATATATATATGTATATATATATATATATATATATATATATATATATATATATATATATATATATATATATATATATAGTCCCTCATTTATCAAGGGCTGAGTATGAAGTGACAACCTTATCTTGTAAAAAACAACTCTTGTAAAAATAAAGGCTCTATTGAGCTGGCATTTGTCAGAGGCCTGAGACTGGAATAGTCTATAGAGCCGATGATGATGATGATAATAATGATTATACATATATATATATCAACTATAGGGATGTCTTTAAAAAACAGTATTAATTATATATTGGTTAAAGTGTTAAAACATTTATATAAAATATACAATTTGGCCTAAAGTTTAAGAATAATTTTCTTTAAGCTTTTTGAATAATGAAATTATTAAGATGACTAAAATGGAGTTACTGTGTTTCAACGATTCTATACAATATATATTTAAGACAAGCATTCAATGTTTGACGAAATAAAAATAAATTTATGGACATGCTAATAAAAGACTAAATTTTGTATATTCTATATTGATGAACAGATTTTGAAGAGAATTTGACTCAATCGATTAGAAATATGAAAAGTAGAAATTTAAGTTTAAAATAGAAAAAAAAATATATTTTTGAAACAGTAATCCCAAGAATGAATATTAAAGAGAACAAATAGGAATATTTAGTGGTAACAGTATATTATATATATATATATATATATATATATATATATATATATATATATATATATATATATATATATATATAGAGAGAGAGAGAGAGAGAGGTGTTTTCTAAGCGTGATAGAACTTTAAATTAAATCCTTAACGAAAATTTTATCTAATAAAAACACCATTATAAAAATATATATATATATATATATATATATATATATATATATATATATATATATATATGTACACACACATAAATATAAAAGGTGTTTTTAGGTTAGATATAACTTTCAATAGAAATTCAAATTTATGTTCTATCACGCTTAAAAAACATCTATATATAATCATTATATCAGCTTAATGTGCTGGGCGAATGCCTCAACGAATGTTACCATTTACTGGTACTTGGTCATTCACACTATGTTGACCAGTCGGGTTGGTGAAGAATGTACATATATATATATATATATATATATATATATATATATATATATATATATATATATATATATAAATGTACGCGTTTGTGCGTGTAAATCAAACTAAATTTTGAGTTGTAAAGAAGTGATTTAGAATTTGAAAAATATTTATTGTAGATGTTTAAAATAATTTGTTTTATCAATAATATATTTATTTAATTTTTCTTTTTATTATTAAAACATATTATTTTATTTATTTTATTGAATTGTGTTAAATAATCCATAATAACATTATCTGCTTTTAGTTTTGATAACATTGATATTTAATACTAACGTCTGTGTTTTAATTTTTAACTTAATAGCCAGAACCTACATACAGTTAAATCGGGTAAATAAGGTGGGTGTTTGATTACTTTTACCATCATTTTCTTTAAAAATATAGTACTGTTTTTGCATTGAGATTAATCCTTCACATTAAAAGCATTAAGTAGACAGACACTTTATAATGTTTAAATGGTTGTAATAGTTCTTTATTTTTGAAATATCATTCCTTTTTTTAAACTTATTCTTTTTAACAAAATGGCGTATATTTATTTATTATTAATCGTTATTTTTTTTTAATACTGTCAAAGTATAATTTATTTCATGGGTGCATACCTTCTGTAAGGAAACTATCGAAATTTTTGAAACAAAACATATAAGAAGTTATTTATTCATCAATATTTATTTTGTCACCTTTAAAGTACTCCCCATTGGAAGCAATAGGTATATGTCAACGTTTGTTCTAGTCCTCGAACGCCCCCGTGAACGCGTTTTGTTGTATACCCTTCAGTCCACGCAGCGAATTTTCTTTGATGGCTTTAATCGACTCAAAACGATAACTTCGGAGCGGCAACTTGAGTTTTGGGAATAGAAAAAAGTCGCATGGAGCCATATCAGGCGAATATGGAGTTTTCGGAAAGATATCGGTTGAGTTTTTGGC
>CP092089.1:11632625-11675125 GCA_029203775.1 Neoneuromus ignobilis | reverse complement strand
TAAAATTAAGATAATAAATTGCAATATGTATATACGAGGGTCGTTTGATAAATATGGTAAATTTATTTATTATTTAAGGAGGTTGGTTATAGTCTTACAGGGACGCGGGGTAAGGGATAGTGGTCTACACTTTTGTATGGGCTAAAATGATGATTGCCAACTGCAAATAAATAATTCTATGTTAATAAAAGTACATTAATAATTAATTAAAATATATAGAAAGAACGTTTTTTTATCGATTTTCTCTTAATTCCGGAAATTATCCAGAAATTTATTTATTTAAACTAAAAATTCATTTTTCAAACCTCGTATACCACGTGACGAAATCTGGCAACATTATGTATAGTATGCATGGTACATGAACACGAGTACCACGCGCATCGTATGTGTCACGTGCCTACAGTGCTGCCGTGATTCTAAGTTCGTACTGGCTGTAACTTTAAAAACATTCATTTACAATTATTTTTTAACTAAAAACTTGCAAACGGCGTTATGAAGATTTGTTTTACTCGAGTGATAATACTATTAAAAATATAAGCTTTACAATAAAACATCTTTTAAAAAATTCCTAGCATTTTTTAGTAGAGTTTCAATGACTTAAGTTTCAATTTATGCCACATCGCCATAAGAGCCCATGTTATAAGACGCAATTTTCATGTTTTAATTTTTCTAAAACGGGATGGAGAAAAATTTCAAAAAAATTCCTGAAGAATTTGATCATTATTATGATCATTATATTCAAATTTTAGACTAATCTTATCATATTTTTTAACAGACCAACCTCCTTAATTTAAATAATTAAATTTTTCTTACTTTTTTACCATACTTATCGAACGACCCTCATATATATATGTATATATATATATATATATATATATATATATATATATATATCCTCTAAACGGTACTTTTATGACGCGGTTTCTATATAACTTAATTAAGAAAAGCAGTCGCCATATTGTATGATTTTTTCTAATAAACTTTTGCGATTGAAATTAATTCTTACTTGCGATGAGAATTAAGAGGACAACGATTCAAAATTAATGAAGAGGTGGAAAACTTCGTGTGCAATTGGTTTGGGATTTGCTGTACGACTTTTTGCGATACAGGAATTAAAAAACTGCCATTACGTTGGCGCAAGTGTTAGTGAAACTATGTAAAAAAATGATTTGTGTGTATATTTGAAAACTATTAATTTAATAGAGTATAGAAAAAAGTTGGGCTTATATTTGACTGATCCTTGTGTATATATTGGGTTCTCAGAGCAATGTCGAATTTTAGCAATAGATGTCGTTAGTCTATTTTTTTAGTATTAGAAGCGTCATTCACATCCATATAATTGTTATGTCGTTTGACAACTGACACTTCTTCCTTCATTCAAATAAACAGTTTGAGCGATTTGGTTGAATTTTATAGATTTTGTAAAAAGTTGAAGATGGAATATTAAACTATGTATTTTCGTTATATTTTACTGTTTTATTTTCGTAAAGGGAAAAACGCATGGCAAGTTTGTGATAAGTTGCGTAAAGCTTACGGTGACCATGTCTTACAAAATCTTTAGTGCCAACGATGGTTTGTAAAATTCCGTGCTGGTGATTTTGATATTAATGACACTCCTCGCTCAGGAAGAACAATCGAGGTTGATGACGACAAAATAAAGGCATTGATCGAGTCAAATCCGCGTTATACGACATGTGAATTTGTAGAACATTAAATATTCATCATTCCAGCGTCACGATCATTTGAAGAAGTTGGGATTTTAAAGCAAGCTCGACATTTGGGTTGCTCATGAATTCAAAGAAGTATTTGACTGCGCGTATAAACATCTACGATATGATCATTAAAAGTGATGAAAGCGATCCATTTTTGAAGTGTATGATAACTAGTGACGAAAAATGGATCGTATACAACAACGTGGAATGCAAACAGTCTTGGTCCAGGTTCGATGAGTCAGCTCAAACAATATCGAAAGCAGGTATTCATCAAAAGAAAATCATGCTCTCATTTCGGTGGGATTATAAGAGTGTCCTGTATTTGGAGCTCTTACAAAGGAATGGAACAATCAATTCTAATGAGTACTATCGCCAATTAGACAAGTTGAATGAATTTATTATCAAAGAAACGATCAAAACCCGTTAATCATAAAGGAGTTGTGTTCCAACATGACAACGCGAGACCACACAAATTTGGTCACCCGTTAAAAACTATTGGAGCCTCGATGGGATGTATTGCCGCACCAAGCATACTTGCCCGAGCTTGCGCCTTCAGACTTCCACATGTTTCGGTCTTTACAAAACTCCTTGCATGGTAAATCAATCAATTCCGATGAGGCTATAAAACAGTATCTTGATTTTTCGTGGATAAAGACAAGTTTTTCTACGAATGTGGAATTATGAAGCTCACCGAAAGAATGCAAAAGTCATCGAACAAAATGACAAATAAATTATTGATTAAACTTTGTACTTTATATAAATAAATGACATTTGAAAAACACAGTCAAAATGCGTTATTATAAATGAATGATTTCAAGTGGACATTCTATATCTAGAATAACATATTTTAGGATTAAATATGAAAAAGTATATGTTATGTTAGAAAATACAATTGTGTCAGATACTATAACTTTTCTTTATCTTTTCTTATGAATTGTTGGCACAATAATAAAAAGAGAACAATGAATGGATACATATTATTCTTAGAAGACTAAATCGTAACTTGAGGTATTGTGAGGAGTTCTTAAATCAACTACAACAACATGTGTTGTTTATATATATTGTGTAATAATGAAGATTTGAAATTTATCACAAAATTTTGTATTAGACAGATAGTTTTTTGGTTGTGATGTGCGTAAAGTAATAAATATCAAGTAGAAGTATAACTTCTATACTCATAAAAGTAGTATGTGACTGAAATTATCATGTGAACATTGTTGTATCCAAGAAAAATGCAACGAGAAAATATAGTTTATGATATATACATATATATATATATATATATATATACACAATATATAAACAGCTAAAAATATTTCTAAGCTTTCAAATTCAAAAGAATATTGAATTAAATTGAAAGTATAAAAGAAAAGTATAAATATTTTTTATATACACATTTATTTAAAAGTACTTAATGAATTTGTACAACTAAAAGTAAGATTGTTTGTTTTAACATTAAAAAAAAATAAGAAATAAACATAGGACCAAAATAATATCATAAAAATATTTGTTCGTTTAGTAATATTGTTCTATTATTAAAAGATGAATTTATTATTTGTGACATAATTTTTATATTTGAATGTCTTTTAATTTTAATAGATATTGAATATGTTATTAAATATTTTAAAATAAATTTAAATTGATAATTTTTTTAAATATTTTTTTATTAATTCATATCGGTGTCATTGAAATAAATTTATATCTATTATTATTTCATTTAATAATTTTTTTTTAAATTTTATAATTGTCTTTTTGTTTTGTACCATTAAATAGAGAATTAACATAAAATAAAAAATGCAAAGTAATATGTTTGGAACTAACAAATTAAAAAGTATTAATTTATGAAAATTTTAAATGTGCCAATACTTCTTTTGATTTGTGTGTATATTATATATATATATATATATATATATATATATATATATATATATATATATATATATATACACGAAGGCCGTTTGATAAGTATGGTAAAAAGTAAGAAAACTAAATTGAAAAATATAATTAAATTAAACAATAAATAAATTTACCATACTTATAAACGACCCTCGTATATATAATATGTAAAAAGTAAGATATGTATATAATTGATATATATATATATATATATATATATATATATACGACGATATATATATATATAAATATATATATAAAAATATATATATAAATTAAACAATAAATAAATTTACCATACTTATCAATACCGACTCGTATATATATATATTTCGATATGTATATATATATACGATATATATATATCATCTTATATATATATATATATATATATATATATATATATATATCATATATATATATATATATATATATATATATATATATATATATATATATATATATATATATATATATATATATATATATATATATATATGTGTGTGTGTGTCCTAAATGAAACTGAAGGGATTAGACATACAATTATTTTCTTACTATCATTTATTATTCTTCCTGTACTTCAGTCTCATTTGGGTCCCTCTCTTTCCCCATCTCTCTCTTTTTGTATATATCTACATACATACACATACACCTTTTCATTATTTTTTAAGTGTTTTGAATTTTTGAATTACATACTTTGAGGTTAAGGATTCTTGATATACTGTTACAATCAATGATTGTTAGAATAAATTGATATTTTTTTTCAAAAAACTGAATAAATTTTGATTGAAATATCGACGGATTTTGTCCATACACACACATACACTGACGTGCATAAGTATTCACCGTATGGGTAACATAAGCAATTTATTGATATAATTCAATAAAATCGTTAATTAAAAAAAATAATTATTTAATTAACAGTAAATATAATATTAATTAGAAAAAAATACAAAAAACAATAATTAATTCTATTATATAGTAGAAATTGTTAAAATAAATACAGTAGGTTACATTTTTGCTGAGCAAAAGTATTTACCACTTATTGATAATAGCATACAATATCAAAGTTTTTGTTAAATAAATGTGAAAGAATTGCAGTATAACTAAATATTTATATTTTCTTAGGCTTCTTCATGCAGTTTACGTTGACAGTTTTCATCATTTAGTGAGTTTTACGAAGATATTTCAAAAATGGGACGCAAACAAAAAGAATCTTGTATATCCAAGAGAGAAATAACTATAAATTTACACCAAAAAAAATCATATAAAGACATTTTTAAAATAGTGTCCAAGAGTCGTACTACTGTCCGTGATATAATAAAACGCTTTAATGATGCCAGAAGCTTAGAAAATTGCCAAAGAACTGGTCGGCCATCCAAACTTACAGTACATGAACAACGTAATATAATTATTATTATTAAGAAAGAGCCTAAAACAAACTCGTCTTGTGTCACAGGACAGTTAGAAAAATATATTGAAAAAAAACTATATCTTTGTACAGTACGGATAATTCTTAAAAAGGCTGGTTACAACGACCGCGTCTGCAGAAAAAAATCAGCTATATGTAAATTGAACCAAACCAAAAGGTTTCAATTTGCAGATAATTATAAAAATAAATGTAATGAGGAGATTTGGACCAAGGTTGGAAGTAAATTCTGTATTTATCGTTCTGATGCCCAAATTTTGGTATGGAGAAAGAAAAATACAGAACTGCAAGGGAATCATATACACAAAAATTGTTAAACATGGTGATGGTGGGGTTGTATAGCCGTTTCTGGAGTTGGAAAACCTAGTTTTTATCGACGAAACCATTAATAAGTTTCAATATTTGAATATTTTAAAATAAAATTTAAAAGAAAATGATAGAAAATTGTGTTTGAATAATGAATTACTTCCCAACATGATAACAACTTAAAGCATACTGCTCATATAGTGAAGCTTTGGGTTCTTTACAATATTCCTCATACACTGAAAACACTACTACAATCTCTAAATATAAATCACATATAATATTTTTGGGATTTATTAGAGAGAAAAATTCGACAGCACCATATTACCTCCAAGAAACAACTTAAAACCATAATTCAAAAGGAATGGGCAAATATAACATCAGAAGCAACAAAAAAATTAATTTATTCAATGCCAAATCGTTTAAATGAAGTAGTAAAAAGAAAAGGGAAACAAATGAGATATTAAACTCTTTTTTTTAAAAAAATGTTGATATTTTTTCTGCATAATATTAAAAGTGGTGAATACTTTTACTCAGCAAAAATGTAACCTACTGTATTTATTTTAACAATTTCTACTATATAGTAGAATTAATTATTGTTTTTTGTATTTTTTTTCTGATGAATATTATATTTACTATTAATTAAATATATTTTTTTTAATTTAACGACTTTATTGAATTATATTAATAAATTGCTTATGTTACCCATACGGCGGATACTTATGCACATATATATATATATATATATATATATATATATATATATATATATATATATATATATATATAAAGGGTTTTCCAATAAGAATTTCAGAAATTTGACAATTACTGACTGCCATGTTTGAATTTGTTTTAGGCTCATTTTGACATTTCAACTCAGTATAGTTTGACAAATTATCATGTAAAATTTAATACTTTAATAACGCTTAGATATTGTAAGAATTTATTATAAAAATCAATGCTTGGCTGGTAAAATTTATCGTGCTCTTCGTGAAACTTATGGTCAACACTAAATAAAGGAAATTGCTGAATTTGTAGTGAAAGCAATCCAAAAGTCATTGAACAAAGACCACTGCATCCACAAAAAGTAAATGTCTTGTGCATTACATGCTGGTGGTGCCATCGGACCTATTTTTTCAAAATGAAGCTGGAGATCATGTTACAATGAATGGAGTACGTTACCGAATCATGAATAATGATTTTTTTCCAAAAATGATTGAAAATGATTTGCACGATATGCGGTTTCAACAGGACGGTACTACGTGCTATACATTTACGGAAACAATAGATTTGTTTAGCCATCTCTACATGGCCAAAAGATTCTGGTGACAGTACTGTGAACTGCAAGAGGTATCATTCATTATTCAATCTTGAGGCCTGGACAAACAATAACTGTTCAGTCATATTGCCTTGAAATTAAAAAAATGTTTAGAAAACTTGTCCAAATGGACCCTGTATTAACCAATAAACATGAACCCATCCTCCTTCACGACAGTGCAAGACCGCATGTAGCGCAAATAACCTTGTAAAAACTGAACGACTTAGATATATCCTGCCGCATCTTCCATACTCGCCTGATCTTTCATCAACAGAGTACTACTTATTTCTCAATTTGGAACACTACATACGTAATAAGATCTTTCGTGATATGAATGAGGTCGAAAGGACTTTTACAGACTTTGTGTCTTCTAAAGACAGATGTTTTTCCGAAAAAGGTTTTTTTGTTGGAAACACGTTGGTAAGAATGTGTGCAAGCTAATGGTGCTTATTTTGATTAATAAAATGTTGATTTGAATTAAAAAATCAATTTTTATTTCTCTTTGAATAGTCCGACATTTCATATTACACAACCTAATATGTAATTTTGAATATTTAATTTGTAGATGTGATTTCTATGCCACTAATTTCCAAAGAATGTAGTGTACGATTATTTTTTATATCTATTCTTCAGACGTTTTGACTGACAAATTTATATAAAGAAATTTCTTTTTTTTTGTTACTTTTGAAATAAAATATTAAGTTTATTTAATAATACGAAATGTGTCAACTTAGGCGAAATAATTTGAAAATAACTAGCAAACAATATGAGGAAAATTGCTAGTAAAATACACTGAAAAGTCATTATTTGCAAGAAACTATACGATTTACGTACGTTCTGTGTAATAGCAATTCAGAATAGAGATATTTGTGAAAATTTTCAATAGAAATGAAGTACGTTTATAGTTAGTTCAACGGTCATGTGTTGTGATGCAGTATTTCGTAGATAAACAGTCCGGAATAATGACTCATTCATTTTATGAAATTTTGTTAAGGGAGCAGCTTAGATTACAACCGTACAATGAATCATATACATACATTATTTGTCTCGCTAAATATAATGTTTATACTAGGAATTTGTTACACGAGACAAATTCTAAATAAAAATGTTGGTAATGTCGTTTTACTTACGTATTGTAATTAAAATAAGTTATAGGATGAAATTTTAAGATGAAATATAATCTTATATTTAGTAACTAACGTAATTTTAGGCTAATAAATAACATAAGCACCTTTTTTATAGTCTGAATTTTACTATATAATATTATTAACGAAGATGTTTACACAAGTTAAATGTTTAAAAGAGAAAAATGCAACCATTGTATGTTTCAAATCAATTATAGGTATACAATTTCTTCATATTGTGAAATTCGTATGAGAGAATAAATAGTATACACCGATGGATAAAAGTATTTATCACTTGGAAGCTGGATAGAAAATTCTAGTAAAAACAGTACACAATGTTTGATTTAAAATATATTTTAGTTAATAATAATTATGTACATGTCAGATTGCTAAATAAAAATATTACTTTATTCATTTAATTAATGGAAATGTTATAAATTAAATTATTATATCATATTTACGTTCGACAAAAATATTTGTCGCTTGTAAATCAAAAAAATCTATTTAATTTATATTTGTAAATGTTAAAACACTGATAACTAATTTTCAGTTTTTATTAATTGTTTGATATTTTTAATTTCATATCATTTGTTATTCTCTCTCTCTCTCTCTCTCTCTCTCTCTCTATATATATATATATATATATATATATATATACGAGGGTTGTTTGATAAGTATAGTAAATTTTATTGTTTAATTTAATTAATTAATTAATTTAATTAAATTTTTCAATTTATTTTTTCTTACTTTTTTACCATACTTATCAAACGACCCTCGTATATGTATATATATATATATATATATATATATATATATATATATATATAAAGTAAGTTACAAAAGTCATAATATACTCTGCATTATCTGCAGATCTCACCAATTAAATGCAATGTAATAAATACTGATATGGATATATAAGTATGGTTCTAGTTAACAAAAATGACAACGCCAAATAATTTATATCTACTAAAATGAGCCAATACATTAAGAAAGTGTAAATTCAAATGTCACATAAGTGATCGTACGCTGGAAAAGAACTTTGTGAATTTCCCGCTTACATTTAAGTGGGTGATTTTCCAAGCAAACTACCACGCAAGTGCGTGTTGCAACAAGTTTTGGCAACGATATGGCTCAGTTGTACACAGTTCGTCAAGTACTTAATAGCTATGGCATCAAAATGTACTGAAACATTGCTACAAATATGCGATACTATTATAAAACTATACAAGGAAAAAAATTCTTACGTAGAATAGCAAAAACGATAAGCAGATCACTTTCTACTATTTAGTCAATAATAGAAATATTAAAATCCGCTGGAAATATAAGAATAAACGACGCACAGGAAGAACGAATCTTCTAAATGGAAGAGAAAAAAGAAAAATATTTAAAGAAGTCACTGAAAACATGAAGATAAGTGTCCCAAAACTAGTCGAACAGCTTGAAATAACTTGTGGAAAAGTAGACATCCAGAAATAATCAGAAGAGTTTTAAAAAATCAGGTTATCGTAGTCGCATGCCTCGTAAAAAAATCTCTCATTAGTGAAATAAATGAAAAAAGGGTGTATGTACTTATGTACGCACGCCAGAAGTGAAATTTCTTTGCCGTAAAGTAATAAAAAATTATGAAAATTTATTCGTTTTAAATTTCTTCGATTTCCATTGCTTCCTCCGGTAGTGATTGAGTAGGTATAAACGATACAATTCTTTTATGATAAGTAAAGTAAGATATAAATGCCTTTGTCGTCACATTTCCTAAATACTTTATGGATACGGCATCAGTTGTAGTACTATATCTTGTCGTTACAACAGTTAAATAATAAATTCAGCGTGCTGTTTATTTGCTTTGCAATACTAATCATAGCTTAACACAGCGCGCATGCGTGATGGGTCTCACTACCTCTTTACCCTGTGCTCTATGTATACTAGATTTCTCCCCACTTTTTTCTGCTGAATTTCGTAGATTCGGTACGTAACTTCCGTTGCATTTAAAAATTCTACCCCAACGTCACTAAAGAAGTTTCACTTCAAAAAGGATTTACTTTACAAAGCTCCATTCCGATAAGGGCTTTGACTTTTGAAAAAGAGTACTGTTCATGAATGAGAACAAATTCAATATTTTTGGACGTGTTGGAAAAGGAAAAGTGTGGAGAAAACCTGGAACTGAGCTAGAGTTGAAGAACTTAATACCTACTGTGAAAAATAGTGAAGGGTCAGTAATGATTTGGGGGTCAATGGTAGTAACTGGACTGGGGAGTTTGATGTTTATTGACACAGCAATGGATAGATGGCAGTATTTAAATATTTTGCGAGATAATTTGAAAAAAATGCTCGAAAATTTAACTTGGGAAATGAATGGATTTTTCAACAAGATCAAGATCTTAAGCACACTGCGCTAGTTGTTCATGAATGGATCCTCTATAATAGGGGCGGCCAAGACATCGACCGCAAAGCTTCTGGAAGTCGCCCGTGAAGATGACGTGAACATTGACAAAATATAGTGATAAATTCATATTTCAATGCACTTTTTGGTTCAATATATTTTTGCGAATCAACATTTTCTTGCATGAATGCGATAAAAATTAAACATAGGTCACAATTATCGGATCTACATTTGGAATCGTGTTTAAAAATTAGTTTAAGTTCATACGCGCTAAATTTTGAGAAACTTACCGAAACTATGCAATGCCAAGTGTCATCAAAATAAAAAAATCTATTTTTTTTACTTTTTTTACTTTGTAATTTTTTTTTGTAAAATTTGCATCTAATTTATTTTAATACAATTCTACAACAATAATTTTCATTTTCTCTATATTTTCTTTAATTTTTTTAAATTCAGGACCAGTTATAGAAAATAATTATTTATAGGTAATTTAATAGTAGTCATAGTAAAATGTCTTCGTCAGTTCGTGTCTTATAGAAAAAGTCATCAATTCGTAAGTACATTCTAAAAAAACGTAGTCGCCCTCAGATACAATTTCACCAAAAAAGTCACCCCCAATGTCTAAAAGTTTGGCCACTCCTGTTCTATAACGTGTCAAAACAGTTGTTTTCCCATCTTAGTCACCAGATGTAAACTCTATTGAGCACATCTCGGACCACTTGGAAAGAAATATTCGTAAACATTTAATTTCTAGCAAATAATACTTGTAAAAGGTATTACAAGAGAAATAGTGGGAAATACCTAAATTTTTTACAAAGAAGTTGGTCCAATCGATGCCGAAAAGGTGGGAGGCTGTGTTAAAAGCAAAGGGAGATCCAACCAAGTACTAATTTTTTTGTAAACCTATTGCTACATTTAGTTTTTGTAAGTGAAATCACTTTTGTGAGATTGATAATTTAATTTTTGTTAATTTTGTTGTTATTATTTTAACAAAATATGTTATTTTTGTACCAAAATTATTCTTAAGCTAAGTAGTATTCAATAAATTTATAATTTTGCTTAACAGAGTTTTCTTTTATATAAAAATTTTAAAATATGGGGATATACGATGACTTTTGTGACTGACTGTATATATATGTACATATATTATAAACTAACTTTTATACTAAACAAATATTATTTTATTGAATATCTATAAGAGTTATTGAAAAAAATGTGTAAAGTAAAACTACATAACACCCGAGGCCTAATTGAAGTCGTTCCTTGAATTATGTTTCATTTTGAAAAAAAAAACTGGCAAACATTTAGAAATAATCGAAAAAGTAGTATATTTTATTCAAAATTATTCATAATTAACTATAATTAATTAATGTAATTTTTAATAATTAATTGTCATTTTATAATTATTTAATGAGGATTAATGGTTTTTAATTTAAGTATATGAACTACTGTAATTATAACACTTTAATATTTAATGTTTTTAAAATAACTTAATATTTTATGTTTTTAAATTAACTAAATTATTCATCATTTAAAGTACATTCTTATACAAAAATACTAACAATTGTTTAACGGAATCGAGTTAATTACATAACATAATTTTATTAATACCACACATTTTTTTAATATATTCGTTTATTAAACATTTTTCTAACCAGTTTTCGCATGGCAAATACTTTTATCCATTTTTGTATTTAATAGATTGTTATAAAAAAATTGTTCTAGACAGTTTTAAAATACTGATGTTTTGCTTTTCAGAAATAACTATAATTTATGAAAATTGAATACGATGTACTTGTAAGAAACAACTAGACTGGAAGAAAATTACTGGATTGAAATACTCTATACTATTATTTTTCTTGTATATATTGAATCTCTGTACTTGATTGTTATATAAATAGTTTTGTGTTGTCAATAGTGTAAAAATATTATTAGTAAACGTGTTGTCAGATTCTCTATAATGTTATTTCTTCAACTTATAATAAAATGTTATTGTGTTTTATAATGTTTATGATATTATTTTTCGTTTATATATATATATATATATATATATATATAAATATATACACGGTATACATAGTAATAACAAGCATTTTCTTTTTCGATTCAAAAAGTGTAGCTGAAGGTATGTATAAGAAAATCTCTAGAGCAAGAAATTTAAAATTTATTGTAACAAGCATAGACTGTTTTCTATAACTGTATTTTTGAAAAACAATTTGCTACAAACTGTAATCAATTAGAGTTTTGTTTACATTTAAGAGAATAGAAATATAAATTTCATACCAACACAAATGTCAGATAATATTATTTTTCTTTTATTTTATAAACAGTTTAAGGACTTTTATTAACGAGGAAATTTGAAATATTGTGAAATAAAATTATACTATTCTAAAAAGTTGGAAATATTTCTAAACATTTGTCATATAAAATAAACCTGGGTCTCTTTTTATGCGGTAGATACGTTCCGTAGAAAACCGCATTAAAAAATCGCACAAAAAAAGATTTAACTTACATTGAAAATTTAGGGATACGTTCCGTAATATTCAAAAACCCCATAAAACTAAAGTAACAAAGTGAAATTACTCTAAAATTCGCATAAAAAATCAGAAAATAAAGAATGCATAAAAAAATTTCAAATATCTGAAAAAAATTGATACAAAACAAAACTTTTTTACTTTATTTTTTTATTACATATTTAATTTTATTAAAAGCAATATGTAAATATGTGTAATTTATTTTACATTTTTTCATATATATTTTAATCATCATCGCAATAATAGCTGCACTGTTTAGAATAAAAAAAGAAAAGAAAAAAGAAACTGAATAGCTGCATTTTTTTCAAGATATGTAGGCAAAACCTTTTTCCAACAGGCATTTAAAGTGTGTGGTTTTATTTGAGTAATAGCAACATGATTTATACAACAGTCAAAGATAGAATTTTTTTCCAAGCGTCAGTTACTGCTGTTGACTCATTTTCTAGTTTATCCAATATAAATTGAAAAGTGCGTTTAACGTAATATTGTTTAAAAGTTGCAATTATGCATTGATCTAATGGCTGAATAATGCTTGTTGTATTGGGTGGAAAAAACATCATCTTTACATTTGGATGTTCTAAATATGGATGACCTGGTGCGTTGTCAACAAGTAATAAAATTTTCAAGAAATAATCGAGACCTTTTTAGTTCATATACGTTTCCACTTCTGGTAAAAAGAAATTATTAAACCAGTCAGTAAATATTGCAGTTATCACCCAAGCCTTTGTATTTGCTATCTAATGTACCTGCAGTTATTTTTATCTTTGCATTTTAGATTGCGTGGTCTTAGAGATAGATTTACCATTAGAGGTTTCAGCATCCGATCTCCCGATGCATTGCTACAAAGTAACAATGTTATTCGATCTTTGCTTGCTTTTAACCCATTGACTTTTTTCTTAGACTTTGCGATATTAGTTTGACTAGACATTTTTTCCAAAACAGTCCTATATCATCACTATTAAATATTTGGTGTGAACAATATCCACCATTTTCAATAATTTTGGCTAACTCTGCTGGAAAATGTTTGGCAGCTTCTTAATCTATCGATGCAACCGCGCCCATAATCTTCACGTTATGCAGTGCATTCCTTTTTAAAAATCCGGTTAACCATCCTTTCCTAGCCGAAAATTTCTTATCAGTTTGAGAAGCGGAAGTAAATATCTCTGATTCCTTCATTTGTTCATAAAACTGAAGAGCTTTTCGTTGAATTAAATAACCGCTTAAAGGAATTCTTAAAAAAAATTCACATAAAAGATATTAAGAAGAAATATGAATTGCATAACTTCAAAATCGTATTAAAATAATCCACACAAAAACAGACTCAGCTGTATTTAATTTTACGAATTACATTTTGTAGTATGTACATATGTACTATCTAAAATGATACAATATATTCATCATTGTTGATAATTGTTACTCATTTTTGATTAATTGAACATTTTAATTATTTTTATTTTTTTCTCGAACGATGTCATACTACGAATATTACACATTGCTGTAAATACACTTGTAAATTTCAAACTTTTAATGTCTCTTTTATCACTACCCGCATACAACCGTAATTTTAGAACGTTATCTTTTTTTAACATACCATTATTTTAAAGTCGTATGTAAGAACTTTTCAAGTATATTGTTGTTATACTTGGAAATTTTAAAGAAGTAAAAGTTTTTCCGACTAACTTGAAATACAACGAACAACTCGGGGATAATCTCTCCATCCCTCTTTTTAGCAATTTTCGCACGTATTTTTCTGTATTTTTAGATTTAGCAATGTTCTATATGTATTTAATGATAATTTGAAAAGATAAGTTTTGTTTTTATATTTATAGAAAAGGATATTTTTTAAATGATCCGATCAATCGATCGTGAATTTAAATTACTTCTGGGAACATAACTTTTATTGATTTGTTACTCCGGTGACTATTTAGAATTTTATGCGTGGTTAAAATAATCGGTTTGTGATATTGAGTTTATATAAATTGAATTGTTTTACTGTTTATTAAAAATGTTTCATTTTTGTACACAATACTTTATAATTATTTTACAATGTTAATTCAAATCATTATGTATACGTTATTTTGTTTCTTTTTAATAAAATACAAATTTAGGTGAAAAATTTGAATGATCCTATATGTATTTGTACAATTTATATATGTATATAGGTATTTATGTCTAAAATATAATGACTAATAATGACTAAATATGACTAATTATGACTAAAGTCATAAAGAATAATGATGATTATGTTATTGAATAAAATATTTTTTAAATGTGTAATTAAAAGTGTCGGTTTTTTTTAAAAACAAATAAACGTTATAATTAACCTCACATTTTAGATAAAAGGATTCAAATGACGAAAAAGATAGAACACTTTTATAATCTAATTTTATTTTTTGTTTTGTTTGGTACGTGTAAGTTTCAGTCTTATAATTTATTTCCAATGCATACAAATATAAGGGTCATTTGATAAGTACAGTAAAAAAGTAAGAAAAACTAAATTGACAAATTTAATTAAATTAAACAATAAATAAATTTATCATATTTGTCAAATGACCCTCGTATATGTGCACATTGAATTTATTAAAGATAATGAAAAATTATATTTTAGATTGTTATATAAGCAATAGATTTTTTTATTATGTAATCGTTTTGTATTCAAAAAAGTGATAACGACTCTGAATGATACTTTAAGATATATTATTAAGAAAGTAATTGTTTTTATACGGAACAGAGAATTTATTTTTGAATATAAGTATGATTTAAAATAAATATTGGGTTATGTACTAAGAAATGTCGGATTATTATATCGAAAATAAAGTAAAAATCTGTCATCTAATATAACATGACTTAATACCACGAAATCTATTTAATAGAAAGTAAAATACTTTCCAATAATACTTTTGGAAATTTATTTACAGTGAATATATTATTCTATGTTAAATGATTGTTTTTAGGGAGCTTAATTTAAAATTGATGATTATTTTAATGATTGTATAAAAATAATGTTTTGAATAATATTTCAGGATTTTTTTTATATTCACACACACACACACACACACACACACACACACACACATATATATATATATATATATATATATATATATATATATATATATATATATATATATATGATCAACTAAATGTGATGCCTAGATTTGTGTTTTCTTAAAAAGAAACATGTGTATAGGGTGGTGAATAGGGAAACAGGTGTGTAGTTTTTTTTGTTTCTTTTTAATAAAACACAAATTTAGGCGTCACTTTTGGTTGACCGTATATATATATATATATATACATACATATATATATATACATATATATATATATGTATGTATGTGTGTGTGTGTGTGTACACATACACATACACATGTATCTCATTTTCATGCGCTTTAGTCAAGTCCTGTGACGTGTAATGATATAAAGCGTTGCTGGAATTGAAATTTAGTACTGAAGAGTGTGCAGTTAAGTTGAAAAGCGTCGGTGGGCGTAACATCGCCAACGGAGGCCGCTAAGTTTTCATGATGAGTGGGAGATAACGATTCTTAAACGTCACTTATATACCAACTGAGAACGGAGCGTTTAAAACTTCTATGTACAAATTACTAAGAAACTATATTTACTGCGTTGTTTTTTTCTCTTTTTTTGTTGGTGTATAATTATTGTTATTTTTGAAATGAATTAAATATTGAATTGTATTTAGTATATTTTTTTATAAAAATATATATTAGTAAATAAGTAAAAGAAGTCTTTATAGTCAAGTGTATGTTTTTTAATAATTGAAAAAAAATTATAATTATTTAAATAAAAGTAAATATTGATTACATATATTTTAAATAACAGTAGAATCATAAATTAATTTGAAATGAATGTACATGATATATATTTTATAATTTTAATGTGATTTTTATTACGTTAAGATATTTATATGAATTTTTTTTTTAAAAAATATAAAAATATTTTGGCGCTAATGTGTATTTCGTTAGTCATATTATCATTATTAAAACGTTATCTTATAAAAATGTTATAATGTAGTGATGACGATGATGTGTTCTCATAAATGCATATTAGTAAACAAAGTAAAAAATAAGTGATTATATAAACTTCTATAAAATCTTAAGATGTTAGAGATAATGATTTATTTGTGTTAAATTAAATTTACTATATTAACAAAACATACAATTAGACAAAATTTGTTCTAATATTAATGGTGATCATTTGACAATTATTATATTTAAATAATGCGCATATAATCTTAACGTATCAATAACAGGTTATAATAGCATTTTCAGTTCTTTGAATGTAATTTTTTTAGTTACATGCTAACGAACACAGTTAATTATTTATTTCTCTTATAATTTTTCATTAAGGTAAAAATGGTTGTAATTATGAAAAATATAATTTTATCTAAAATTCTTGTTTTAAATAAAGTATTATTTCCTTTAGAAGTACATTAGTAATCCAAATAAATTATTTTTCAAATCATCATTTAAGTAAAAATATCTTATATTAATTAAACTATTAATTGTCTGTTGAATTTAATATTGATTAAGTACTATATATATATATATATATATATATATATATATATATATATATATATATATATATATATATATATATATATATATATATATATATATATATATATATATATATATATATATATATATATACTCGTATAAATATCATCAGCCTCTTTTTCCCATTGATAAATGGAGGCCTCTCCCAAAACTATCTAATTTCATCGATATAATGTTTTTCCATTACATGTAACAACAAATATATATGATATATATATATATATATATATATATATATATATATATATATATATATATACCACTACCACCATTTGTCTGTGTCAGATGACACAGACAAATATATATATATATATATATATATATAATTATTATTATTATTGGGTGAAAATAAACATTTTAATCTTCTCTAAAAATATAATTTATTTGATAATGAAATTAATTTGTTTGTTTCGAAAATTTAGATAAAATAACAACGTTATAAACCCAATCTTTCGAAACATGATAGTAATTAAGAAAACAAAGTGGTTGTTGGTTTCTCTGAGGATTGGGGATAGTCACCTCACCTTTCTAGCACGTTCGGTGTTAGGTGTCGGTATAACGCCTACGACACAAGTTAACTACACACATAACGTTCTAATTTATTAATTAACTTCAACCAAGTTTGTCGCAGTGCTAAAAGCAATTGTATACCAACACAATGTAGTTGATGAGAAACCTTCACGTCGTAAGTCGAGCAGTAATAAAAATACATAAAAGACATTAAGAAATATATATGTTGCGGAGAAGTGAGTACATATATATATATATATATATATATATATATATATATATATATATAGATCTATAGATATGTATAAGACATATAAGAAAATTCGGTGGAATGGACTAGAACAGCAGAACGGTGTTGAATCAGTAGAAGTAGAAAATTTTAGGAGAGACTTTCATTCAGCAATGGTTCGAAAGAGATTGATGAGTCACACAGTCACACATACACACACGTACATACCCACCCACCCACACACACACACACTAACACACACACAGATATATATATATATATATATATATATATATATATATGTAAAATATATAATAAAATATATTAGATTTTAAGATATAATAAAAAGAAATATATTTAATATATCGTGGGTTTTTTTTAATTAAAAAGATGTTTAGTAATGTTTTTATTTTTTTTTTAATTTTTTGGTTATTTTCCTATTTTATAATTAACTATCATTTTGTCATTTTCATGCTGCATTGTTTAATATGAAAATATTACGTAGTTTTTAATATTAATGGATGTAATACTCGTATGTAAAAAACGTGTGTAAACCATCCAGTTTCATTTGAGCCAACCTGTATATAATTATATTTACATATATATATTTCTAATCTTATTCGTATACTAGTAAATTAAGATTTAAAAACAATAAGCTTTCTTTATTTATTTTTAAATATTCTATGTAACATTTTAACACAAATGAATTTTAACCCCAACACCACAATAGTTATAAAGTGTTCAATAATCACTTATTGTTCACTTACTGTTTATAAATATGTCGGCTGATGCGCATTTCGATGTCGACGCCATCATCGTCAGAGCCTTTCTGTTAAAATTTAGGCTCTTTAGATTTTAACCTAGATTTTAACAGAAAGGCTCTGACGATGATGACGTTGCAATCGAAATACGCATCAGCTGACATATTTATAAACAATAAGTGATTATTGAACATTTTATAACCATTGTGGTGTTGGGGTTAAAATTAATTTGTGTTAAAGTGAATCAGCGACAGTTCCAGAACAATAAATTTTATGTAACAGTAAGTTATATCAGGGATTGTACTAGTTTCAATATTTCATTCGCAATGAGAAAAAAATGCAATGTATGTGAATGGACTATTAAGACGTCACATTTTTTATTTGCTCAGTAAAAAAATTCGAAAAAACTGTTTATATTATTCATAAACCAAAAAGTGGAAAACCAAAAACTATACACACAAATTAAAATATTGCTGATGTAAGTGAAAGTGTTGAAAATGAACTGACAGTATTAATTTCACATTATTTGCAAAAATTAGGCATATATTATGTCTCTTTATGGAGGATTTTTCATAAAGATTTGTATTTATACGTGTAAAAAATTCAATTAACTTAGGAATTGAAAGAAAGAGATCATTTACAACGTCTTAATTTCGCTAGTTGAGTTATTGAATAACGAATAACAGATTCACTATTTTCAAGCAAAATTCTGTTTAGTGATGAAGCTCATTTCACAATGGATGGATTATGGACAATAAGCAAAATTGTCGTACCTGGGGTGATGAAAATCATAGTGTTATTTAGAAAAATACTCTACATCCACAAAAAGTCATTGTTTGGTGTACATTTTGGGCAAATTAAATCATTGGATCATTTTTCTTCGAAGATAATACTGGAAATGTTGTTACTGTGAATGCTAAGCGATCAATATTGAGTTTTTTATGGCTAGAATTAAAGAATATTGATGTGTCTGATGTTTATTTCCAGTGAGACGGTGCTACATGTCACACAACTCGAGGAAACTTTGTTTTGCGATCGAAATTTCGTCAATTTTGTAATTTAACGAAATGCAGATTTTAATTGGCCTCCAAGATCATGCGATTTAACACTATTAGATTTTTTTGTGGAGTTTTTTTGAAAAGTCGAGTCTATGCTAACAAACCACAACCAATTAATGATCTAAAGAACAATATTCGAGTTGCAATTCGTAAAATAAATCCTGCAACATATTGAAAAGCATTAAAAATTTCGATATTCGAATTGATGTCTGCAGACACAGTCATGATGGACATTTGAACAATATTGTGTTCCACGTATAATTGTAATGAATCATATTTTAAATGAAAAAAGGGTATGTGTACTTATATACACATGCCAGAAGTAAAACTTCTTTTTAGTAAAGTAATAAAAAGGTACATGGACAAGCGTAAGCCTAAAACTCGTAGATGAACAAATTCTTCAGGATAAAGCAAGTATCAAAATGAAGAAATGTAGTAGGGAGAGAAGCGGTAAATACATGGGATAAAATTTTAAGTAGAAAATGATCAATGTTTTAAATAAATTAAATTTTTACAATTATTTCATATTAACACATCGTATGCGGACAACGCGTCTCGATGACGTCTTTCGCGCTCTAGTAATAGTATGCGAAAGACGTCGTCGAGACGTTGTCCGCAGACAATGTGTTAAGTAAGATTAATATCTATTTTCAAATTAAAACTTTTATAAAATTATTAATTATGAAAATTTATTCGTTTTTATTTGGAATTAGTTCGATTTCCATTGCTTCCACCGGTGGTGACTGAGTAGTTATAAACGATACAATTGGATTTTGATAAGTAAAATTTTTGCGCAATAGACTTTACCATCTTAAAGCCTGTAAAAAACATTTTTTTTAATTACTATTATATTACTATTGTATAATATATAATATACAATTAGATCAATGTTTTAAAAATAAAACAATTAAAGGAAATACTCACAAATAATATATAACTGCAATAAATAGCATCTATTTAGATATTATTTATAGATAATTGATAATTTTATAACACTACGTAAAATTCAATAAATCTTCAAAACGACACCTGAGAACAAAGAATTCATAATAATTTTAATATAACATTTTTTGATAAAAGTGTAGAATAATTTGATCATAATTATAAATAAAATTATTGTGAGAAATTGTTACAAATAAAACAACAGATAACTTCAAAACTGTTGTAGGTTTCGATAATTTTTAAATACCATATGTTTTTAATAGTATTTATTTTATTTGATAAATAGATTAAATGTATATACATAATGTTATAAAATATTATATCTACGTATTGGTATACATATTCATAACCTCAATTTCACGTTGATTTGATAAATTTTTAAATACCACGTGGATGTAATATAATCTTATTTGTATGATTATTTAGCTTAATATTATAATATGAGATTATATAAATTAATATACTTACTAAAAATATTAATGTTATTACACTGAATAACACTCTTATTTAAACACAATTCACAGATTAATTATAAACAATAATTACTAATTAAATAGTGATAATTATAATAGTAAAACAACATAATGCTTGTCATAATTAATTGACGTGCATGTATGATGGGTCTTACTACCTCTCTTCTCTATCCTCTAATAATGTTTAGGAATGTAAGACCACAGGAAAATGTTCAAAAAACCCGCTGAGCATATTATGCATATTAGAATTCCGGCTATATACGTGACTTCCGTTTCATGTACAAATTTTACCCCAACGCCGCTAAAGAAGTTTCATTTCAAAAAACAGCTTAAAAATTTCAAATAGTTTGTATTTTATTGAAAATAAATATGTAGGCGGGTTTTTTGAATGACCCTATATAGGGTCATATATAGACTAATTATATATATATATATATATATATATAATTAGTTTCTCTCAGTCCACTGCTAAATGAAAGCTTCTCTCAAAATTTTCCACTTTAACCAATCCAATACTTTTCTTTTCCAGTCACACACATACACACACATATATATATATATATATATAATTATATATATATATATATATATATATATATATATATATATATATGCGTATGTGTGTGTTGAATTTAATTGTAATCTATTTTAATGATATAAATAATTTAATTCTAACGACATGTTGAACAGTACAGAAAATGACCTAAATGTATGCTTCTATTACTTTATTTTGTCAATCAATAATAAAATACAAATGCGTTAGTTATTAATATGTTTAATGAAAATGGTAGAGATACATAACTTTATGCCCGTGAGAATTCGGAAAGTCAACTGCAAAAAGTTATTAGTTCCAGGTCTAAGCACTACGACGCACATCGAATATTAGTGATGGCAGTCACGACAACCTGTGGCTCACACGCGAAGTACAGACCATATGGAGTCTCTGATACAACACAGGTAACTGTACACATAAACGTCTAAATGACATCGTTTTTACGTTGTATTCTTAGTTATAAAAGCAAGTCAGAGGATTTGATTACGATTTTTTTTATCAAGTACCTACAAAAATACAGTAATTTTCGTACAATGGCATCAAAGCGTCTAGTAAAAGTAATACAATGTTAAATGTAATATATATCATTGTTATTTCTATTGTCTTTAAACCGTAAGGAACATATAATTTTATTAATATTTTGAAAAGAATTTCGTTTTTAAGAATGTTGTTTTTTGTCCAATGGTGCTATATTCAATAAATATGATATTATTTAAATGAATAATTACAAGTGTTGTATTTAATATACATAAATTCGATGTATATTTAGATGATAAAATAATGAGATGAGACATTGTTTGAAATTAGCAAATTTTAATTCTTTTTGCAACTAGTATACATATATATATATATATATATATATATATATATATATATATTTGGAGAATTGTATTCTCCGATTGTTCAGTTATACGAATTGTTTCACAGCACAATTTTATATGAATTGTTTACAGCACATTTTTATATTTTTTGTAAAATAATATTTATGAAAATAAAATAAGTACAAAATTTAACTTTACACTCGCGAATGTGATCGTTGTTGACAAAAACTGATCGGCTATTGTCACTAAATTCATAGCCGCCACATTCACACATACACACACACATACACTCACACATATACACATATACACCCATACCCACACACACACACACACACACACACACACATATATATATATATATATATATACGAGTATATATATATATATATATATATAGAGTATATATATATATATATATATATATATATATATATATATATATATATATATAAGGTGTACAAGTATGATTCCGCTGTTCATAAAAAGAAGGCTGTAGCTATATGTTAAGATCAAATACTACCACCCATTGCATATTGATGTGTTGTGGAAAATCTTCAACATTCAATTTGTTATACGTGATAGAAGTGGTAACAACAACTTTTTTTGTGAATTGAAAATGTCGAATTTTGTGCCAACAAAACAACATATGCGGGTAGTTTTATTTCATTACTTTATTTTAAAGAAATCTGTTGCTGAGAGTCATCGATTACTTATGGAAGTTTATGACGAACATGCTTTATCTAAAAGGACGTGTAGAGAATGGTTTCAACGGTTTAAAAGTAGTAGTTTTGGTGTAAGTGATAAAGAGCGTGGGAAGCCACCGAAAAAAATTGCTGATTAAGAACTGCAGGCATATTGGATGAAGATGATATTCAAACACAAAAACAACTCGTTGAAGTATTGTATAATACACAACAGAGTATTTTTGATCGTTTGCATGCAATGGGGAAAATTCAAAAAGAAGGAAAATTGGTGCCAGATGAATTGAAAGAAAGAAAAATCGAAAGGCGAATAACAATCTGTGAAATGTTGCTTAAATGATTCAAAAGAAAATCGTTTTTGGATCAAATTCTTATTGGGGATGAAAAATGGATTCATTTTGACAATTCTACATGAAAAAATCATGGGTAGATTCGAGCCAAGTATTCAACATTGACTGCAAAACCAAATATTCATGGAAAAAGGTTATGTTGTGTATTTAGTGGACTATGAGTTATTGAAACCTGGTCAAACAATTACTGCTGATTGTTACCAAAAATAACTTCTATATAGAGGTACGACAACTGACTTAATGAATGCGCTATACATTTTTTTCGTATATTGTTTTAAGTAGATTTGATAATCAAAACTAAGTTTATAAAGAACTAATCGTATGTTATATATATATATATATATATATATATAACTAATCGATATATATATATATATATATATATATATATATATATATATATATATATATATATATATATATATATATATATATACGATTTTATAATAAGAATGTCAGAACTTTGACAGCTGGTGACAGCCATGTTTGAATTTTTTTAAGTTCATTTTGACATTTTAACTCAGTATAGTTTGGATAATTATTATGAAACATTTATCATTCCAATAACGCTTAGAAACTGTAAAAACTTCAATAGAATTATTGAAACAAAACTTTAATGAGTATATTATTTCACGAAATGGCCCCTTCAATTGGCTACCAAGATCTTGTGATTTAATTCCATTGGATTATTTTTTGTGGTGTTATGTGAAATCATTGGTTTATGATGATAAACCAGAAACAACAGGAGCATCAAAAATATATATTAAACGTGTAATTCGTGAAATTGGACTACAATTATGTGAAAGAGTAACTAAAAATTGGACTAAATGAATGCACTATATCAAGCAAAGTCGTGATGGCCATATGAGTGTTATATTCTGCTTTATCATTAATGCCATAGAATATGCTTAAAAATAATAAATAAACAGATAAATAACTAATTAAAAATATTTTTTTGTTTTATTTCCATTTAAATTTCTGAAGCGCTTATTGGAAAATTCTCTCTCTCTCTCTCTCTCTCTCTCTCTCTCTCTATATATATATATATATATATATATATATATATATATATATATATATATATATATGCCTGACTAAGAAGAATGGTAGCTAGCATCACCACTTGTCATATGAGAGATTGCGTTCGATTCCCAGTTGGAGATCCCTAATTTTTGAGGGTTGAGCATGAGACTGACAATCTCATCTTATAAAAAAATAACTGTCGAAAGCATTTTAACTCTATTGAGTCGGCATTTGTCAGAGAGGTCTGGTATTAGAATAATCTGTGGAGACGATGATGATGATGTTGGTGATTATATATATATATATATATATATATATATATATATATATACAATATATATATATATATATATATATATATATATATATATATATATATATATATATATATATATATAGCGCGAATACCTCGCATAGTGCGACTAATTGGTTCAACTGATTAGCCGGACTATTTGAAACTGGACTAATCGAAACATTAACTAAATACAAAAAACTTTAATTGATTCCAAACAATTTTTTTCCTTTTTTTCAGTAAATAAAACGAGGGTAATATATTCAAATGTTTGTATGTATAAATAAAACAAAATCAGGGATTTGTACATTCATTTTAAATTTATTTTCAAATGGGTTATTAAAATTTAATTATCAAAAAATCGACTTTATTTTAGAGTTGCGAATCAAAAAATAATGGAAAAGAAAAAATGACCACAAAACTAGAACTGCATGTGTTGCGTATAATATGCGCACGTGCATAATTTTTTTTTTTTGGAAATTTCAAATCGGGTTATAGTGAAACCGTATTAATTGAAGCCGCACTATGCGGGATATTACTGTATATATGAGTATGTACATATATATATATATATATATATATATATATATATATATATATATATATATATATATATATATATATATATATATATATATATATATATATATATATATATATATATATATATATATATATGTATATAATATATATATATATATATATATATATATATACTCGTATAAGGTTACTAATGAGACTGAAAGATATAATCTTCAGTCCTAACTACATTCCTTACATCCTTCAGTCTTATTTGGGCCACCCTATATATTCGTATTTATTTTGGAATATTAACGAATGAAGTGAAAAATGATTATTGAATAATTTATTGCATTGGGATGAGTGATAAGATTTATTAAAAAATATATTTTAAATTGTCGAAGAGAATTATTACTTGTTAATTTTTTATTAAATAGTTTATATTTTTATATGGAAAATTAAAATTGTTTCTGAATTTATCGATATTATATTATACAATTAGCGTTTATCTCAAATGTCATAGCGTTCGATAGAATAAATGTTAAATAACATGTACTATTTTTTTATATTAATGTCTTGATTTTATTCGGAATAATGAGTATCTATTAACACATTGTTTGTGGACGTTTTTTGCCAATCCACGCCGAAAAGCGGGCGATTTTTTCAAATATGCTCGCAAAATTATAAAATTAAAAATAGAAGATGCATAATTTTTACTTCGCCAAATATCCGTATTTACACGTTCTCCACACCTTACCGCAAATTTGTTAAAAACGAGTTTTGTCGGCTCTCTCGTTTTAGTATGCGAAAGACGTGTTTAGACTTTTCCCGCATACGATGTGTTAATAGTTTTGAATTATTAATTATATTAAATTGATATAAAACTAAATAAATATTATATATATATATGACGCTTAGATACAAATGTGACGTCTAGATTTATGTTTATTAAAAAGAAAATATACACATGTTTCCTTATACAAAACTCTGTACACATGATTTTTTTTAATAAAACTCAAATCTAGGCGTCACATATCGATGACTTATATTTAATATAATTTACAAGGAATATCTTTTTAAAAACTTACTTATAGGTATGCAACTCAACTTATTTGTATATGAAATTAATATTTTTAAAGACGGAGCTACTGAATTGATATTTTATTTTAGAATTATCATTAATTTTTACAATATGTATTTTTATATTGGTGGTTTATGCATTTTTTTAAATTTTATTTTTTATTTTATTTATGAATTTAATACATTTTTTAAAATAATTTAGTGGATTTTTGGAAATAAAATATTTTTTTCCTAGATTAACTATACAAAATTGATTATTTCATGTAAAATAATCTGATATTAAATAAAAGTATGAAAACATTTTAAGATCCAGATGTGAACAAAAATTCGTTATTTTTTTAAAAAAATACGTTTGTTAAATATCTTATTATACTCGAGAATACGATTCAAAAATGTGTCCTCCTCAACTCGAGCAGCCTTTTGATTTACATTCAGCAAGCATAGAACCCATTAGTCCATTCCACACTAGTCAACATGTATACAGTATTCATGCCCATTACCTCTCGTCTCACACCCTCTTACCAGCAAACTCCCACACCTAAAAATTAGTTTTCGGAAAAGAGGGTGTAGGACAAGCGGTAATGGGCCGTTAATACTGTATGAATGTTGACTAGTGTGAATAGGCCAATTAGGTCATTCCACACTAGTCAACATGTATACAGTATTCACGCCCATTACCTCTCGTCTCACACCCTTTTACCACCAAACTCCCCCATCTAAAAAAAAATAGTTTTCTGGAAAGAGAGTGTGAGACGAGAGGTAATGGGCCGTGAATACTCTATGCGTGTTGACTAGTGTAGAATGGCCTATTGTGTCGAAATTTTTCGAAACTTTAACTCATTCCGAATAAAATACTGTATACTCCCATCGTTTATTCCAATTTATTTATAAACTTCGTCGTCTGTTATTCGCTGGCCACCTTTAATAAGGTCTCGAGCTAATCAAATATTGCCTGGTGTGATGCTGACTTTGGGGCGACGTGAATGCGTCAAGTTTTTGCACGTCATAATGTGCACCAGCAAACACCTTATGCTATTTAAACACTTGCATCTTCAATAATGTTTCATACGTGAACTGTTGATGTAATCTTTGCTAAGACTCTGTGGTTTCATGTTTTTGTTTGTTAAAAACGTGATTATAATGCATTGTGCAACGGTACTAGGTACTGCTTGCTCGCTTATTGTGCTAGCTATTAAAAAGACAAACACGAGGTAGTGGTGCACGGAAAGGGGGAAGTCTACGCCACTATCACCATTACTTCACTTGGTCTCATCGTGAAAATTCGCTTGTTCAACAGTAGGAAAAAAATTTCGTTTTATATTTGACTGAGCATCGTAATATGATTTCTTGTGCCGTTATTTGTCTTTTTTTCTATATCGGATGGAATTTATATCTATAGGATTCTCAAAAAAACCTATAGTTATAGGTGCTTAGTCATTATAGTCAAATTTATAGGCAGTTTGTTTATTACTTGGGGTGCTATGTTTGATATCCTGTTAGTCCTAAATTCAGTCTGATTAATCGAATTATTACTAGTGACTATGTGAATATTTTAGGAGACCAGGTGCAACCTGTGATATAGATTTTATTTTCAATTAATGATATTATATTTTAAAATAAAAATGTCTCTACATACATAGCTAGAAATGTTAAATTTAAATTAAATAGGTAAAGAAGAATTTCAATACGTTCTCTGACTAGCACAACTGCTAAATTTAATATAATCGATCTACTGGCCAGTTGTAGAAAATGTACCAAGAGGTAGATTCATTTCTCACCACCTTTCCAGAAACTCGAAGATGTTTTTCAAGAAGAAGGGTATTATATTTTATCAGAAATTATTCAAAATTTATATTTTTCTATTAAAAGAAAATGGTAATGCTATTTTAAATTAATAACGAAATTTGCACAGTTCGTTAGTTTTTAGATTATTTTGTTTATCATTTAGATTTATATAGGGTATTTTGTAAGCGTTAAAGAAATTTAAATTGATTTCAATGTTAATTTTTATAATTTTTAAAAAACATCTATACATTTGAGTCTTATAATCAATAGATTCATAAAATTAATTTTGATTTTGCTGTAGCTATTTATGTAAATGTAATTTCTTAAAAATTGAAATTAAAAAGACAAAATAATGTAACACAACTTAATTTTTAAATAAAAGGGATCTTTTTTTAGTAAGCGACGATATTTTTTAAGCGATGATGAGTATGCGCTCCTGAGGAGGACACACTTAATTATAAATATATATATATATATATATATATATATATATATATATATATATATATATATATATATATATATATATATATATATATATATATATATTAGGTTGTAACCTGAGTCTTTGCGTTTTTTGTGGATAGTTTTAGAAAAGGGAAAAAATAAAACACGGAACATTTTTAATAAATTATATATTCTTCTTCATTTTCTGCAAACTTCTTTCTACCTGTCAATTAATTTTTTAATATCCATTTCGAAAAACATTGGATTTTTAGAATCAATCAATTCTTCAATATCATTTTTTATGACTTCTTTCGTTTGGTAAATTTTTCTATTTAAAAATTGTTGTAAAGATCTAAATAAATGATAATCGTTTAGTGCTTCGTCCGGAGAATATGGTGAGTGAGGTAGAAGTTCCCAAGAAAAGTCATTTATTTTTTCAATTGTCTTCTTTGAAATGTGAGAGCGAGCATTATCTTGGTGTAAAATTACTTTTTTCTATTTAAAAGTGCCGGCATTTTTATGGCCAAAGCCTCTTTCAAACGATTTAACTGTGCACAATACATATTTGTCGCGATTGTCTGCTCATAATCCAATAATTAAAAATGAATTACGCTCCTCATATCCTACCAAATGCACAGTATGATATTCTTGGGGTGTAATCCGACTCTTGGTGTAGGAATTGGAGGTTGATTCCCGTTTAACCACTGCCTCTTGTAATGTGTGTTGACGTAGAGAATCCATTTCTCATCCTTAGTAACAACACGTTTCAAAAATTACTCGCATTGTTCCCGAATCAATTATGACTGGCATATTGATACACGGTGCGCGAGATTCTGTACAGATAATTTATGAGGTAGCCATTTGCCGCAAGTTGACACCTTTCCCATTTTTTTAAGTGTTTATGAAAAACTTCAGGATGCATTTCGAGTCCTTGTGCTAGCTCCTGTAGCGTTTACTTTGGATCTGCTTCGATGAAAGCCTTAATCTCTTTACTATCAATCACTTTTGGACTATTTGACCTTGGTAAGTCTTTAATGTCTAAATTCCCGCAACGAAATTTTTCGAAACACATTTAGCACTTTCTGATTTTTATTGCATTCGTATCTATTGCTTTACAGATGTTTTCGATTGCTATTGTTCCATTATGTCCAAGTTGGAACTCATAAAGCATAATGTAGCGTAACTGAGTTTCTTTTATCTCCACTGCCATTATTTATTTGGGGTTGAACATTTTAAATATATATATATATATATATATATATATATATATATATATATATAATGAGTTTCGAGAGAGTACCACCGACACAAGCATTGTTGGTGATCATCAAAAGAATACTGAAAATGTTTCTAGTTTACAAAAAGTTATGCATTTTAACTGATATTAAAAGAACGCAAAGATTTAGGTGAAAACTAAATATATATATGTAATTTTTTTTAATTTAATTATTTAATTAAATTTTTCAATTTAGTTTTTCTTACTTTTTTACCATACTTATCAAACGACCCTTGTGTATATATATATATCAGCAAAAATTTAATTTAAAAATATAGAGTGAACTAAATGAGATTAAAGAGTTTAGATATATACAGTAATACCTCTCATAGTCCGGCTTCGATTAGTCTGGTTTCACTATAGTCCTGTTTGAAATTTCATAAAAAAAATTTGTTTACTTGAAAAAATCCTACTAAAAAGTTTTTCTTGAAAAAAATCCCAAAAAATTAATACATAAAATTATTTTTTTACTCAAATTTTCAAGTTTTCCCCTTTATTATGAAAACATAATAAAAAAGAAAACCGAAATCGTATATGCACATTATGCACATCGCATGCGCAGTTCTAGTTTTGTGGTCTTTTTCTTTTCCTGTTAGTTTTCGATTCGCAACTCTAGAGTATAGTCGATTTTTTGACAATTATATTTTAATAACCTACTTGGAAATGAATTTAAAATGTATTTAAAATTAATGTATGAACCCCTGATTTTGTTTTGTTGATACATACAAACATTTGAATATATTACCCTCGGTTTTTTTAGTGAAAAACAGAAAAAAATTGTTTGGAACCAATTAACGTTTTTTGTATATAGTTCATGTTTCGATTAGTCCGATTTCAAATAGTCCGGCTAATCAGTGGAACAGATTAGCCGGACTATGCGAGGTATTATTGTATTTACATCCTTACTATAATTTATTATTCTTTAGTTTCATTTAGGTCATCCTATATAAACAATTAGTATTTAAAATATATTATAAAATGAAAATTAACAATATTATCCATTGGTAGTCATTGTACAATGTGTTTAATTAAAAATTATTTATTTTAGAATTTGTTAATTTGATGTATTTGTTAGATGAATTAATGAATGATCTGTATTTATACGCCGATAATTATGGTTTGTAATATTATATACTTCTTAAGTGTTAAAATAATTATTAATTTTTTATCTTAACTAAAATAAATATATAACAGTAGATAAATCGAATTTATCAGCTTTATTTTTTTGCAAAATGTAGAGATATTTCAGGCGTAGGAGTTTATCGAATTTTATATGTACTTTTATTTCAAAGCATCAAAGTAAATTTTATATTAGAGAATATATATATGTGTTCAAGTTGGTTTTAATTACTGCAATATTGACGTCATAAATAATATGAGATTTTGTAAAAAATAACAGTTATAAATGTATTTTAAAATACTATTCGATAATATATACCATTTTATAAGTTTTTAGAAGCTATGAATATTATAATTTTTATATTTTTGTCTGTAATCAATTTTTAACACCTATTGTTTTATTTAGAGGTTAGTAATGAATTAAATACTAAAAACAAAATTATAAAGAGTGGAAAAATATTTTCACACTTGATATTTTTACAAGTAAATATTTTTTTCTTTGTTAACGTGCAATGTTTTAAATAACAGTTTTTTAATTTATAAAGAGTGTTTCTCTTAGGTTAGGTAGGACATGTTAAGAAAGTTGTTAGTTTACGCACTATAAGTGATATTTGGATTCATTATACTTTGGCAAATTATTATGGAACGTTTTACACTTGAGTAACGTTTTACTTTAAGGGGGTATTCTAGTTTAGACGCACGAATTTCAGGTGTTTTTTCGGGCGCTATAAAAAAAACCAACGAATATTTTTACTATCCATTTTTTATCAGTTATTTAATGACATTTTAAGAGTATAAAAAAGTATTATTAAAAACAAAAAATTCAAAATTGAAAAAGGTATAGGCTGGCAAAGTGGGGGCTCGAAAAAAAAGGTGTCTCCTGGTTGATGTGGTTCCAACTCTTCCGGTCATCTGAAACAAAATTTTTTTTGAAATTATTGAAAAAGAAGGTTGTAATAGTATCTCCGCCTAGGGAAATTAAAAAAAAATTTTTCGCGAAATGGCGGCAGCATGAAATAACAGTCATTTTTTTGCTCTATTTTTTTCAATTTTCGAAATTTTTTAAAAATAGTAAAAAACAAAATTTTCAAAAAATCCTAGACAGGAGCAATCACTGTTACATTGAAAAGCTCTTTACCAAATTTTAAGTAAATCAGTACATTAGAACTTGAAATATCACGTCAACCGTGTCGAAAAAAGTAGTTTCGAGAAAGACGCGCTTAAAGTTGATTCGTTCCGGCCAGACCGGATTGGTTGGCGGGTCACAAAAATAGCTATAACTCCGAAAATAATTCGAATTTCGAAAAATCCTCGTAAGAACACATTCTTAAAGGTCTAAATTTTGAAGATATGCAAAAAATCGATTTTTTTGAAATTCTAGACTAGAATACCCCTTTAAGTCATTTTTCTCTTCAAAAAAATCAGAATTCTTTAAGTGAGATATTGAATCTTTGGAGATAAGATATCAAGGTATTATAGATTATAATGGCGATTATATTATTGATTAAAAAATAAAAGGTTCTTATACAAATTTGTTTGTGTATTTTATTTAAAATATGTTTTTACTTATAAGAATTTCTAATGTTTTAATCAGATTTACGAATGATATTTCGTACTGTTTTAGGAACAATATTTTTGTTGAAATATTGTTTCATTTGTGGGACTGTATCTGACAAAATTATATGTATTTTTGTATGTAAAATTTGAATCTTGCAGTTGGTTCTAATTTTCAGTAAGATAATCAATTTCAATATATTTGACAAGGTAAACAAGACATGGAAAACACCGTGCATATATTTAAGAATTATATATTATTGTAAATAACATTTTAAACGTTTATTCGAAATCTTCTAATACAAATCCTGTCAAAAATTATTGATGAAAGGAATAGAAATTATTACATTGTTAATAAAATTAACCTAAAAATAGTGATTACAAATAAATAGCGAAATAATACCAGAAATGACAGAAAAAATATTTTCAACCAATAATAAGTAAGATAAATTAATTGTTAAAAGAAAATGATTGTCTATACATTATTTAATTTAAAATTTTCTGAATATTTTACTATTAATTCAAAATTAATTTGAACTGTATCAATATTTTTTTTTCTAAAAAAAGTTTTTTTTGTTAATGGCGTTTTTTTTTAAATTTATTTATTTTAATTATCGATAATTATTCAGTTACTAAATAGAGAACATATATGTAAAAATAAAATAAAAATTTGGTATTCAGAATATTTCAAATAATTGAAATAAAAAGTATTTAACTCTGCAAATATTTTTTCATTCTGTGAATATCGTAAATTAAGGTCATAGTTCTAAAATAAAATTAACGTATATTACAAAGAGAACATGAATTTTAGGCTTAAAAAGTTTTACAAACTAATCAACTTCTTTGATTTTAGCTCTTTGTAGTATCTGATTGAATATTATATAAGTGTCAAATACATGCATGAATTAAATGTGTTGTGAATGGGGGAGACCGAATTAGTTAATCAATTTGTAGTTTATCGACTGCTTAAATATCATACTTGTGGAGAGGTTAGTTGTTAATAGCGAAGTATTCGAGGCATAGTTAAACAATTACTAAATTTAAATATTAATTAAATATCAAATAATATGGAATTAATTATAAATTGGAATTTAATAATTGTTGACTAGTTGTAATAATATAATAATATATGTTTATCAAATATAATCTTTTTTCATTGGGTAAAAATATGATTAGAATGTTTGATATTTTATCATTGATGCTGCTTGTGTAATTGTTATAACAATTTAAATTATATATTTTATTATTTTGTTAAAATTACACAAGTATGTTTATATATTCATATATTTGTATACAATTTATTTTAAACTTATCTTTTTTTAGTTTTCATATATGTTTATATTGGTTATTGCTTCTTTTAAAAAATTCATAAATTAAGTAAAACTCTCGAAATGTATTGTTTTTATTTTTGAATAATTTATAGGAATAATACGAGAATTATAGAGAAAAGTCAAACTTATTTATCAATTTATTATCGTTTTTATTTTTAAGTTCTAGGAAGTTGTTTGCTTTGAAATGTAAGAAAAAGTTTGGTTAAATAAACAATTTTATTTTTAGTATTCTTTAAATATGTTTAAAGATACTGAATGTAAATGTGTTTTTATTTTTATATTTGAGTACAGATTTGTAGATATGGAGTTACAATATATAATTTTTGTTTTATTTAAATTTGTTATTTATATAATAGTAAATTTATAATAATTATTACGTAAAATAGTATAAAATTATAATTTCTTTAAATTAATACTACAATCAATTATTTTAGATTACACAATTAAGTATTCTCTGTACATTTCAATTTGGGAATTGTTTACAGAAAAATATTCAGGAAAAGTTGTATTATAGTACTAAAATGAATTTGTTTCAATAACTATATTTTATTTTTATAGGTATTATTTTGTTATAATATACTACAAAACATTTTTTTAATTTCTGTTTTCTTCTCCTTTATTTTGTTTTATATTCTACATTTAAATTATTTTATGGTTTGATTTTATTAAATTCTATTTAGAAACATATTTCTAAGGATAAAAAATGATTCTTTTGTCAATAAAATTTTTTATTTGTTTTATCAAAAAAGTTAGTATATAAACTTTTATTTATCATAGGTTTATTATGTTATTTTACACACACACACACACACACATCTATGTATATATATATATAGAGAGAGAGATAGAGAGAGAGAGAGAGAAAGAAAGGAACAAACAAACAACATATGAAATTGTATATTCGTTTACTGGTACATTATTTGCTTTTCAATATGTATAAAAAGAAATATGTTTGTAATATTTTATAGAGTTTATAAAAGTTTACAAAGGTAAATTTGTTATATTTATTTAAACATAAGTGAATTATCTTTAAACATTTTAAAAGATGATTTAAAATTTATGATAAGTTCTATTTTTTTTTATATTGAGTAATGAAATTAATTTTGTATATATAATAAGAGGATTTGCCCCCTGCCACCTGACTCTTTGGGGGGCTACACCGTCTACTCGCTCTTCCTGTGATAATTGTAATTGTTAAATTTTGAAGGTAATCGATCACGATCGGAATAGATTAATGACATTAAATATTATATATATATATATATATATATATATATATATATATATTACACATGTAAACACACACATACGTACATATAAAATCTATCAAACTTCAAAAAAAACTTTATATAACTGTTATGAATATATGAATTTTATATTTATATATATATATATATATATATATATATATATATGTAGGGTTTTTTAATAAGCGCTTTAGAAGTTTAAATAGAAATAAAATAAAAAGTATTTTATTAATTAGTTATTTTTTTATTTTTAATTATATTCTATGGCATTAATGATGGAACACAATTTCACTCATATGACCACCACGACATCGTTTGATATAGTGCATTCGTTTAGTACAATTTTTAGTCACTTTTCACAAAATTGTGGTCCAATTTCATGAATTACACTTTCAATGTTTCTTTTTAATGCTTCTGTTGTTTGTAGTTTATTAGCATAAACCAATGATTTCACGTAACCCCACAGAAAATAATCCAATGGAGTCAGATCATTATCTTGGCGGCCAATTGATGAGTCTATTTTGTAAAATAATGGACTCATTAAACTTTTGTTTCATTAAGTCTATTGTTTCCTTAAATGTATGACACGTAGTACCGTCCTGTTGAAACCACATATCATGTAAACCATTTCCAATCATTTTTGGAAAAAATCATTAATCATGGTTCTGTAACGCACTCTATTTACTGTAATGTGATCTATAGCTTCGTTTTGAAAAAAATATAGTCCGATGACACCACCAGTATGTAACGCGCATCAGACAGTTACTTTTTGTGAATGCAGTGTGATCTTTGTTCGATGACTCATAGATTGCTTTCACTTCAAATTCTGTTATTTTCTTTATTTAGTGATGACCGTATGTTTCATGAAGCGAACATTGATTTTTATAATAAGTTTTTATGATATCTAAGCGTTGTTGAAGTGTTAAATGTTCCATAATAAGTTGTCAAACTATACTTAGTTGAAATGTCAAAATGAGCTTAAAAAAATTCGAACATGATTGTCAGCAACTGTCAAAGTTCTGACATTCTTATTGGAAAATCCAATATATATATATATATATATATATATATATATATATATATATATATATATAGGGTTACCAAAATGTGACGCCTAGATTTGTGTTTTATTAAAAAGAAATATGTGTATAGAGTGAAGTATAAGGAAACATGTTTATAGTTTATTTTGTTTCTTTTTAATAAAACACAAATCTACGTGTCGCATTTTGATGACCCTATATACGAGGTCGTTTGATAAGTATGGTACATTTATTTATTGTTTAATTTAAATTATTAATTAATTTAATTAAATTTTTCAATTTAGTTTTTCTTACTTTTTACCATACTTATAAAACAACCTCGTATATATATATATATATATATATATATATATATATATATATATATATATATATATATATATATTCATGCATATACATTTTTAGTAACATTTATAGTTTCATAGACATTAACTTACTTCTTTCGGGAGAAATTGTGTCTTGATGAAGGTTTTAGAAATAAGTTTTCTTTTTGATGAAAACCGTCTATACTGTATAAGACATTTCTATTATCTGTATTATTAATTCGACGTTTGATGTCTATCCTACGTTATAATGTCTATTTCATGGAAGGACGATTGATGTGATATTATGTATTGTGGTTTTTAGCGAGTTTTCCCTATTTTTTTTGTTATGTGTAAAGGTGATGGGTCGTTGATCGTTTTGTGGAAAATTTTCGGAAGTATGTTACCGTCGGGGTTTGTTTTGCTGAAATTTTTTTTTGTAGGAATAGTTTCAAGAAAAAGGAAATATATTAAATAATATCCAGGTGTTTAAGTTCATTTTTCGATATTTTATTTTGAGTGATTTTTACTTATATATTTTTTATAATAATTTTAAGGATATTATATATATATATATATATATATATATATATATATATATATATATATATATGTGTATGTGTGTGTGCGTGTGTGCGTGCGTGCGTGCGTGTATGTATGTGTGTATGTATGTGTGTATGTATGTATGTATTCATGTGTGTATGTATGTATACTATGATAATAAATTACTTACGCCAAAAAATTAATTCTAAGAATTTTTATATATGTATATAAATTATGAGAAAACAGTGGAAAGTGTTTGTAGGTATTCTAAATTGTTATATGGTAATTAACCTTAAATTTATTTCAGTTTTAAGAAATAATGAAAAAAATATCATTAAAAAAATAATAGCAGCAAAAAAACGAAGTCACCTACTAAACATAAATAGTTATACCCTAATATATTTAGTGTATTATATTATAGAAGATATTAAGTTTGAATTTATAATAACAGAATTAATTTTATAATATTTTAGTTATTTATTTCAGTTTCATCATTCAATCTTTATTCCGTATATTGTCAAAAAAATATTTGATAATATTTTCAGATTTCAATAAAATTGTTTTTTAGAATTGGGAATTATGTTACTTATAAACATAATTATTATCAAAACAAATAATATAAATATAAATAACTAAAATAATATTGAACAACTTAAATAACATTAAATACAATTCACATAATTTCAAATAGCAATTATTTCAATAAATAATGTAGATATTATGTCAATAAAATATCAGTGATTCGTTTTAATAGTGAATATGAATTAAACGTTTATTGAATTGAAAAACATTATAGTTTAATTTAGATTTCTGGTATATAAATACAACAAATATATGCATACATACATACATATACATATATATATATATATATATATATATATATATATATATATATATATATATACATTAAAAAGAAATTGTCCTAATAGTTAAAATAATTTGTTTTTAATAGACGTCATTTAAAATCAGATAAAAGTATGTCAATATATGTATTGAACAGAAAGCTCTTGTATTTCCGTTCAAGAGACAGTAAATTGATTACCAGGGATAGAATGATGCAACAAGCTCATGACCTGACCATGACCTACTGCCCTTTATCCAACTTGTTATGTTGGTAGTATCAGTACACGCAGCATTTTTGTGACCATTGTTTTGAAAAGAGTATAATATTTTTTAATTAAATTCTTTAATATAAAACAGTATAAAATATCTTCATTCACACACCTACATACATACATATGGTAAATTTTGTTTTAGTTTTTAATGTGAACCGAAATAGTGATTAAAATTTTATTAAACAAGTTGTGATTTATAATGTTTTTGGTTATATATATATATATATATATATATATATATATATATGTGTGTGTGTGTGTATATATATAATTAAACATTTTAATTTTTTATTATATATATATATATATATATATATATATATATATGTACAAACAATTCATAATATCATTTAATGAAAATAAAAAACAAAAAAAAAGATTAATCGTAGAGAATTTTTGAAGATCATAGAACATGAATTTTAATGAGAATTTATAAATATATAATGTGAATCCTGAAATTTAAATACAATGTAATGAATATTTAAAAAATTTAGATTATTTTTCTAATAGCTGAATATGAACGCGAGTTGAAATGTTTGAACTTTTTATAGAGATATATTTAAAGCGAAGTTAATAATAAATTATGAAATATTCTAAAATATGTTAATTTATAATTGATGTATGATTAATATATATATATATATATATATATATATATATATATATATATATATATATACATATATGGGTTGGTTCAAATGAGATTCAAGAATAGTGAAAAGTACTTAATAATAGTTCGTAAGTAAATATATTATTTGTTTTGGAACTGTGACGAATTTACTTTCACACAAATGACTTTTTATCCCCAACACTACAATGGTATTAAGTGTTCAATAATCACTTATTGCTTATAACAATAGTTGGCTGATACGCATTTCGATGGCAATTTCATTATCGTCGGAGCCTTTTTGTTATAAAATCCGTACTAATTGTATAACTCTATTTATATATTAATTTGTGTTTTTGTATCTTTTTCAAGTTCAATTTTTTTTATATTGAGTAACACAATATTGTTGTATATATAATAGGAGGATTTGTCTTTTGTTCTCTATTTCACATAACCCTGTAGAAAATAATCCAATTGAATGAGTTAGATCATATGATCTTGATGTTCAATTGATAGGCCCATTTCGTGAACTAATGGACTCATTAAACTTTTATTTCAATAAGTCTATTGTTTCCGTAGATATATGGCACGTAGCACCGTCCTGTTGAAACCACATTTCATACAAACTAATTTCAACCATGTTTGGAATTTTTTTGAAGTGAAACTTCTTTAGCGGCGTTAGGGTAAATTTTTTACATACAACGGAAGTTACATACCGAATCTACACAGCGGAAATCTAGTATACATAGAGCATAGGGTAGAGGGGTAGTAAGGCCCATTACGCATTCGCGCCATTTTAACAATAATTGTAAAGCAATAGGCATATGGCTATTGTAAAGTAATAAACAGCACATTGTATTTTATTATTTACAATTAGTCTGTGAATTGTACTTAAATAAGAGTGTTATTCAGTGTGATAACATTGATATTTCTGGTAAGCATATTAATTTGTATAATCTTATATTGTAATATTAAGCTAAATAATCATATAAATAAGACTACATTAAATCCACGTGGTATTTAAAAATCTATCAAATTCACACGAAATTGAGGTTATGTGCATGTATACCAATATATAGATATAGTATTTTATAACATTATGTATATACATTTAATATATTTATCAAATAAAAGAAATACTATTGAAAACACGTGGTATTTAAAAATTATCGAAACCTATACAATTTTGAGGTTATCTGTTGTTTTATTTGTAACAATTTCTCACTATAATTTTATTTATAATTATGATCAAATTATTCTACACTTTTATCAAAAAATGTTATATTAAAATTATTATGAATTCTTTGTTCTCAGATGTCATTTTGAAGATTTATTGAATTTTACGTGGTGTTGGAAAATTATCAATAAATAATATCCAAATAAAGGCTATTTATTGCAGTGATATTTTATTTGTGAGTATTTCCTTTAATTATTTTATTTTCAAAACATTGATCTAATTGTATATTATATATTATACATAATAATATAGTAGTAATTAAAAAAAGTTTTTTACAGGTTTTAAGATGGAAAAGTATATTGCGCAAAAATTTTACTTATCATAATCCAATTGTATCGTTTATACCTACTCAATCACCATCGGAGGAAGCAATGAAAATCGAAGAAATTCTAAATGAAGACGAATAAATTTTCATACTTTAATAAAAGTTTTAATTTGAAAATAAATATTAATCTTACTTAATATGAAATAATTGATCATTTTCTACTTAAATTTTTATCCCGTGTATTTACCGCCTCTCTCCCTACTACATTTCTTCATTTCGTTACTTGCTTTATTTTGACGAATTATTTTATTTACGAGTTTTAGGCATGCGCATGTCCATTTACCTTTTTATTACTTTACGGAAAAGAAGTTTTACTTCTGGTGTGCGTACATAAGTACACATCACTTTTTTTATTAATAATGGTTCGGTAACACACTCTATTTACTGTAACGTGACCTTCAGATTCATTTTGAAATATTCACTAACAGAAATAGTATTGACTTTAATTCTTGCATTTCTTAGTCTTACAGGCACTGCTGTATCATGTAGAGTATAATTGTTTTCAAATTTTTCAACAATTCGATAAATGACATGTTTACTTGGACGATTGAGTTTCACGAAGTGCACGATAAGTTTTACAAATCGAACATTGATTTTTATAATAAGTGATTACACTTTTTAAGTGTTAGTGAAGTGTAAAACGTTCCATGATAATTTTCCAAACTATACTGAGTTGAAATGTCGAAAAGCTTAAAAAAATTTAAATATGGCTACCATCAGCTGTCACAGTTTGACATTTTTATCGGAAAACCTATATATGTTATATTTTTCTATCTCTCTTTTTATATTTATTTATCTATCTATCTTTTTATATGTAGATAGATAGATAATGAGATAGTTTTATTTTATTATTTATAAATATGAAATTATTTTTAAAAATAAGTATAATATTCTTATTTTTTTCCTAAATATATATTCCTAAATTCTAAATTATAATTTAGAAATATGTATTACGAAAATATATGCTTTTAATTCAAATTGAGTTAAAAACTATTCTGTAAAAAAACTGAAACAACAGTTTGTTGATAAAAAAAAGATGAAATAGAAATAACAAAATTATAATAGTAGAATATGAAAGGCTGGACGATATAGTGGTTGATATCAATAATAATTGAGTTATTGTGAAAGTTAAGTTCATAAAAGTAAAGGTATTTATTAATATTTTTTTGAAATTGTAAAAGAGAATATGTGTATTTTAAATGAGCAAAAGAGGTCTAAATATATCTGTTTAGTAAATGTATATTATATATTTCATCAATGTCTCTCATTTTATCGCAATTGCAACAAATACAATGATATTAATTCGAACTTTATGAAAACGTGTGCGTTATTTTTATCGTCTTCATTATTTAGTTGTCTTTGGAGAACAAAGTTAGTTGAGTTAATCCAGATCTATATTCTGTCCCGAACGTGGAATCATGTCACGTTGTACGTATTTTAAGCCGTTCGGATGTTGTGCAGAGAGAAAGCTTTAATTTACTATATAAAAATTCGACCGAAAAAGTTTATGCTTGAAACGAAGCATTTAATATATAATTTAAACTTGTCACGATCTTTTAGCGTGAATAATGAAGAAAATTATTTTTATTTTGACAATTCAATTCGAAATAATTATTTATTTTCAGTTAAAATGATTTTTTTGTACTGGATGGGATAAAAAATTAATTAGTGTTTTTCATTGAGCTATTATATATTGTGATCAATATTTATTTTGATTATATATAATATATTCATTAATAATTAATTATTTTTTATTTCCTTATTAAAAATATATCAGAATTATTCAAATATAAAATTTTTCATTGTATGCATAATAGTAAGTGTATATTTGTAAGAATATGTCTATATACATTCTTTTTATAAAAAAATGTAAATAAATATAAAAATATATGTTTATTTATATACTTTATATAAAATATTCGAACGAATATCGAAATGTAATTATTAATATATAATGTTTTTCAGTTTCCTTGACTAT
>CP092089.1:11550125-11630125 GCA_029203775.1 Neoneuromus ignobilis | reverse complement strand
ATTAAAAGTTATATTTGACCTAAACAATTTTTTTTTATCATATCTTTATATATATATACACACACACAAACATGCATATATATATATATATATATATATAAAGATTTTTTTTTAGGTGAGATAGAACTTTTGATAGGGATTCAATTCAAAGTTTTATGACGTTTAAGAACACCCTATATATATATATATATATATATATATATATATATATATATATATATATATATATATATATATATATATATATATATATATATATATATATATGTAATTGAAAACTGTTTTTAATTTCTAAAAAAAAAATATTCACATTTTGTATTTTAGTTGATGCTATGAATTCAAAATTAATTGATATAATTTGAAATAATTTCGAATATTTTTCGTTTTTATTTAAGGATTATCTCCCAAAATTATGAACTAATTTACATAGCGTATACACATTTTGATACTGTCTGGTAACGCAAACTTTGTATTTTTATTTATTCCTCTGAAGTCTTATAATTGGATGCTTGTGAGTTAGGGGAGCAACAGGCCCTTGAATTCCGCAGCGCTGCGCCAAAACCGGTGCGTGAGGGCAATCGACGATCCGGCGTGGGGAAGAAAGCGTCACGGCGACAACAGGTAGGCGTCGTTACAGCACAGGTTAAGCAGCCGGGACATGACGGCGCCTGCGAATTATGGAGATACTGATCGTATAATGAAAGTTTTGCCTTTATCGTGTGCAAAATCACTACTTTTGTCTATATTGTCAGTGTGATCGGCAGTTCACTTCCTGTTACTATTAGTTGTTTGGAATTACAAATAATTCCTGTTTATACGAGTTGTCGAAAATTTGGTTTTAATATATTCTTATGTTTTTGAAAACAGATGTATAGTATGGATGAATTGGGCTATTGTTATTTGTCGTCTTTGAAACAAATTTTATCATATATATATATATATATATATATATATATATATATATATATATATATATATATATATATATATATGATAAAATTAAAAAATAAGTACAAATATAATAAATTAAGAAATTGATTTTTAAGAGAAAATAAAAATATTCAGTTTTATTAAAGTAAAATGTATAGTTTGTAATCAAATTTATGAATTTTGCTGCGAAAGTAACAATGTATCAATAAAAAGGTTTTTTTTTTTTTTGATTGAAGAGATACACGTTATTTTGTAAAATCAAATAAAAATATCGAATTTGCTTATTTACAATACCAATGTTTATTTTGAACTCTATTTTGTTCATTTCCATTTATACACTTTCAGTTTTAAGTGTTTTATACTGTCGATAATGTTTTATAAATGTTTATTTAACGAGAAATAAACTGTTTTGATAAGTTATTTACGTTAGTATAATAAAATTTCATCTGAAATTTAATTGTTACACACACACACACACACACATATATATATATATATATATATAATATTTGATACATTTACACTACTGTTAAGTACTCGTATGTATAAAATTAATTTTAAAATTCTTATTTATATTACCTTAAAAAGTGATAATATATATACATAATTTAGATAATATTTGTTTTATTAGTGATTCTAGTTGTATTGTTTATTAATAATAGAATTAAGATGTACATAATGACGATATTAATTATATATATATATATATATATATATATATATATATATATATATATATATGGATGGTTGAATAAGTCATGACGCATTTTGACTATGTTTTTAAAATGTCATTTATTTATATAAAGTACAAAGTTTAATCAATAGTGTATTTGCCATTTTGTTCGATAACCTTTTGCCATCTTTCGGCGAGCTTCATAATTCCACGTTCGTAGAAACACATGTCTTTATTAGCAAAAAACTGGATAAGGTCCTTTTTTTAGTCTCATCGGAATTAAAAGATTTACTATTTAAAGAGTTTTGCAAAGAGCGAGACATTTTGAAGTCTGACGGTACAAGGTCAGACAAGTACGCTGGGTGCGGCAACACTTCCCATCCAAACTCCAATTGTTTTTGACGGGTGACTAAACTTGTATATGGTCTTGCGTTGTCATGTTGGAACACAACTTTTTTTATAAATAACGATTTCTGAGCGCTACTAAACCATGGATTTATTCAACTTGCCTAATTGGCGACAGTATACATTAGAATTGATTGTTTCATTCTTTGGTAAGAGCTCGAAATACACATACACCCTTATAATCCCATTAAACTGAGAGCATGATTTTCCTTTGATGAATATCTGCTTTCAATATTGCTTGAGCTGACTCATCAGCCCTAGACCAAGACCGTTTGCATTCCATGTTGTTGTATATAATCTATTTTTGTAGCCAGTTACCATACGCTTCAAAAATAGATCGATTTCTTCACATTTAATGAGCATAAAAGTTTGTAGAAAAACCTGTCTTTATCAGAGAAAAACTGAACAAGGTGCTGTTTTATAGCCTTATTGAAATTAAACGATTTACCACTCAGGGAATTTTGCAAAGACCGAAACATGTGCAAATCTAACGGTGCAAGATCGGGCGAGTATGCTGGGTGCGGCAACAAACTCCATCTAAGCTCCAATAGTTTTTGTCGGGTGAATAAATTTATGAGTGGTCTTGCGTTGTTATGTTGGAACACAGTTCCTTTACGATTAAAGAGTTCTAGATACTTCCAGATGATGGATTTGTTAATACACGTTTATATGTGCAGTCAAATGAACTTCTTTGAGTACATGACGAACCCAAATGTCGAGTCTGTTTATGTATCTCAGATTCTTGAAATGGTAGTGAACGCTGGAATGATAAATATTGAATGATTCTGCAATCTCACGTGACGTGTAACGTGGGTTTGACTTGATCAATGCCCTTATTTTGTCGTCATCAACCTCGATTGGCCTTCGTGAGCGAAGAGCGCCGTTAACATCAAAATCATCAGCACGGAATTTCGCGAATCATCGTTGGTACTGACGTTCTTGTAGGGTATGGTCATCTTGAACTTTACACAACTTATCATAAGCTTACCGTGGGTTCTTCCCTTTATGGAAATAAAACAGTAAATATGGCGAAAATGCACATTTTGATCTTCCATTTTCAACTTGTTATAAATTCTATAAAACTCAACCAAATCGTTCAAATTTTTTATCTAAATGAAGACAGACGTATCAGTTGTCAAATGAAATAATAATTATATGGATTTGAATGATGCTTCTACTATAAAAAATAGACTAGCAAACTATAAAAAATAGGCTGTTGCAAAAATCCGACATGATTTTTCTGTCAACTCATTATCTGAAGATATTTTTTAACCGCGATAGAACTTTAAATTGAATCCTTATCAAAAGTTCTTTATAACCTAAAACACTCTTTATAATAACCTTTTATAACAATACTCTTTATAAAAATTACATATATATATATATATATATATATATATATATATATATATATATAGGTGATTATTTATTATTACCATGAATAATGAATAATCCTTAATAGTTTTTGGAGAATTTGGTTAATATTCGTAACTTTATCAAATTCACCGATACTATTAGTTTCTAATCTGTTGCGAATTCATTCTCACATAAATAAATTATCACTCCTCACAATTGAATACTTTTTAATTTCTTATATTGTTGAGACTAATAATCCGTTTGTGTGAAAAATTCATGGGTATTATAAATATTTTTTAATATTAAACGGTTTATTCAATTAATGAATGTGCTTTCACTGGAAAACATTTTTAAAAAAGTGTTTTATAATTTTTCGAATTTCCTTTTTATGTAACTACTTTTTATTTTTATAACTTTCCGTATTAAATAAAAGTTTATTTTAATTACACTTAATTGTAGTATTCATTTATGTTTCACTATTATTGTTGTATTTAATTTTTAAGATATTTTTTTATTTTCTGGCTTAAATATTGTTTTTGTGATTTTCTTGTTAACATATTATTATTTAATATTTCTTAATAATTTAAAAATATTCGTCGATTTTGTACAAAATTCTTATCTCTTTATTTTTTTATTTGGCTATAATCGAATTAATTAATTCGTCTTAATTTTTTTTTATTATTTATATTTTTTAAAAAATTAATTATTTATTTCGAGTATATAGGGTTATCTAAATGTGACGCCTAGATTTGCGTTTTATTAAAAAGAAACGTGTATAAGGTAGCGTATAGGGACACTTGTGATTAGTTTCTTTTGATTCTTTTTAATAAAACACAAATCCAGGCGTCACATTTGGATGGCACTAAATTTATTATGTTAGTTAATAAAAAATGTTAGTCATTAGTGATTAGATTTTATTACTAATTCAAAAAAAGATTTTGTTTGCATCTAAAAATATTATTAAATTAAATATATTCAATCTACAGAATAAATATTAAAGGTCGAAACTGAAATAAATAATTAAAACATCATAAAATTAATTTTGTTATTAGAAATTAAAATGCCATACCTTCGTTATTTTTATGTACTAAATATATTATATTAGAACTGTTTATATGTATGTAATAAGATTATTATTGTTATTACTTTTATAATCCTAAAAATGTTTTCATTTATTCATTCATAAATTTTATTTGACATATTAAAAAAAATAGTTGATTACTTACAAATCTCCCTCATTTAACGTAATATTTAATTAATTAATTATTATTTTGAATTATTATTTCATTATATATTATGTTGGAATATATCATTTAACATGATTACTTTCAATACGATTTTTATTTATGGAAAATTTAAGTTTTGAATAAACATGTAAATTATTCAATTCTAATTATGTTTTGCAATTGAAATTTTTTTAATATAAAATATATAATGTCTGATTCATATTTAATAGCTTTTATATAATTTATTCATTTATTGCTATTGAGTAAAAAAATGTCAGTAATGTTAATAAGTATATTACAAACACAAACAAATACACACACACACACACATATATATATATATATATACTGCAAAGCGTGAGTTGCACACAAAAAAGATATTATATTGCGTTACATTCGTTTATTTTTGACATGAAAGCGTAATACCCACAACATGGTGTATTATATATATATATATATATATATATATATATATATATATATATATATATATATATATATATATATATGTGCATATATGTGTGTATACATATATATATATATATATATATATATATATATATATATAGTAAAATGATGATTGTAATTCAATACAACTGTGTTGTATAAATCTATGTGATAATCAACAAAATTGAAGATTAAACACACATTGTTTTATTTATATAAAATAAAAATAGAATATTTTCAGGAATATTCTTTAATACTTTTTTTATTTTCAGTTAATATTTATTTTATTACCTAGTGATGATTCTGTTTTGGAACAGGACTATAAAAATAAACGAAACATTTTTAACAATGAAAATTAAATGTATTGTAAATTAATACGTATTTTTTTAAGATTGTTCATCGTATTTATTTTAAAAATTTAAATTAAATATTATATATATATATATATATATATATATATATATAATATACATTTGCGTGTGCATGTTTTGTTTTAATATGAGTTCTGAATATTTGTTTATGAATAAAATCAACATATATGAAATTTAATTATTTATCACATTTTATAGAATAGAATTATTTAAGTTTCTCGAATAACTAATTTCAATTTAATATGACGGAATTTCCTAGAAAACACTTATATATACATGTGTATAGATAAATATAAACATTTATACACGCACAACAAAAATAATTTGTCGGTCTGACCGAACTTTTGCATCACTTTAAGTAAACAATTTTGATAGTAACATAAACTAAAACTAACAAAACATCGCTAGCGTTACTTCCTTTCTTCGTGATAGAGACATCATTATCCAGGGATACGATCCCCTAAAATCAACACCCGTAACATCCCACATTTCTAATCCATTTGCTTTACAAACGCTATAGTTTCATGATGTTATTGTTTACATAACATAATTGTCGGTGTGAGTTAGTGGCCAGCAAATGTCGATGTCATTTCTTTACAGTTGACACATTATGGTTTAGCTGAGCGGATCTTCCTTATGTTTAGAAATTGCTGTATCATTGCACGGAATAATACGATTTTCGGGAAAATTACGATGAATATCAATTAAAAATAGTTTGCGTGAGTAAACGCATTTATTCAAAGTAGGATTTTATTCTGATTAGGTACTATATTATTGTGTGTTGATATATTGAAATGTTTTTCAAATACTATAAGTTTTCAAAAGTAATATACACATACATAAATATATATATATATATATATATATATATATATATATATATATATTTATAAATGTATATATACGAGGTCAGACAATTAAGTAATGCGACCGATTTTTTTTCTCGGCCTGTGGTAACACTGCGAACCTGTAACTCCGCCACAGTAATAGCAGATCCCTACTCTCTCGATTGAGACCTTGACCACCCTCGTTCGATCATTTCTTCGCCAGCTGTTTAGTGTTTTGTAACAACGCGCGAGTAGTGCATGTCACGAAAATGGAACAGAGAACATCGCTCAAGATTGTCTCGAGCAGGTTGAAAGTGATCCTACTCTTCTCGATCGAGATATTACTGGTGATGAAAGTTGGTTCTTTCAATATGACCCCGAAACTAAACGACAAAGCCAACAGTGGCTGTCCCCTGGAGCACCAAGGCCAAAGAAGGCGAGAATGAGCAAGTCCAAAGTAAAAACCATGTTGATTTGCTTCTTCGACAGCAAAGGGGTGGTTCACAAAGAGTTCGTACCACCTGGACAAACCGTAAATCAAGTATTCTACCGCAATGTGCTCGAAAAATTACGAAAAAGGGTGCTCAGAGTGCGTCCAGAGATCGCGAAGACTTGGGTTCTGCATCACGACAATGCTCCCTGTCACAGTGCGTTCAGTGTCTCTCAGTTTTTGGCGTCTAAAGGCATCGCAACGTTACCACAACCGCCCTATTCACCGGACATGTCACCCTGCGACTTTTTCCTATTCCCCCATATGAAAAAATTCGTCAAAGGTCGACATTTTGACTCCGTTGAAGATATCCAAGAATCTATGACGAGGGTACTCGGAGAGGTCCCACAAGAAGTGTTCCAAAATTGTTACGAAAACTGGAAAACTCGCTGGAATAAGTGTATAGATGCGGGAGGGGACTACTTTGAAGGGGATCGCAGCGATGTACCTTAATTTTTAAATATACTCGATTTTTGAATTTTGTCGCATTACTTAATTGTCTGACCTCGTATATACTCTAATTTTTATACAAAATAGACTTTGAAAACTCTTTAGAAATGTTGTCTTTTACTATTTTATTATTTTACCATTTATTTTGAAGCATATTTTTTTACTAACATATTTTTAAACAATTATAAATAATAACAATTAAATACAATTATTAGGATTTTTTAGCTTTTAAAAATTATTTACTGTTTTGTATAAAGTCTTAACGAGTCAAATTTGTTGAGATTTATTTTTGGATAGAAGTACGCATCACGAGTCTACAGGGAAATCTGTTATAAGGTTTCAAAGGGTTAATCAATAATTCTTTCTTTAGTAACATTAAATTATTTAGCTTATATATATATATATATATATATATATATATATATATATATATATATATGTGTGTGTGTGTGTGTGAGTGAGTATAAATAAGCGTATGTATATGTGTATGTCCGTTAGTAAAGCTATATATTAACTATGTATTATAAATGGTATTGATTTTGTGTATAGCTTTAAATGTAAAAAAATTATAATAAATATAAATTCAAAAGAGAACTAAAGCATTTTATTGTTATACAATGCTGACCAAAAAAAACAATCCTTAAATATTTTATGAAAATGTTAATTTACATAGCGGCTAATTCATATCCTTAAAAGGTATGAAATGTAGAAGGTAATATAGCTTTCATTATATTATTTTATTTTTCACATAAAAAGAAAATTCTACGTTGTAAAATCTACAAAGTGTATGAATTTAATAGAAATACTGAACTCATTTTTTTTATTAAATTGACATTTTTATTATTTTATAATAATATTTTTTAGTAATATCTCAATTTAGTTAATATTTATTGAACTCTCTATTTACTCTAATTATTGTTCTATATCGTTTGTTCATCAGGTCTATTAAAATTTCAAAATTTTATGCACTGATTGATTGTTAAATTACTTTAATAAATTTGTATGTATATATATATATATATATATATATATATATATATATATTTATATTTATGTATATAAAGTCACTCTCATATTTGTATACTCTCTATTCACTCTAATTATTGTTCTATATCATTTGTTCATCAGGTGTATTAAAATTTCAAAATTTTATGCACTAATTGATTGTTAAATTACTTTAATAAATTTGTATATATATATATATATATGTATATACAATCATGCTCGTTAAAATAGCAGTGTGATTTTATTTTTTTATATTGGTAATTTTATATAACATAAGTAAAAATAAAACAATATTTTAGTTATGCATTATAAAGTTTATTATAATATTTTCATATCCAAAACAAAATATAATAATTATCCTTATTATCCTTAATCATAAAAAAATAAAAACTCAATAATTAAAAAAGTATGTATATTGCGCTGTTCGTTAAAATAGCAGCATTTAAGATATTTAATTCAATATAGAGGTTTTTTTCAAGTTGATGTTTTTCACTACGTTGATAATTTTCAATATTTAGTATTTTGTTCCGTGAACTTTGTTTTTTAAAACAGCCTGACACCTTCGTGGCATTGACTTCACTAATTGTTTGCATCTGTTTGTAAGAATTTCCTTCCAAGTAAACTCTATCTCCAACCTATTTTGAGGTCTGGCTTCTTGTAAGGCTTTCTTAATATCAACCCATAAGTTTTCAATTGGGTTGAGGTCTGGAAATTGAATAAGTCAGGAAAGAATATTCATCTTATGGTCAGATAACCACTTTTTTGTTTTTTTTTGACGTGTGCTTTGGGTCGTTATCTTACATAAGTACCAAGTGCAACGGTATTTCTCTCTCAGAAAATGAAATAATTATGTAGTTCAATATATTTGCTTAAAATTCAGCATCGATTTTTTCCTTAATCCAATAAATTGGACCTACGCCAAACCAAGAAAAACAAGCCCACACCATAACACTGCATCTAGCATGTTTTATTGTTTTTGTGGTGTATCTTGGTTCAAATTCATTTTTGCTGAGGTTTTCGAACGTATTGTTGTCCACTACTAGGATTAAATAAAACTTTTTGGACTTATCATTCCAAAGGATATTACGCCATTTTTAAGCGATCATTCTCCATGCGTTTTGGCAAAGTTTATGGTATTTTTTAATTGTCTCTTATTAGGTAATGACACTTTCATTTAATGTCTTGCATTTAAGCTTGTTTTAATAAACCATTTTCTTACTGTTGAAGCACTAGCAAATTCAAATTCTGTTTGATTTGTTCAGAGCTTTTAAATGGATTTCTCTTTGAATATAAAATTATATTCCTGTCATCTCGGGATGTAGTTTTTGATTTCCCTCCTTTTTATAGCATTTGAAACCATTTTTTCAGTGCTGGATAAAACACTCATCGAATACTATCGGTTTTTTGAATGTTTTTCAGAGATATTTCAATTTTTTCTGTTTGCTGCTAGTCTTTAACCCTCATATCCAGTAAACTTTAAAATTTCACCTCTCAATTTTTAATGAGATTTTTTTCTGATCTCTTGATTTCCATTCCAAAACGATCTTTTTTGTCCATATTTTGTCGTATTTTTTTTGCTGTGTACCAAATCTACATCAGTTTAACTGCTTTTTCTTTTTCTAGGAAATTAATTATTTTTGCTTGTTTTCATATCCATTTATATGCTCTCCTACCACGTTTAGAAAATTTTAACATTATCATTTTTATGCTACATTGAAATTTCAAAAGTTGTTGTTTTATTTTTGCGCTTAATGTTTTATTTTCTGATCTGTAAATACAGGAAGGTATCACACCTTAATTTTTTTGTTTTCTGTTTCAGGCTAAGTGATATTTTGCTTTTCATTATATTCATACTTTCAAATGCTCTCTATGCTACCATGATTTTCGATTTAATCTCAGGTAATACTGTATTGTATAATTTTTCCCAAATATGTACGTATATATATATATATATATATATATATATATAAATATATATATATATATATATATATATATATATATACATATATGTAGATAGAAAGAGAAAGTTTATTTAAAAATGCTGAAAATGATGGTAAAAATATTTTTTTTAGAAATACAATACAACGTCAATAGAAAAATAGCATTAATCTTAATATCGTTAGCGATAAATTCAAAGGGAAATAGAAGATAAGTTTAATGCGAGAAAACTTGAAATTTAACAACGTAGCTGCGCTGAGTTTTTTTTTTTATTTTTTTGAACTCATTGGTTGTTTTCTTTAAGGTCTATTGTTGATATCTAGTATTAATGTTAGTTTTTTACCTATAAAGAAAATCATTTTTACTACTGGTTCCAGTTTTTTGGGACTCTTTCTCTCTCTCTCTCTTTCTCTCTCTCTTCCTCTTTCTCTTTCTCTCTCTCTCTCTCTCTATATATATATACGAGTGTGTATGTAAATTTATATGAAGGTCGTTAAATAAGTATGGTAAAAAAGTATGAAAAATTAAATTAAATTAGTTAATTAATTAATTAATTAAATTAAACAATAAATAAATTTATCATACTTATCAAACGACCCTCGTATATATATAAAGTATTATGTTGTCAGTATTTCAACTTTTTTTGTTTTATATATAGCCGCAAAATAAGACAAAAGGTCTTTATATATATATATAATATATATATATATATATATATATATATATATATATATATATATATATATATATACAATAATTATGTTTTTATTTATTTCTTATGATATATTCTTAAATCAAGTGTAAAATATGGTTTTTAAATTTTTAAGTATAAAAGTTCTACGATTACATTAAATTTACGTTATACAAAAGTATGTTTAATGTTATGAATAAGAAATTTTTAAAGAAAAGAGCGTATACAGAAAATTTACCTGTATTTTATAGTATAATTAATAAAAATGTTGGTATTCCCTTTTACTTGGCGTTTTTCTCAATTCACAAATGTCGATGAAAGAATTGAACAAAATAAGAAATCTGTATTACAAGGTGAGGTGTTCGAGTTTTATGACGTATATTTATCAGAATTTTATAATAGTACTTTAGATTAAAAGTTTTAATTAAATTATTTAGAATAAGCAATACCTCCAGTTTGTAAGAACTTTGAGTGGTTTTGAGAATCATGTAGATACGAATATAAGAAATTATAAAATAAGACTGAAGTGATTAATGTGATTGAGTAGTTTGAATCAAATTCTTACGAATTAATAACTAATGAATTGATTAAATTAGAAATAGCCATAAGTACAGAAAAATAATAAAATACTAGGTGCTTTATTACCTCTTAGAACAATTATAACAAAAAAATGATTGGATCTTTTATGTTGATTTTTAAAAACTGGCAATTTTTGAAGAACAGGATTAAAATATAAAAAGATTTACTAAATTGAAAAGCAATGTTTTATGATTTTCTGTAGTGTGATCTTTTCTGAAAAAAGAAAACTAATTAACTAATATTCTTTAGATACATATTTTTAAAAAAGAGAAAAAATCGTTTCACTGTGAAACTCATATAATTTTATTTTATCTATATTTGAATCAATTTGAGTAAAATTGTGGACATAAAAAATGAAAAAGTTAATTTACGTATCAGAAAATGAAATATTTGATGACTAAAAGGTTATTAAAATAATTAAATTAATGTTCTTCCTATTTATATGTTTATTTGTATATTTACTTTAAGTTAATGTTTGTATTTTCAAGTAACTAAAGGTATTTATCTAAATATAATTGGTTTCAGCATATTTAAAAATTAATAAGCAAAAATATATAATTAACAATCAGTATAAATTGATTTTGTTTATAAACTGAAATTTAATTTTGTATATACCTATAAAAATAATACATTATATCATATATACAGCTGGGTCTGTTTTTATGCGGATTTTTTAATGCGATTTTGAAGTTATGCGATTCATATTTCTTCTTAATATCTTTTTATGCAATTTTTTAAAGAATTCCTACAAGCGGTTATTTAATTCAATGAAAAACTCTTCAGTTTTATGAACAAATGAAAAAATCAGAGCCATTTACTTCCGCTTCTCAAACTGATAAGGAATTTTCGGCTAAAAAAAGGATGGTTAATGCCTTAAGTGACAATGATATTATTGCAATAAGCTTAGATATCGTAGAATATTTAGAAAAAGATAATGAAACAGAATTAGAACCTGTTCCCTTCACTGCAAAAATAATTTCATAGGTCTTCAACTTTGTAATCAATTGGAAAATCATTTTCTAGTTAATAACACGAATTCTGAATGAGTTTTTAAATTCCAACGACAGCTAAATAATTGTATGTCTGAATATCGCGACCTTCATAAACAATTAGTAAAATCATCGTCTCGAAGTTTAATCACCGATTCTTACATTGTCGCCAGAAAAATTAACACAGAACGAGACAGAAGTTGGTGCTAATTCTGGTAATTCTGTTTGTGTTTTCTCTAGTGTCGAATCTGATTTTACACCAGTTCACAAACGAACCTGCATATTTTCAAATATGTATGAAAAAATGTGAAATAAATTATACATATGTACATATTGCTTTGAATGAAATTAAATAGTTTATAAAAAAATAAAGTAAAAAAGCTATGCTTTGTATAAATTTCATTTAGATATTTGAAATTTTTTTTAGACATTTCTTATTTTCTGATTTTTTATGCGAATTTCAGAGTAATTTCGCTTTGTTGCTTTAGTTTTATGCGGTTTTTGAAAATTAAGGAACGTATCCCTAATTTTTCAATGCAAGTTAAATCTTCTTTTGAGAGATTTTTTTTAATTCGTTTTTTTGCAGAACGTATCTACCGCATAAAAACAGACCCAGGTGTATATATATATATATATATATATATATATATATATATATAATTTTACATTAAATATAATTTAATGAATAATTCAATCAATGAAAATTTGTATTCTGACAAAATTTTCAAAATAAATGTTTGTTTTTATGTATTTTATCCGAAATTGTATTTGATGTTTAAAGAAAAATTGTGCACTAAGAATAAATTTATTTTAAAAATGCATAAGTGGTAAAACATTAAAATAGGCAGATACGTGTTTGGTTATTAGTAGTTTAAAATGACAATATTGTCTATGACAGAACAGATTTCACACCCGTTTGTCAAAATGTAACGACACTCATTGGACATAGAACGTGAGCTGTCATTCTAAAATATCATTTCTAAGGCTATTTGACAGATGCTTCGTGTAGAATATAGTATGACGAATTATTTTTAGATGGTGACATTTTTATAAATAAACACACATACATAATGTGTATATTAATATATGTAAATATATATATGTATATTGTGAAAGGAAAATACAAATGAATGTATATATTTGTTTTACTAATGAAGAAAAAATGTCAATAGTTAATTTGTAATTTAAATTGTATAAGATGAGATATTATATAAAAAAATAAAAACATCACATTATATTGTAATACACACATGAATACACGTATATACACACACATTTATATATATATATATATATATATATATATATATTTATATACAGTGGCTTACACTCATATAGGTACACTATTTAGTTAAAACTTTATTGCTGAAAATATACCACTTATTTAAAAAAAATAAAGAAAAATATTTTAGTGCTGTTAGACAACAATGTTATCAATAATATTTGTAAATAATAAATATGCTATATAAAATATTCCATAATAAAAATAAAGAAATACAAAAAAATTAACAAAAATATCTCAACTTCGTGTTCGTACAATATAAATAATTATTTTTTTTCTGACAAAAAATACAAAATTATCAAAAATTAATATTTTGTAAGGTGCTCTTTCCTTTTGACCACTTGGAATTGATTTTACTAATTTTTGAGTAATTTCAGGCCCAATTTTACGCTACTCAGATTCTAGACGTATTTTTAAGTCATTTTTGTTTGAGAAATCGTATTTTCTAATTCTGCTCATAGATTTTCTATAGGATATAGGTCGGGTGACTGTGGGGGGATTTCCGACACATGTGGTACATTATACAATAACCACAATCTGACAAGATGTGCCTTATGTTTGGTATAATGATCTTGGTAAAATGAAAAGTCCTTTAACATTTCCAAATCAGTTGCACTTTTTTCTACATTATTTTTTGAAATATCCATATATTTGTATTTATCCATTATTCTGTCGATGAACTGTAATTTACCCGAGCCCCCAACAGAAAAACATCCCCATACCATAATCGAACCACCTCCATGTTTTACAGTAGGCCGAAGATTTTTCTTGTAAAGCTCAGTATTCGGTTTTCTCCACATCATTTGTATTCCATTTGATTCAAAACGATTAAATTTACTTTCATCGGTAAAAAGAACATTTTTCCAGAAATTCAAAGTATGATTTTTATACTTATGGGCAAATTCTAATCTCTTTTTTCTATTCACTTCATTAATAAATGGTTTCTTCTGCGCTACCATACTATTATATCCCTCTTTTCGCAGAACACGACGTACAGTTTCCAAGCTAACAGTATTTTTAAGATCATTTTCTAATATTACAATAATTGTGTCTGCATTGATTCTCGGTTTTTCTTTAATTTGTTTAACAATGTATCTCCTATCGTAAGCATTTAGTTTTGCTCTATTTGTGTTTCTAGGTTTATTTTCTACTCTATTTTTATTTTTATATCGATTTACAACATATTGAACAGTTGAATTACTTCGAAATACAATTTGGCTAATTTCCCGTAAAGATTTTCCATCTTTATGGTGAAAAATAACTCATTTTCTCAACATAATTGATGTTTTCTTGCCTTTTCTACCCATGTTTCAAATATTGTAAAAATACTATAATACACTTTGTTTAAATTGATACACAAGCATGTAGAAACTGGTAGGAGCTTGTTTGTGCAAAAAAAAAATTGTTTATGTTTGTACTTCCCCTCATCACTATTTTACATAACTATTTCTACGGCTGTACGAATACGAATGTTGAGTTATTTCTATTGAATTTCTTGTATTTCTTTATTTTTATTATGAAATATTTTAAATAACATATTTTTTTATAAATATTATTGATAACATTGTTGTCTAGCATCCCTAAAATATAATTATCTATTTTTTTAAAAAATAAGTGGTATATTTTCACTAATAAAGTTTTAACTAAGTGGTGTACGTATACGAGTGGGAGTCACTGTAACTTAATTTAATATAAAATATTTCAACATTAACATCATATGTGCTCATTTTTTATAAATAACATTGAATTAAGATAGCATATTAAATAAAGTTATTTTTATCCTTTAAATACGTGTGATATACACAATATTATATATTAAATCGTTGACAAGTTATAATTAATTTTATAGTAACAAATAATTCAGAAATTTAATTAAATGAACTAAGTTAATAATACTAGACCTGCAATTTACTTGCATTTACATTTAGTCTTAGTAAATTTTGCAGCTCGAGCGATAACGTTTACACGAACTAAAATACAATAACCATAAATTATTATTCTATTATGATATATGTATACGATATATAGTATTAACTACATAATTACTATTTTAATTATACCTGTTTTCACATCTTTGCATATAGAAGTTACACCTACGCATTTCTAAGAAAATTGCTTTTTATATTTTTATATTAAAAAATTTATCCCCTTTCTTATTTACAAAATATTACTTCATTATATATATATATATATATATATATATATATATATATATATATATATATATATATATATATAAGGTATATCAAAAGTTATTTTTATTTTAGTATTACATAATATTCCCAAAAAATTAATATCTACTATTTAAATTAACTCCCCTTTTTCGCCTTTTAATCTAATTTTGTGATTTTGATGAAAAATATCAAGAAAATGTTATTTAAACTTTTCAAGGTTGGAAAGATTCAATTTTATTTATTATTTACTACATAAATCAAAAAAAGTTTTGCTTTTTGAAAATAAAAGCTTTAAAAAGGTATTTTTATGGTTGTCAATTAAATAAGTTATACAAATATAAAAAAAAATCTCACCTACATTCTACACCAATTTAAAAAGTATGTCATCTGAACTTTTTAAATGTATGAAATACGAAAGAATTTAAAAAACAAAGTATAAAAAATAAGTTTACAATTATTTAAGTAAAAGTATATATATATATATATATATATCATATCATATATATATATATAAGAAACCACATATAAACCGCACTAATCGAATAGAGTCACCATAATGTTTATTAAGCTTTTGTTTAGTCTCATGATACAACTTTAAATTGAATCAAGTGTTTTTGAAAAGCATGATACAATTATATATTGAAAATTGAATCCCTATTATAAAGTTATATATATACTATTAAATGTATATATATATATATATATATATATATATATATATATATATAATATATATATATAAATATAAATATATATATATATATATATATATATATATATATATATATACAGCTGGGTCTGTTTTTGTGCGGATTATTTTAATGCGATTTTGAAGTTATGCGATTCATATTTCTTCTTAGTACTTTTTGTATGATTTTTTTAAGAATTCCTTTAAGCGGTTATTTAATTTAACGAAAAGCTCTTCAGTTTTATGAACAAATGAAGGAATCAGAGCTATTTACTACCGATTCTTAAACTGATAAGGAATTTTCGGTTAGCAAAGGATGGTTAACCGGGTTTTTAAAAAGGAATGCACTGCATAACGTGAAGATTACGGGCGCGATTGCTTCGGTAGATGAAGAAGCTGCCAAATTTTTTTTAACAAATTACGTTAAACGCACTTTTCAATTTATATTGAATAAACTAGAAAATGAGTCAATAACAGTAACTGGCGCATGGAAAAAATTTCTATCTTTGACTGTATAAATCATGTTGGATTTGCTATTACTCAAATAAAACAACACACTTTAAATGCCTGTTGGAAAAAGGTTTGGCCTACATGTCTTGACAACAGTGCAGCTATTCACTTTCTTTTTTATTTTCTTATTTTTATTCTAAACAGTGCAGATATTATTGCGATGATAATTAAAATATGTATGAAAAATTCTAAAATAAATTACACATATGTACATATTGCTTTGAATAAAATTAAATAGTTAATTAAAAAATAAAGTAAAAAGCTATGTTTTGTATCAATTTTTTGCAGGTATTTAAAATTTTTTTAGGCATTCTTTATTTTCTGATTTTTTTATGCGAATTTTAGAGTAATTTCACTTTGTAGCTTTGGTTTTATGCAGTTTTTGAAAATTACGGAACGTATCCCTAATTTTTAATGTAAGTTAATTATTTTTTTTGTGAGATTTTTTTAATGCGGTTTTCTGCGGAACGTATCTACCGCATAAAAACAGACTCAGGTGTATATATATATATATATATATATATATATATATATATAAATATATATTGGAAACTTCTTAAAAGTGTTTTTATAGATAGAACTTTTTGATAGGAATTCAGTTTAAATTTTTATCACGTTTAAAAAACATATATATATATATATATATATATATATATGGTAGAGCCTCGGAAAACTCTTCTTTTTTAATTATGATATTCGACGAGGATTTCACCCAGCAGTGGGCTGATGTGGGCTATCAGTAGTAGTAGTAATATATATATATATATATATATATATATATATATATATATATATATATAAGTATATCATCATAATCGATTTCTCTCTATGCACTACTGGATGAAAACTTTTCCAAAATTGTCTATTTCGACCAATTGAATGCTTTTCTCTTCCAATACATTCCAACGAATTTCCTTATCTCTCTGTTCTATCTCTTCATAGGTCTTTTCCTAAACCTGTTTATATATCTAGATTTCCAATCAATAACTTCCCTTGTCCATCGATGTTCTCATCTTTTTGCTATATGGTCGACTCATTTCATTATCAAATTTTTTATTCTTGCTATGTTTTCCGTAACTTTTGTGTCCTTTCTAATTCACTCGGTTCTTTTTTATCTCTACGTGTAATTTAACATATTTTGCCATGTTTAATCATGTTGTTTGGAGCAGCTGAATTATTCTGACATTCAAGATCCTTGTTTCACTTCCATAAGTGAGAATAGGTTAGGATATATTGATCAAAAACTTTTCTTTTTTAACATAGAAAAATATCAGACTTCATATCGGAAATTTTTACGAAATAAAATTTTTTATTCTTCTGTTCACTTCATCTATAAATGTTTCTTTAGGTTTAATAAGTTGTCCTAGATATAAATAGTTTTTAATTACTTCTATTTATATTCCTTTCAGTTTAATTCTTTTTCAATTTGAAAATTCATAGAATATTATTTTTGTTTTACTGTGATTCATTATAAGATCAATTTTTAATCTGTTTTACTAATTCTTATATTATTTTTTAATTTCATCTGGACTTGTCGATAAAATAGTAATATTGTTAGCAAATCATAACTAACTAAACATATTAGGTTGGCAAATATCTCCCTTCCGCCTTCTGGTCTTTTGAATTTCGCAGCTATGTCCAAAAAAAAAAAAATAATAAAAAAAAAGCGGAAGGGAGATACTTGCCAACCTAATATTTTATTTACTTTTATTCATTCAGATTCCCAGTTTAGGTCCTTGAATATTTTTTTAACAAAGATGTAAATAATTTCAGCGAATCGCATCGTCTTATTTTACTCCTCTAATAATTTTAAATTTTCCTATTTTCTCGTGTACTTGTACAGAGGATGTAACCTTTCTATAAATATTTCCTAAAAGTTTAACATGTGTTTATTCAATTACTTCATTCTTCAATGCATTTAATAGCGCTGACATAATGATTGAGTCTAAAGCTTTTTCATAATTTATATATCTCAGACAGAATGGTATTTGATATTCGTTGCATTGATTAATAACTTCCTTTATTACTTTTATCTGATTGATTGTGTCCAAATCCGCTTTGAAATTCTACTTGTTCTCGTGGCTGCGAGAAATTCATTTGACTTTGTAACCGTTTTGAAACAATATTGGTGAACATTTTATATGTCGTTAGAAGTAGATTAATCGGTCGGTAGTTCTTTTAGAATTCTTTATCTTTTTTTTTGTGAATACTAATTGCTACGGCTTCATTTCATTTATTTGCTATTGTTATTTTTTTAGATTAAATATATATGTATATATATATATATATATATATTATATATATATATATATATATATATATTATATATACACTGACGTGAAAAAATATTCGCCACATGGGTAACATAAGAAAATGATTGATATAATATTATATAATAAAGTCGTGAAATTAAAAAAAATATTTAATTGATATTAAATATAATATTCATTAGAAAAAAATACAAAAAATAATAATTAATTTTATTATATACTAGAAATTGATAATTGAAAAACCAGCAACGATTGAGACGTTATAAGCTAACATAACTCGTGTTATTGCGGACATAAAGTCCCAATTGCTTGAAAAAGTGACCCAAAATTGGATTGACAGAATGCAGTATGTCAGAAATATCCATAATGCATATAAGTGTTCGAAATAATTTTTAAATGTTAATGCTATAAAATAATTTTTCCAATAATACCAAATAAATGGTCATTTGATTAATTACTATATGTTTTATTTCAATTTAAAGTTCTATCATGCTTAAAAAATAAGCTTTATATATATATATATATATATATATATATATATATATATATATATATATATATATATTATAGGGCCATCTAAATGTGATGCCTAGATTTGTGTTTTATTAAAAAGAAACTATGCACATGTTTCTTTATACACCACCCTATACACATTTTTTTAATAAAACAAAAATCTAGGCGTCACTTTTGGATGAACTATATAAATGTTTTACAGTAAATATTGTATAAATGCAAATCAAAAAAAAAATATTAATAAAATTATTGTCAATGCCATTATATTAATTAATTTTCTTATGTACATTTATAACAGAACATATTTTATTTATTCCAGGAAAATACTTATTTAGGATATGAAAATGTGTTAATATTATATGAAAAAAATAATTTTTAGTATTTAAATTGTAATTTATATGTATTTAAAAAATAAAATAGAAAATCTATTGTTTGTGCAGAAGATAATCAAGAAAAATATATACATGAAAATTATTAGGTTTGTGTGCAAACATTTGTAAACTTCGATAAAAACTTTCTTAAAACACCTGACTGAACTTTGAATGAATCTCGACAAATATAAGGAAACGTGAGAAACATTTAATGTGGAAATTGTGAAAAAACGTTCTATTTATTATGATTATTCTTAGAGATTTTATGTCAATTTTACAATATACATACACGTTTTGTTTATTTTAACTCTTTGAGGTACGGAATTTTAGAAAATAAAAAGACCCATATTGCACAGAAATTTTATTTTGTATAAAATTTTACAAAGTTGGTTTATTTTAATTAGTAAGGAAGTAAAATTTCAAAAAAAATAAAAAGTCATTTAAGTTTTTAATCATAGGGTGGGACGAAAACAGTTTCTTTAAATAGGTAGGACTATATACGGGGATCGTTTCATAAGTATGGTAAAAAAGTAAGAAAAACTAAATTAAAAAAATTAATTGAATTAATTAATTAACACTAGATTTACGTAGCGAGTCAATTTGACTCATTTAAGATTTTATTGCTATATATATAGAAAACTTAAATATTATTTTTTAAAAACATATGTTGGTTTTTAATTACATAATGACATATATACAAATAATAATTCATTCCTTCCACCCACCCCTTAATTTTGTATTTTTGAATGTGGTATACCTATTTTTTCTGTTATGAGTCAATTTGACTCATTAAATTATTTTATAGTTACACATCAAATTTATGTCTTGAATGAAAAAAAATCGTATAACAATCCTAAAAACAACTGATGCGTAAGCTTTTGGGTTCAATCTTGTCAATTTATTTAGTAGTTGCATATAAAATATATCATTTCGATTTGTACATCACGTGTGAACAGTACATTTTCAGTGAAATAATATTTTTGGAGTTTGATTATTTTGATATAGTTGGAGTCAATATTGTTGGTATTTCAATTGACATTTATTTCACCTCTAATTGCGTAAGATTGTTATTATGGGGGAAAAATCAGAAAAATCTCGAATTGCTAAAAAAACTGATCCAAATAAGGCAAGACCAATCAGATAACGAATCTGATGCAGCTGACACGGAATTATGTGAAAACGAGGATGAAATAGAGAAAGAAGTAAATAGAATTGAATTTTCGAGCAGTGAGGATGAAAATCTTTGTTATATAGCTTCTAGTAGAAAAAGAGCCCGGATAATTTTTGATTCTGAAACCGAAAGTGAATTATACGTTCCTGATATATCTGATAATGGAGAAATTTCAACCGAAAGAGCTGCTGATGGGACTTTATGGGAAACATTGAAAGAATGTGAAGATGTAGGTAGATCACTGGGTTATATCTTATTCAAAGACGTCTCAGGTCCAATTGCCTATGCTAAAAGAATATTATGCTTGGTACTGTGAGTAGCGATTTTAATTTGATAATCGACGAAGGTATGATGGAATATATAAAATCATGCACGGAACTTGAAGCTCGTAAAGTTTTGAAAAAGGAGTGGACAGTAACAAAATCGCAATTATGGACCTTTGTAGAAATTTTGTATTCCTGAGGAGCATATGAAGCAAATTTAAAGTGTTCATATTTGTGGTCTAAGAAGTGGGGATCCGGGTTTTTTTCGCAAAGAATGTCTAGAGATAAATTTATAGAAATACTTTGGTTCATACGTTTCGATAAAAAAAATAAACGCAGTGAAAGATTGAAAACAGACAAATTTGCTTTGATTTCAAAAATATTTAACAAATTTATTGAGAATAGCCAGGCTTGCTATAAACCTGACGCAAACATAACAGTTGATGAACAATTGTTCCCAACTAAAGCTAGGTGGCGATTTACTCAATACATGCCAAATAAACCAGACAAATTTGGCATCAAATTTTGGCTAGCATCCGATGTTAGAAGTAAGTAACTTATAAATGGTTTTCCATACTTGGGCAAAGATGAAACCCGAGGATCGAACATTCCCTTGAGCGAATTTATTGTGTCTATGCTTGCAGAGCCATATTTAGATTGTGGACGAAGTATCACTACAGACAATTTTTTTACAAGCCTTTCACTTGCAAAAAAGTTACTTGCAAAAAAACTACCTTGGTTGGCACTATACGTGCAAACCGAAAAGAATTACCTAAAATTGCGAAAGCTAAAAAAGATACAATGACATGGTATTTTACAAAACTTTATAAATCAGAGACTTATTCTCTGGCTGTTTATAAAAGCAACCCCAATAAAAAAGTTCTACTACTAAGTTCAAACCATAAAAATGTAAGAATTGAAAAAAATAAAAAATGTGTACTGGTAAACAACAACATTTTATAATAGTACGGTGTGGATTTACTTGACCAAATGACCCGAAAATATAGTGTTAAAGCAGGATCTCGCAGATGGCCTGTTCAAATTTTCTACAATATTTTAGATTTAGCAGCTTTCGATGGTTGGATCTCACATAAAGAAACCACTCAAGTAAATATTTCAAGAAAGAACTTTATTTTCCAATTGGCTGAAGAACTAAGAGATGACTATAGAGATAAAATCAATAACACTTCCATTCCATTGTCGAAAATGCAAAATACTGAAGTACGGAAGAATTGTTAATATCAAGCATCATGCAATAGAAATAGATGTAAGAACTTTTGTGCTAAATGCAATAAAAATGTCTGCGGAAAATGTATTTCAAAAACAGAGTTTATATGTAAAAAATGTTTTCAATAAAGTTTTTTCATAATAAATGAATCATTTAAATTAAATTAAAATTGTATTTTTCAAAAAACTTCAATTTTGATGTATGAGTCAAATTGACTCATTTTAGTAAAGATAGGTATATAACCAACAGCCGTAAATCTAGTGTTAATTAAATTAAACAATAATTAAATTTACCATACTTATTAAACGACTCTCGTATAATCCTCTGTTCTTCAAGCTATTATAATTTTTTAAGGTGGTATAAAAAATATCCCACTGTGCATATTCAGATATCAAAAAGGTGGGACACTTTTAATTTTGTCATGCTGTAAAGAGTTAATACATTTTTAGTTATATGGTCTGTGTGTGTGGAGGATTAATATGTTGATTTTTAAAGTTGATAAAATAAAAAAAGATAAGTTAACAAATCTAGTTGGTTTTATATATTTTTACTAATACTTGTAAATATATTTGTATGCGTGTACTTTTATTAACAATATATATAAACCTTGAACTTTGAATTGTAACAATTATATTGTCAATTCAATCAATAACTAAAGCTGTATAGCATTGAAAATAAATTCGTTATTTTTATTTTTAACTGAGTAAATTAATTACCATACATAGAGTAATATGTAATCAATTATTTCTTTTGAATAATTAAACTTCACATCGGAAGTACTGACTACAAATTGTTATTATGGACTGACATTCAACGTTATAACTCATTCAGAAATATCATGTATTCATTTTTACTTTGATATTATTCTATATATTCAGTGTTCTATTGTATATACATGCTATTTATTTTTTACTCGTCTATTGTGTTTTCTATATTATCAATCAAAATTGTGTCTTGGGAATTATTGAAGAATTAATATTAAATGATATAAATGTAAAGAAAATTAAATCCCTAAAAAGATAATAAATTTATTTTAGCGTAGGCGATTGTGTCATTAAAAGTATTGTAATTTTATAAAGTATTCAAATTTATTCCCATGTTGTCACTACTATATTTTCTCTACTGCATAAAATCGAGAAAAACGAAAATGTGAAATAGGCGTTAATTCCAGGAAATTAAAATAATTTAATATTTATATTCGTATATTTTGTTTAGATTAGTAATTGGTTTATACGTAGGTGGAATTATATATATATATATATATATATATATATATATATATATATATATATATATATATACACACACACCACACACACATTAAGTCCGAAAACTAACGGAACTTTAAAAATAAAACATAGACAGTTATTTATTCATCAATATTTATTTTGTTGTCTTTGAAGTACTCTCCATTGGAAGAAATACACATTTGCCAATGTTTCTTCCAGTCTTTGAACTATGTCTAGTCCATGTCCTTTTTCAGTCTTTGTGGTACAACCTTCAGTTTATGCAGCGAATTTTCTTTTAAGGTTTTAATTGACTCAAAACGATGCCCTCGGAACGGCAGCTTGAGTTTTGGGAATAGGAAAAACTCACATGGAGCCATATCAGGGGAATATGGAACTTGCGGAAAGATATTGGTTGAGTTTTTGGTCAAAAATTCACGAACATTCACATTTTCATACTCTTAATTCCATTTGAAGTTGATTGCGCTGATACTGGTAGAACATTTGACCTTCTCTATTTCTTTTCTTCTATGTATTCTTCTTTGGTTATACATTTCGTATAAAGTTTTTTTATTCTTTTGGCAACTGGATGTATTATATGTTCTGTTTCCGTCTTTTAAGTTTAATGCTATTGGAGTTTTCTTATCGTGTGATTCTATTTAAATTTTTTATAATTTGTATTTTTCAATAGTTTTTTTATAAGTTTACTGTTTTATTTCCTAATACTTTCTTTTACATATTTTTCAACATTTTATCTAGTCTCTCTCTCTCTCTCTATATATATATATATAAAATTTACTTCTCTTCCGTTCTTATTAGATTTTTGTGTTAGCTCAAATGAGACTTCAGGATTTAGATATATATTTATTTGTTTAATATTTTTTTGTTATTCTTTAGTCTCATTAGGGTTATATATATATATATATCATACATCACAAACCCCATATAAATCCACTACTGGACGAAAGCCTCAATGAATGCTACCATTCACTGGTATTTGGTCATATTCACTACGCTGACCAGATGGATTGGTGAACATTTTTTATTCGGGGTTAATTCCTTAACTTTTCAACAGTTATTTTTTTACAAGATGAGGTTGTCGGTCTTCATGCTCAACCCTCGAAAATAAGGGACTGTTCGACTGGGAATCGAACGCAGTTTTTTTCCGCATGACACGCGGTGATGCAAACCACCGCATATATATATATATATATATATATATATATATATATATATGCAGTGTTGTTATTGTTATTATTATATTTCTGTTTTTTAAAGTAATTCAAAATTCAAAACGTTACTGTTACCTAAATATATTTACAGTTTTAGGTCTCAAAATTTGTAATCTAAACATGGCATTCGTTTAACTTATATGATTTATTTTAAAATAGATTTTTTTGAAGTGGAACTTCTCTTGTGGCGTTTTTCGGAGGCGGAACTTCTATTGTCTCTTTTTCGGATGCGGAACCCTGATGCAATTCATTGCCGCGTTTTTGAAAGTATTTTGAAAATATTTCCTTGGTCTATATCAAAACACAACACCTACCTTCACTGGATACTGGTAAAATATCTTAACAGAACCTCATCGACTTATTATCTCATTTACTGTAAAATTTATGTATATATATATAATATTATATATACTTTAGATCAATAAATTTTATTTGAATTTCATAAGACTTATAGACAGAGAAAGACGTATGAAGCCGTATGCGCGTCGCTTTTATAAGTTGAAGCTAAGTAAATAGATTGAGCGCGTCATTACGTGAATTGTGTTTAAATAAGAGTGTTATTTAATGTAATTACATTGATATTTTTGGTAAGTATATTATCTCATATTATAATAATAAGCTAAATAATACTAAATTACATCCATGTGGTATTTAAAAATTTATCAAATCAACGTGAAAATGAGGTTATGTTCATGTATACAAAACATAGATATAGTATTTTATAACGTTATGGTATATACATTTGATCTATTTATCAAATAAAAGAAATACAATTAAAACACATGGTATTTAAAAATTATCGAAACCTATTACAGTTTTGATGTAATCTATTGTTTTATTTGTAACAATCACAATAACTATGCATTCTTTATTCTCAGGTGTCCTTTTGAAGGTTTATTATTTTATGTGGTGTTATAAAATTATCAATTATATATATATCTAAATAGATGCTAAGGTAGATATTATTTGTAGTATTTCCTTTAATTGTTTATTTTTAAAACATTATCTATTGTATACTATATATTATATATATATATAATAGTAATTAAAAAAATGTTTTTACAGGTTTTAAGATTAAAGTCTATTGCGCAAAAATTTTACTTATCCTAGTTTATCGTTTATACCTACTCAGTCACCATCGGAGGGAGCAATGGAAATCGAAGAAATTTTTAAATTTTCATAATTCATAATTTTATAAAAAATTTGAAAAAATTGTTACATTGTATGCGGACAATGTCTAAATATATTATTACAGTTTTAGTTGTCTCAAAATGAAATAATTTAAAAATTTAATTCTAAACATTGATCATTTTTACTTAAATATCGTACTACATTTCTGCATTTTGTTATATTCTGAAGAATTTGTTCATCTACGAGTTTTATCCATTTGAAAATTAGAAGTTTTTTTGTACATGAGTACACATATTCTTTTTTTCTATTTAATATTTTAAGATTTTCTGTTGATATCAACATTAAAGATTTTTTATATGATAAATTAGATTTTATTTCAAAATCAAATTTTAAAATAATTTAATATATTAAGGTTATTTACTGAAATTGTAGTAATCAAATTAAATAAAAAAAATAACATTTCAGTTAACCTAAATAAATAGAGCATCACTAATATGTATGACGATAGTACAACTGTCATTATCAGACCAAAATACTTGGAATATACTTTATTCTGTTGATGACAAGTTTGATACAAATTACAATTTTTACACGATTTTTACTTATTATTCCAATATTTATGAGTAGATTTTTTTTATATTATTTATTAAAAAATATCTTTTACAAAAATTGAAGCATTACGAAAGGATTCAACTATTAAAGAAATTTATGTTTTATATATTTTTTGGTGTACAAATTCTTTCTTTTAGTATTCGGATTTTTATCATCAAAATTGTTTTTAAAATGCACTTGACTATTACTAATCCAGTCATTGGTAATCTGGTTCCATCGTTAATTCGGACATAATTATTTCGAATGTAATGCAATGCGTATCTGTATGTGTTTATTTTTATTTGAGAATTATGTCCTATTTAAGTAAAGAGATGTTATATATTGTTTTTATAACATGGTTCGTGTATTGAATTCGTATCTTTTTTTTTAAAAAAATATTAATTTAATTTTATTTGCAGTGGCAATATGTTTTATAGGGTTTTTTTTAATAAGCGCTTCAGAAGTTTAAGTAGATATAAAACAAAAAGTATTTTATTATTTATTTATTATTTTTTATTTTTAAAAAAATTCTGTGACATTAATTATGGAACATAATTTCACTCATATGATCACCATTAATTCGCTTGACATAGTGTATTCGTTTACTTCAATTTTTATTCCTTTTTTCATATAATTCTGGTCAAATTTCATAAATTACACGTTTAATGTTTATTTTTAATACTTTTGCTATTTGTGGTTTATCACATAAACCAATGATTTTATATAACCCTACAGAAATTTTTATGTCAAACGAAGTCGTGGTGGTCATATGAGTGAAATTGTGTTCCATAATTAATACCATAGAATATTTTTAATAATAAAAAAATAACTAATTAATTAAATTTTATTTTTATTTTTATTAAAACTTTTGAAGCGCTTATTAGAAAACCCTATATATATATATATATATATATATATATATATATATATATATATATATATATACGAGGGTGGTACGAGGGTGGTCCCAGAAGTACTCGACTCAACAAAGAAAACACAAAAATTTTGGAAAAAATATATTTATTTTTCAACGTAATCTCTTTTCAGCTCTATACATATTTCTCAGAGATGTTCAATAAGTTCGATACCCTTTTTATAATAAGAACTGTCTTGCTCCTCAAAATAACCATTAACTGCCGACATCACTTCTTCATCGTTCGGAAATCTTTGACCACTGAGCCATTTTTTCAAGTTTGGGAACAAAAAATAATTCAAGGGGGCTAAATCTGGTGAATAGGGTGCATGAGGTAGCAATTAAAACTTTAATTCATTAATTTTGGCCATTGCAATAACGGATTTGTGAGCTAGTGCATTGTCTTGATGAAACAACACTTTCTTCTTAACCAAATGCGGTCGTTTTTGCTTGATTTCTTCGCTCAAACGTTGCAATAAGTTCGCATAATACTCGCCGTTGATAGTTTTTCTTTTTTCAAGATAGTCAATGAAAATTATCCCATGCGCATCCCAAAAAACCGACGCCAATGACCTTGCCTGCAGATGAAACGGTCTTCGCCTTCTTTGGAGCCGGTTCTCCCTTTTCAGTCCATTGTTTTGATTGTTCTTTTGTCTCGGGTGTGAAGTGATGAACCCATGTTTCATCTATGGTTATGAAACGGCGCAAAAATTCTGCTTTGTTGCTGTGAAACTTCGCTAAACACTCAATTTAAATATCTTCACGACACTGTTTTTGCTCGAGTGTGAGCAAACGCGGCACCCATCTTGCACACAGCTTTCTCATGTCGAAATTTTCAGATAATATGTGATGTACCGCACTTTTTGAAATGCCTACTATGTCTGCTAGCTCGCGCACTTTCAGTTGACGATCATCCAGTACCGCTTTGTGGATTTTATTCACCATTTCTGGAGTCGTCACCTCATTTGGTCGACCACTACGATGCTCGTCTTGGCAGCTCGTACGGCCTCGTTTAAACTCTGCTACCCAATATTTCACTGTTGTAAACGAAGGAGCAGACTCACCCAGAGTAGAATCCAGTTCAGCTTTTATATTGGTTGGGCTGAGGCCTTTCAAATAAAAGTATTGTATCACGTAACGATGACCAATTTTCTCCATTTTCACAAATTCACTGAAAACGTTCACTATTGATGGCTGCCAAACAAATACCAAACAACGTGGCGTCCTCAAACTTGAAACATATGCTTTATAGATTGTGTACTTTCTAATACAGTGATATTTTTCAAACAACTACCGCCATCTCTAGGTTAGGCCGGGTACTTATGGAATTATCCTCGTAACTAGACAAGATTTAGTTAAATATGTTATATTTATTTTTTTGTAAATTTAATTGAAATTCGATAATGGTTATATGAAATCAACTGTAATTTCATTTATAACATCTTTTCTCACTGAATGTAACAAATTTAAATTTTGTAATAATTGTTTTATTTCTTTTTACATATTTTATACAAGTAAATGGATTGAGATGAATTTTGTGGCATAGTTATATTTTTCCATTTCATATTATTTTTCTACAGTATCAAATTACATGTTTATTTTAAAAAAATATATTTATTGAATTTCCTGCGTCTAATTGAATTTATTGTATATTATATATTTTTATGATCTTATATCTGTAGCTGAATTTTTAATCACTGTATAGAATATATATTTAAATAAATGGTAAATATAGATTTAAATAAAACATCTGTTGTAAAATTATATTTTTCATATGATTGTAATTATAACTATTTTAAATCGATTTAAATCGCTAATATTTTTAATATTTTCTATTATTATATTGGGTTGGTAAATAATAAAATTACTGTTTTTACTAATGATGTCTTAGGTGTCATGAAATGTATCTAAACTTATTCTAAATTGCGAATTCTTTATGAAATGTGACAAATGACTATTCAAGCTTGATTTAGAAAGAAATTTAACGTGATTTGGTTAAAAATTGTTTCTTTGGCATCAAGTTGAATCAAGTTTGACAAAAAATTCAGATAGCTAATGCAACAGTTTTAGGTTGATTTTAAAAATAGTGTATTGTGGTAAATATGGACTTTATTTACTTTTATTTCTTTTTTAGAAAATAAAAATGTGTTTATTGCAATAATATTATTTTGTTATGAGTTAATTTTTATTTATGTTTGCCAACATTGGACAAACAAATAAATAAAAACAGAAGTATTTATGAATTTAACTTCTAATACAGTCCAAAAATCAACGATAGAAACGTCTGCATATTCATAATACTTATATTTGTTAATAATTAAGTATAATATATGATAATTAAAGTATAGTAATACCTCCCATAGTTTTGCTTTGATTAGTCCGGTTTCACTATAGTCCTGTTTGAAATTTAAAAAAAAATATTTTAAAAAAAAACCTACTAAAAAGGTTTTCTTGAAAAAATCCCAAAAAATTAATACATAAAATTATTTTTGTACCCAAATTTTCAAGTTTTCCCCTTTATTATGAAAACATAATAAAAAAGAAAACCCAAATCGTATATGCACATTATGCGTATCGCATGCGCAGTTCTAATTTTGTGGTCTTTTTTCTTTTTCTATTAGTTTTCGATTCGCAACTCTAGAGTAAAGTCGATTTTTTGATAATTAAATTTTAATAACCCATTTGAAAATGAATTTAAAATGTATTTGAAATGAATGTATAAACCCCTGATTTTGTTTTGTTAATACATACCCTCGTATTATTTACTGAAAAATAGGAAAAAAATTTGTTTGAAACGAATTAACGTTTTTTGTATTTAGTTAATGTTTCGATTAGTCCGGCTTCAAATAGTACGTCTAATCAGTGGAACCGATTAAGTGGACTATGCGAGGTATTGCTGTATTTATTTATTTTAATAATAGGTATATATATATATGTTGAAATTGATGTTTTTTTACGTACGATCCCATTGTAACTATCTTACTCTATTTTTCTATAACTAGATTACTGTTTTATAATTATTCAGATCAGTTTTGAACTTGAATTTATTGTCAGATAGAAATTAAATTTTGAATTTTTCACTAGCTGAAAGATGATTGAATGAAGCGTTAATTGAAAAATAGATATTTTCTGCGAAAAAACGAAACAAAAACATTTTTCATCACTACAATGACAGGCTGTATGTTGCATTACTGATTCGAGGAACACTGAAAGAGCTATAATTGAATATCTTGTTTTATTTAACATATTGTATTGCATTCAATTCATCATGTGTTCTTAGGTGTACAATTTTCAATGATTTTTACAAATTACGAAAATGGACCGATAATTTCATTTTCTCGAAGGATAAGGATTTTTCTAACGTGATATCTACCTCTTAATTGAAAGATGCCAGAAATTAATAAAAAATGGAAGAAAATAATTAAAAATATTCTTTCTTTTTGAAATATTAACATAAAGAAATTAAAAAAATGATGAAAACTTTGACAAAATTACAAGATATAGTAATAAGTATTATATTTAACAGTATTTGAAATAGGTTGGGGAAAATTTAAATTCTATTGACTGTTTTTTTAGTAAAGGATTTGATCATAGATTAATGAGGATGAACAAAGATTAAATAAGAATCCTTAATGGAATTTTTAACTCAGAATTTGTAGGCTTATTGCTATTATTTTATTATATGTGGATATTTTTTAAGCGTGATAGAAAATTACATTAAAATAAAACACTTACTAATTGACCAGATGAACAGTTCGTGGGATTTGCAAGTCAGCGAATTTGTCTTTTGAATGTTGTCTTCTCTTATTAACCTTCAAATGTTTTGATTAGAATTTCATAATTCGTTGTTCATTATTTGTGAATGACTCGTTGTTCATTTTCGTGGGATTGCAATCAACGAATTTGTTCTTTGATGATGATTCACTTAAAAATTATTTGTTTAAGTGATTATATTACACCACAGCTACACACAGGCGATCTAGTGACATACAGTTATAGTGAATTTTCTCAGTAGACACAATTTCGATATTTCACTTTTTCAGTAAAGAAATTAGAGCCTTATGTTTATTTGGCATTCGAAAGATAACACGAGTTATGTTAGCTTATACATATCGGAATCAATTTGCTGAAATTAGAGCCTTATGTCAGCATAACACGAGTTACTTCACATATCGGAATCCCAGCATAATACAGAAATCCCCAACGAAAATAATCCAGAGGTGTCAAATCACACGATCGTGGAGGCCAATCGCAGGTCCATTTTTGGAGATAATATTATCGTCGAATTTTTGTTTCAACAACTCGATGTTTTGGTCAAAGTATGGGAAGAGGCACCATCCTGCTGAAACGACATTTTTTCCAGATCGATGTTATGCAAATTTCGAAATAAACAATCATTGATCATCGTTCTGTAACGTACATCATTGACGGTAACGCGTTATCCGGCTTCATTTTGAAAGAAATAAGGTTTGATGATGCCATCAGCATGCAATCTTCACTATGCGGTGAATTTTCTAGATGTGACGGACTCTCGTGAAATATTCAGGATTGGTCTTAATCCAAATGCGTCAATTTTGTTTATTAACGCACCCGTTAAGCCAAAAATGAGCCTCATCACTGAACAAAATTTTGCTTTATAAGTTTGGCGAACAGAACATTGATTTTTGAAATAAATTTCCACAATTTGGAAACGTTTTTCAAGTATAAAACATTCTATAATGATTTCTAAAAGTATACTGAATCCAAATATTACTTATATCGTTCAAATTGACAATTGACTTGACAGTTATTCTTAAGTTCTATCCAACCTATATTTTTAGTGAAACATAAATTTATATTTTTTTGATAAATATTAAACTATTTATATATTTTATTCTTAAAAATTTTTATGTAATTAATAAAATTCATATAGATTGAAAATAATAAACTAATTCAAATTTTATGTTTGAGTAATAACTTTTATATTTATTTGTAGATATTGTTTAAAAATAAAATTTAGCCGGGTTTTAAAGTTTTGTTTATATAAATGGAAAAACATAATCGTAATTGTTATTGAAATCTAATTTTGGGTTAAATATTTATTTGGCAAAGTGAATTATATCAAAAAAAATAAATGTTTTTAAAACGGTTATTATATTTTTGTTGAATAGTTTTTTGTTCGATCCGTTGCGATCAATTAATGAAAAAGAACATACGATGGTAAAAAAGACTAAACAAACGTTAACGAATTAAATCGCTGTGTGCGGTAGAAAAATAACCTGTCGCTGGGAGCTTGTTTGAAGCTTTGTAAATCATATTTTGTAAACAAACATCTCGCTGGGAGATTCGCTGCTCATCGACATCGTACTGTACTATTTTGTTTTATACTGTTTTCGAATATTACATTCGTTTGATGCGAGCTACAATTCATAGCGATCGCAGAATGATCATCGCTTTGAGGGGGTCATTACCGTGACAACGTCATTCGCACACATGCCGCAGGCACGTCACGCTCTGCGGACAATGCCTAATTACCAGCCGACGATTCCCTAATGATTTCAGCGTTGTGTTGCTGGGCTAATATTAAACGTACATCCTAGACGCATTATGTCGCATTCAGTTTCTTCGCAATGTGTGCGTGTGTTTTTTTTTTTTTGAATGAAATTCCACTCTTTCATTATATACATCACTAAAAATATCTCAGTGATACATTGTTTTAAATAAAAATAATAAGAAATGAATCAATGCTTTGTTCAGATTTGTAAAATATAATTTTAGTTTAACATTTTGATATATGCTTGTATACAATATATCAAGTTGATCGGAAATAAATGTCGAATTTTTTTAGGAAAATGAATGACAATTTTTTATAGTATATAAATATTTTATTTAATTATATATTGACCATTTTGGTCCAATACATTTTGCCATCATTCTGGCAGTAACATGATTCCATGCTCATAGAACTTATGATCTTTGCTTGCAAAAAACTGAACCAAGTGACTTTTGACATCCTCATTTGAACTAAATATTTTGCTGTCTAAAGAGTTATATAAAAACCGGAACAAGTAATAATCGGAGGGTGACATCTGACGAATATGATGGATATGGTAGCATATTCCATCCAAGTTGTAACAGCTTCTGGCGAGTCATCAAATTTATATGAGGTCTGGATTTATCATAGTGAAACACTATACCTTTTCTGTTAATTAATTCTGGCCTCATCTGTTTGATGGAATTACTCAATTTGTCTAATTGGTGGCAGTACACTTTCGAATTAATTGTGGAATTGTCTGATAAAAGCTCAAAAAAAACAATTCCCTTGAAATCCCACCAAACAGAAATTATCATTTTTTTTGATGAATATCGGCTTTCGAAGTGCTTTGAGCCGGCTTATTTCTTCTGGCCAATGATCGTTTGCATTTAACATTGTTGTAAATAACCCATTTTTCATCGCCAATTATGATTAGCTTCAGAAATGGGTCTTTTTATTGACGTTTACCGTTATGTTTCTACCCGGAATTTTCCACATTAATTACTACCCGGGATACACATATACCCAGTTACAAAATATCATTATTACGGCCCTAAATTTGTATATCTATTATATAAATATGGTGGATTTGTGATGTGGAAAACTTCTATCCTCTCACTGGTCAAATTTATACCGGACAATCAGCATCAGGTAGAGAAAAAAATTTAGGAAAGCGAGTTGTAAAAGAGTTAGTGGCTCCGTTCAAAGGATTAGGCCGAAATATTACCATGGATAATTTTTTTACAACTCTCCCGTTATTATCATGAAAGTTGACAGTCGTTGGGTCATTGAAATGTAATAAAAAATATATTTCTGCAGAAATGACATAGACGAAATCTCGAAGAATAAATTCTTCATTATTTGGCTATAACAATAACGTGACAATATGTTCATATATGCCAAAAAAAAACCCGTCATAGTCTTGTCATCGATGCATCACGACAACGCAATGACTGACCCAAAAATAAACCTGACATAATCCATTTTTATAACAGAAAAAAATCTGATGCAGATATTATGGACTAATTAGTAAGACGCTATAATGTGAGAAGGCGTACAAACAGGTGGTCACTTGCATTGTTCTTCAGTATCGTTGATATTGTAGCTCTTGCAGCATATATTATTTATTTCGAAAATAACTGTATGCTCAAGCAAAAGACAAATCAGCGCTGAGTATTTTTGAGACAATTAGGAGAAGAGTTTTGTCTACCAATCATTCAAGACCGTACCCTCAATGTACAAATTACAAGAAACTTATCTACAAAATTAGCGATCGAGAGCATGCTAATGAAATCAATCTCTTGCATACAAACTGCATTTACTTCTGCGTCGATTGCTTCTACATCTACTACTACTCCAGCTCAACGTAATATACGTGGTCATAAAATCGTCATTGGTCCTTGCTGCATTTGTCATGCTGCACCGCATAAACGGAGAAGAAAGGCTCGCAAATCATGTGTACAATGTCAAAAACCTATTTGTGATGAACATTCTTCGACGTATTCAGTTTGTAAAAATTGCCCATCACCTTCCGAAAAATGACAATTTTCGGCTTTTTTTTGAAGATACAATAAAGTTCTATAATTAAAATGTAGTATTTACTTTTTTTTATTTAATTTATTCCTGCGTTTTACAAAATACCTATGGGTACACGTGTACCCGGTTAGTAATTAGAGGGGTATATCAGTTAAATGCCATTTGAATTAATATTTTTTTAATAACTAAAAATTATAAATACCTAAATCTTCTTGAAATTTCGTAAATAATGGGGATATGATCGGGTAAAACGATCCTTCCCATAGAAATTTATTGGCTTCAACGCAAAGGCGAAAATGGATACATGTGTATCCGGGTAGTAACATAACGGTTAAACAGCAAATCACAGAAGTCAAATCTCTTTCTCTGAGAACATGTGGAATCCAAATATCGAGCTTTGAAACGAAACTAAGTCGTTTCATATGGTTATGAAAGTTCGAATTCAATAAATTCAATCTCGTAGCAATTTCTCGTGTTTTTGTTTGGCGGTTTGCTTCAACTAATACCTTTATATTGTTTTAATCAGCTTCAACTGGCATTCCAAAACGTGATGCATCTTTAATTCGAAATTGTCAGAACGAAATTTTGTAAATCAGTTTTGGCACTGGCGTTCTGTTAACACATCTTCTCTATACACTTCACATAACTTTTTTCTTGCTTGAACAGCATTTCTACCTTTTCGGTAATAAAAAACCAAAATATGCCGAAAATGCTCCTTTTTATTTTCTATTTTTGATACGACACCCCCAAGAAAAGACTTCACAGAATCATTTTTTTTTCAAAAAATAAATTTTGAAATATTAGCTGTCAAAATATATAATGACAATTTGGTTTAGAATGAAGTTGCCTAGTTAAAAATACAACTAACGACACTCGTGAGAAAAAACGACATTAATTTCCGATCAACCATATATATATATATATATATATATTTGTATATACAATCATGTATTGTGAAAGTGTATGTATGTGACGATATATAAAACAAATATTTACATATAACTAAATTGATGTTTGTTAATAAAAATAAAAATATACGGTGCGTAAAAGAAAAACATATGCTATATAATGGTTGTCATTTTGGTTTGGTGACTTCTGTTAGTCGACATTTGACGGTTAAGTAGAGCACACGTTATAAATTTATAATGGAACGCTACATAACCGAACAACGCGTTGTTCTGTGTAAACATTTCATCAACTTTGCCTTCCAAGATCAAAATATTGCCGCTGGTGAAAGAACTTGAAGAGCGTGGTAGTGTAAGAGATAGTTGAAAGTTAGCACTATATCGTATTGCACGTTTAATGGGAAATATCGGAATTATACGTGAGAGTGTGATATAGGAACTAAATACCTCGAGTAAACGTTTTGTGCAGAAATTTGGTAATTTTTTGGTATTTTGCGTGAAACAAAATGAAGAAAAATTTATATTTATTCCTGTATAAAATTGAATTGACCAATAATTTCCATCAGCAAATCATTTGTGTCGATAGATTGTGTTTTATTAAAAAGAAACTATACACATATTTCCCTATACATAGGGTTGCCATACGTTCCGTATTTAGAGAAAAATAATACCAACCTAAACTGCGAAGCAACTATGAAATTGAGTATGGAAGAGAAATGGCTGAAGTTTTTTGCAGATACAAAGCATTATTAGATTATTGATTTTTTATCAGAGTAAAATAAATCATTACTTAACTACTTTTTTCATGTTTTATTTATTTAGCACTTAAACGTCCCGTATCAATGTTTGGCAGTTATGGTAACCCTACTTATACTCCATTTTATACACATGTTTCTTTTTAATAAAACATAAATCTAGATGTGACATTTGGAAGACTTTTACAATACAATACTCATTTTATGATTAATTGTCGATCATTTTTTCTGACTTGAAAATAATTTCTTATCAATTTAATAAATGATAAATAAAAAATATTGTTACCTTTCTTCAACCGCAGCAATACCTATTGTTATATGATAGTCGTAATAATATAAACTAATAGACAAGGATCTAATATAATCTTACAGACGGAGCTTCTGAGTTAAGATCATTGTTCAAATAAACTTGAAAGTTATCTTTCAAATTAGTATTCAGTGTGCTTCCTGAACCCATTGTTATTTATACAATTTGCAGAACTGTGAAACCGAAATAATAAACTAGTTGAATATTCATCTCTCTTTTCTTATTGTGTGAAAAGTATTCTTGTTATATAAAACCAAACACAAAATAATTTCATTTATATCTAATACTTTACCAATTTTTAAAAGTTTTTTTCTTTAACAAAAGTAACTTAGTTGTTTACATTAAAATACAGTAGCATTTATAATTTTATATAGGTAGCGTTAAAATAGAAATTGGAATAACTTCATTTATTCATATATTGAGATATTTAAAGGTTTGCGTTTGAATGAATTAAAAAATATTGGTAAACGTTATTAAATTCAGGTTATGTTTTTAAAACTATAAATTTGTTAAATTTTATTATGTAAAAATAATTAATAAAATTGTTAGGAAAAAAACGATTTTTTTAGCTACAGATGTAGTTATTCCACTTTCTTTTTTAACAAATTGAGCAGTTTGTTTTTTTTCAGCGAAATAAGTCCATGTATTATTCATACATTGAGATAAAGGTTTGCGTTTGAATTAAACGAAAAATCGAATTTTAAATATTTTTAGTTATATTATATAAACATTTATAAATAAAAATTTATTGTTTAATCATAAATTTTCAAAAAAAAATTGGCAAACAATTTTCAAAAAAGTTACCATAATTTTAAAATGCAATTTTTTAAACTTTTTTATTTTATCTTTTTTTATTAAATATATTTATTTTTTGTTATAATATAACTAATATTTTTATAATTATTTATTTTTAGTTATATTATAACTAAAAATAAATATATTTAATAAAAAAAGATGAAATCAAGAGGTTTAAAAAATTGCATTTTGAAATTATAATAATTTTTTTAAAAAATTTTTGGAAAATTTATAAATGAACAATAATTATTTATTTATAAATGTTTATATAATATAACTAAAAATATTTCAAAGTCGATTTTTCGTTTAATTCAAACGCAAACCTTTATCTCAATGTATAAATAAATGGAGTTATTCTACTTTCTAATTTAACGTTTTTACGATAAAATTATACAGAAATTTTCATTTGATTAATTTATGGATATATTGTACATCTTTGATTATGTTATTATAAATATAAAAAGAAAACATCTATTTCTACTTACAACTGTCATTAACTCATTTTTTTCAAAAAATGTAGTTATTCCATTTTCTATTTTAACGGCTCATACAATTTAGTGTTTATGAATTATTATTTAAATTTCTTAAATATGTTTAATATTAGAACTACCAAATACGTTAAATGACGGGCTTCGGATATATTTTTGAAATGAAACTTCTTTAGGGGTGTTGGGGTAAATTTTTTACATACAACGGAAGTTACGTGCCGAATCTACACAGCGGAAATCTAGTATATATAGAGCATAGGGTAGAGGAGTAGTAAGACCCATTACGCATTCGTGCCATTTTAACAATAATTATAAAGCAATATGCATATGGCTATTGTAAAGTAATAAGCAGCACGTTGTATTTTATTATTTACAATTAGTCTGTGAATTGTACTTAAATAAGAGTGTTATTCAGTGTGATAACATTGATATTTCTGGTAAGTATATTAATTTATATAATCTTATATTATAATATTAAGCTAAATAATCTTACAAATAAGAGTACATTAAATCCACGCGGTATTTAAAAATTTATCAAATTAACAGGAAATTGAGCTTATGTGCATGTATACCAATATATAGATACAGTATTTTATAACATTATGTATATAAATTTAATCTATTTATCAAATAAAAGAAATACTATTGAAAACACGTGGTATTTAAAAATTATCGAAACCTATACAATTTTGAGGTTATCTGTTGTTTTATTTGTAACAATTTCTCACTATAATTTCATTTATAATTATGATCAAATTATTCTACACTTTTATCAAAAAATGTTATATTAAAATTATTATGAATTCTTTGTTCTCAGATGTCATTTTGAAGATTTATTGAATTTTACGTGGTGTTGGAAAATTATCAATTATCAATAAATAATATCCAAATGAAGGCTATTTATTGCAGTGATATTTTCTTTGTGAGTATTTCCTTTAATTATTTTATTTTCAAAACATTGATCTAATTGTATATTATATATTATACATAATAATATAGTAGTAATTAAAAAAAGTTTTTTACAGGTTTTAAGATGGAAAAGTATATTGCGCAAAAATTTTACTTATCATAATACAATTGTATCGTTTATACCTACTCAATCACCATCGGAGGACGCAATGGAAATCAAAGAAATTCTAAACAAAGACGAATAAATTTTTATACTTTTATAAAAGTTTCAATTTGAAAATAAATATTAATCTTACTTAATATGAAATAATTGAACATTTTCTACTTAAATTTTTATTCTCTGTATTTACCGCCTCTCTCCTTACTACATTTTTTCATTTTGTGATTTGTTTTATTCTGACGAATTTGTTTATTTACGAGTTTTAGGCATGTGCTTGACCATTTATCTTTTTATTACTTTACGGAAAAGAAATTTCATTTCTGGTGTGCGTACATAAGTACACATTACTTTTTTTAAAATTATTACAACCATGCTGGTATAAATATAAGAATTTATGATGACTTTTGGTAAGATAGAATAACGATTATATTTCTCTATTTTTTTCCTTTAAAATGTTATATTTAGTAATTATTTGTCTAATGTATACCTTTATATAACAAAACCCGTCATTTTGACAAGTTATTAAAAAGATTTTCAGACTAAAAAATATCTTTTTATTTATGTATACAAAGATTCATTGTTATATATCACAAAAATATTGATCAAAATTTGTTATTGAAAAATGTATTCTTGCTCCTATACTGTAAAATGGTGCAATAAGTAATGCTATTCCATAATACTTTCTTCCGAAATATCGAAATAAGTGATATTTTTACATCATATTAGGAAATCACACGTTTGCCGTACACATTTTACTTGTCAGTTATTCAATGGTAAGTTAAATTCGGGATAATGTTTTGACTAGTACCAGACGTCCAAAGTAAATATCTAATAAATGGTTTTCCCTACTTGAACACAAATGAATCACGGCCGTCATCAACACTTGAATGAATTCGTAGTTCTAAAACTTGTCGGACCATATTTAAATTGTGATAGGACTATAAACACTGATTTTTTTTATGAGTATGCCACTTGCAAAAACATTACTATCCAAAACTCAGGACATAGTTTTGAGTCGATTAAAGCCATAATAGGAAATTAGAGGATTGAAAGAAGCGTTGGTATATGTGCATTATTGTCAATGAGGAGCACTTTGAAGGCGATAAAATAAATATTGAAGAATAAATAACTTCTTATGTGTTTTATTTGCAAAAGTTCCGTTAGTTTCAGGACTAAAGATATATCTGAATTTATATAAAAGAAGAGAGTATATAAATTATAAAATTTAAAGATAAATATATCTTGAGTGTATTTTTTTGTATGATTATATACGGAATAAAATTAATCTATTACAGGAATTTATTATAAAAAGAAGGCGTTTGTATTTAATAACATCATGTTTTTATGATGTACTTTGTAATATTAAATAGTGCAACAGGCATTTGGTTATCTTAATTTTGCGAGAATTAATTTGGTAATATATTTTTTGGGCAATTCATTGTAAAATTTACGAAGTTATGTTATTTAATGAAAACTTTTAAATTACTACGAGAAGTCATAAAATATTCTTCTCGGAAATGAAAAGAATGCTGGTTTCATTTAAAACTCTTTTATATATTTCAGATTTTAACGGAAATGTAATTATTTTTTATAAATATTTTCATCAACTTTAAATCATATTAATTTCATTTTAAATGGTAATATAACTGTAAAGTGATTTCATTTATATATTACTTGAAATTAAATTCATTTCCAAAAATTGAAATGTCACCGATCAAATGAAAATCATTATTATTTGTTATAATATTCATTGAAGACATTTATTTTTTTGAAAAAATTTTTCAGCATGTATTATTTTTTTTAATTATAATAATTTTGACAAAAAAATTATTTTTCTTAACATATTTATATTATATACGGTCATCCAAATGTTACGCCTAGATTTGTGTTTTATTCAAAAGAAACTATACATGTTTCCCTAAATACCACCCTCTACACATGTGTCTTTTTAATAAAACACAAATTTAGGCGTCACATTTAGATAATCTCATTTTACATTATTGCACTTATCTCTAAAGGAACAAGAAATAAATAAAAAATATTAAAAAGGATTAAAAGAGAAATATCAAAATACAACAGTGTAAATTAGAATGGAAGATCTTTCAGGTCAAATTAAGCTAAAGAAATGTGTAAGATAATAACAGAGCTTGTGTCTTAAATTATTTGCTATAATTTAAGACTGTGTAATAAAAAAAGTAATTTCTAAAATAAAGGTATTTAAGTAAATGGAGAACCTATTGTTTGCTGAAAATGTACTATTCATAACTGAAAACCTAGAAGATCTAAAAATACTTCTTTAAACACCTTTAGAGAAAAGCAGACGAGTAAGATTAAAAAGAAATACGAATAAAATTAAAATCATGTTTAAGAGACTTATAGAGAAAGCAAATAAACAGTTAGGGAGCAAATGTTTAGAACAAGTAGATGAAATACAATATCTAGTATATGATGGTCATCTGTAGCCAGAATTAGATGAAGAACTAGGAAAATATGGGTAATATTTAGAAAAATAAATGATATAATAGAAAGTAAAATACCTTTGATCCTGAAACGGAAAGCGTACAACCAATTTTTCTACCTGTTTAGATTTACTGGTCAGAAACTTAGATACTGAATATAAAAATGAAGTAAAAACTTTTGATAACTGAACAAAATGTGGAATGGGTAATTTTAAGAATTTCTAAACGCGATTAAAAAGTGAGCAAATGAGTATCAAAATAGACAAAAGTAATTGATATAATAAAGCCAATAAAATCGATAAAATAGGTATGAATAGGCATATAACTAGAAAAGAAGACAATTGATGGATAATAATAATTATGGAATGGCGACTAAGGTACAAAAAGAGATTAAGGAAGAGACCCTGTTAAAGATGAAGAAATGAAATTGTGAAAAATAGTGAAAATGAGGGTTGAACAAAATTAGACGAAGACAGGAAACAATGAAAGAATTTTATAAAAATATTTAAGAAGATTTAATTTTATTTGATTAGGATTTCGCTTAGAAAACGGCTGATAAATGTTTTTAAATTGATCATGATGAAGATATACATACACATTTATATATATATATATATATATATATATATATATATATATATACACAGGAATACCTCGCATAATTCGGCTAATTGGTTCCACTGATTAGCTGGATTATTTGAAACCGGACTAATCGAAACATTAACTAAATACAAAAAACGTTAATTGGTTCCGAACAAATTTTTTTTTGTATTTCAGCAAATAAAACGAGGGTAATATATTCAAATGTTTGTATTTATCAATAAAACAAAATCAGGGGTTTATACATTCATTTTAAATACATTTTTAATTCATTTTCAAATGGGTTATTAACCAGTTACGCTGGAATGACGTGCTATGCACGTCAACTGCTATCTGTACCAACTGCCGATAAGACGTACATAGCACGTCTTATCGGCTATGTACTTATTATATTATTTATTTTTATTATATTATTTATTATATATATATAATATAATAAAATTATTATATTATATATATAATAATTTTATTTTTGCTAAGTTAAAATAACATCGGAGTTCAGTTAGCAAGTGTCACACTTCTGTTTTGAAGGCATACAAGTGCTTCTTTGTAGAACTTCATTAATTTTACATATTTTCATTGATTAATAATCAAGTAACTACAAAACACAATATTTTTTTTTATTATTATAAAGAACTATTTTATCCAAGAACTATTTTATTCTGATAATAGCGCATCAGAAAATGTTGTACTGGATTTATGTAGACCTTTAGTTGATTTTGGACACACCTTCTTTTTAGATAACTGGTATTCGTTACCAAAACTGTATCGGAAATTACATTTGCAAAAAATTAATACTATCGGAACAGTCAGATCTAATAGAAAGAATATGCTAAAAGATCTCGCAGCGACAAAATTAAAAAACATTTTAAGTTCTTTTAAGATCTTACAATGGTATCTTAGCTGTAAAATGGAAGAACAAAAAAGATATATATTTACTTTCTTCAAAACATTCCAAAGCAGAAATGATTATAAAAAAAGAGAAAAAATGTAGAAATTATACAGACCAAAATGGAAACATTACAAAACATAATATAGTTTTAGATTACAATGATGGTATGGGTGGAGTAGATCTGCAACATAGGTATTTATCATCTTTTCCTTTAATGAGAAAATTTGCAAAAAGTTACAAAAAAATAATCTTTTATTTAATGGATATGGAATTTTTTAATACCTCTATTCTATTCGGTAAAATAACAAACGTACCAAAACACAAGAAATACTCCTTTTCAAAAATTATTAATAATTTTGTTAATCAATTTAAGAGTTTTACTATAATGTTAATGTGTGTGTGTGTGTCTAAAACTTTATAAAAAAATGATTTCAAATACCAACTCTCTGAAAATTGCTTTGGATGGATTTGCCACGCGTGTATGTTAATTAATTTCCAGCGCAACTGGTTAAAATTTAATTATCAAAAAATCGACTTTACTCCAGAATTGCGAATCGAAAACTCATAGAAAAAGAAAAAAAGACCACAATACTAGAACTGCGCTTGCGTTGCACAAAATGTGCATATACGATTTTGGTTTTCTTTTTCATTATGTTTTCATAATAAAGAGGAAAACTTGAAAATTTGGGTATTAAAATAATTTTTTGTTAACTTTTTGGGATTTTTTTCAAGATTACCTTTTTAGTGGGATTTTTTTAAGTAAATTTTTTTTTTTTGGAAAATTTAAACCGGACTACATGAAGTCAGACTAATCGAGGTATTACTGCATATATATATATATATATATATATATATATATATATATATATATATATATATGGTGTTTTGAAGTGTAATAGAACTTTAAATTTAATTCCTATCAAAAATTTTATCTAATTTAAAAAAAATACTTTTATACACCTATACATGCGTGTGTGTATGTACATAAAAAGGTATGATATTTTTTTTTAGGTAGATAGAACTTTCGATATGGATTCAATTTAAAGTTCTACTACGCTTTAAAAAATATATATATATATATATATATATATATATATATATATATATATATTTATTAGGTCGGGTAATATCAAATTTTGGATTTCTCATCTGTCACAAGTTGATCGTTCAAGTGATTAGTTATATGTTTAAAAGTTATAATTTTTTTTATGCTTATTTAAAGTTCTTAGTAAGTTACCGTTATTTTTTTAAAAAAAATTGTAGAAATTTTGTATAATGATGTGGACCAAGGAATTGAGGGTTTTTTTTTGTACGAGTTCAAATTGGGTAATAGTCCGACACATGCCGTTCGCAATATCAACATTGTGTTTATCGATGGTACCGTTAATAAACGAACCATACAGAGATGGTTCGAAAAATTCCATTGTGGAGAAAAGGACTTAAAGAATAAGCCTCATGGAAAACCACCTGTCCTTGTTGATGATGACGTTCTTCGAGCGCTGGTGGAATCTAATCTCTCTCGAACATTGTCTTCCCTCGCAGAAGAACTTGAGATATGTTGCAAAACCATCGGTAAATATCTCAAGAACTTGGGAAAGGTTAAAAAGCTCGATAATTAAAAAATCAATTTTTATTTCTCTTTGAATAATCCAACTTTTCATATAAAACCAATTAATATATATATATATATTTATGTGTGTGTGTATTATATTCAAAATGTAATATATTTAGTTAAATAATTAATTCTGTTAGTAATGAAACAATACAATTCGAACGTAATAATATCAGAATCATGCTATACGTCAGGTTTTCTTCTGTTATAAATGTCAAGTAAATACTAATAAATGTAATGTAATTCGGTACGTTTAATGTGCAGATGTGGCCCTTAAGCGACAATATCCATTCGCAATTTTTCGGAAACTAGTTGTTTGTGTAAATGCAGATTTTAAATTGTATTGTCTACAAGTAAGATAGACAAATTGAGTTTTAATTAATAGTTTAAATTATTATCGATTTAAAAAAAAATTTTTTTTGTATATATTTAAAAATACTAGTAATGAAATGTGATTATTCACAGTAGTTCATTTTGATTATTTTTCAAATGAAATTTAAACGAATATTTTATTTAAAGAATAATAGAAATAAGAAAAAATAAATTTATGATGAAGAATAGTGTTTGTTAATTTTTGTTTTAGTTTCAGATTTTGTTCTTAAAAGATTAATAAAGAAAATAAGGTGAAAATTGTGCAGCGTATTTCTATTCCTTTTTTATTTCAATCTCTAAGTGCTTTTCACCGTAAGTTGTTTAAAAATAACAAATAAGTGTATGTAAATAATTTATATAACATGATAAAATTCTTATTTTGCTGATATGTTATAAAATCTATAAATAAAATGTTTGATAGTGTACATAATTCATTTTTGTATAAACTAATCATTCAAAAGTTTTTTACTTATTTTATTCACTGATGTGCTTTTTTCTAAATCGTTGTCATTAGAGCGCAATATTATAAAATTTCTCAATGTAAAATGTTTTAGATTTATAATGCAGTATATTCTAATGATGATAGCATAGACATAGATATGTACAATGACGAATAAAATGAATAATAAATGATATTTGAACATTGATACAAAATCTTGTTATGTTGACTTGAGTGATTTATTTGTACGGAAATAAAAAGAATGTAATTAGATTAATTCTTTTTGTATAATTTATTATGTACATTTATTACTATTTGTTTATAATATATATATATATATATATATATATTCTCTTCCCTTATGTATTTTTGGACGTCGTGTGGTTTTTATTCATTTTTACCATTTACACCTGTCGGTTTCCATTTTTTCTCTACCATTGTCTTTAACTCTTATAAAATTCTTCATGAAATCTAACTATCTTTTCCTTTCATTTTATTTCATTACCATCTTGTTTTCAGGTGTGTTTTGCATTTGTAAATGTTCCTACTCAAATCTTTTTAATTGTCTCCTCTATACTTTTGTTATATAGGGTTTTTCCAATAAGAATGTTAAAACTTTGACAGCTAGTGGCAGCCATGTTTGAATTTTTTTAACCTTATTTTCACATTTCAACTCAGTATAGTTTGGCAAATTATCATGGAACGTTTAACACTCCAACAACGCTTAAAAATTATAAAAACTTATTAAAAAATCAATGTTTGGTTTATAAAATTTATCGTGCGCTTCGTGAAACTTACGTTCAACACTAAATAAAGAAAATTGCAGAATTTGAAGTGAAAGCAATTCACAAGTCATTGAAGAAAGGTCACTGCATTCACAAAAAATAACTGTTTGGTGTGCATTACATTCTCGTGGTGTCATTGGATCATATTTTTTAAAAAATGAAGCTGGAGACCACGTTATAGTAAATGGACTGCGTTACCGAACCATGATTAATGATTTTTTTCATAAAATGATTGAAAATGGTTTGAACTATATGTGGTTTCAATAGGACGGTGCTACGTGCCATAGATCTACGGAAACAAAAGATTTATTGAAGCAAAAGTTTAATGAGTCCATTATTTCAAGAAATGGACCCATAAATTGGCCACCAAGATCATGTTACTTAATTTCATTTGATTTTTTTCTGTGAGGTTATGCGAAATCATTGGTTTATGCTGATAAACAACAAACAACAGAAGCTTTAAAAACAAGTATTAAATGTGTAATTCATGAAATTGGACCACAATTTTCTGAAAAAGTGACTAAAAATTTTACTAAATGAATGTAATATGTCCAGCAAAGTCGTGGTAGTCATATGAGTGAAATTGTATTCCATCATTAATGCCATAGAATATGCTTAAAAATAAAAAAAGTAAGTAACAAATTAAATAAATACTTTTTGTTTTATTTCCATTTAAATTTCTGAAGCGCTTATTGGAAAACCCTATATATATATATATATATATATATATATATATATATATATATACGAGGATCGTTTGATAAGTTTGGTAAAAAAATTAAAAAAAACTAAATTGAAAAATTTAATTAAATTAATTATATAATTAAATTTAACAATAAATAAATTTACCATACTTATCAAACTACCTCGTAAATATATATATATATATATATATATATATATATATATATACACTGTTGTTTTTATATAAGTACACATTTTTTAAATTTTCGATTGTATAGTATTTGTAATTTATATTTTATTTATGTATAACAGAAAAATAATGAGGCAATTAATTAAATTAGTCAACTAAACAATTTAATTTTAGCATTCATGTATGTAATTATTTGTTATTGCAAATGACAATACTATGTTATTAAGTTAATTAGAATTCAAGAGATATATACGACGAGAAATATTGTTTTTTATTAAAATAAGTGCAGTTTGTGTCAGATTTAATGAAATTTCTTTTAATTGAAGATTGCATAAGATTACATCATACAGTAGAACTAAATTTTAATAGACATACATCTAAATAACTATCGATCGCTGAAATTTTCTAGCGAAAACAATTTATATATATATATATATATATTCCTATACACACACTAGAACCAAAGTTTCCCTGATTTTTAAATAAAAATAATTTTTTGATATCACTTATTATAACGATAAAATATAAATAAAAATTAAAACTTTGAAATATATATTGTTGAACGATATTCAATTAGAAAAAATATTTACTCGTTTAAAATTCTGTTCGTTAACAAAATTTAAACAATTTAGCATTTTTTATATTTACTGCTATAATTTTTTTCCACAAAGTAATAGGGTATATAAGCGTTTAGTTTGATTTTTTATTCCTTTTTTAATTTAATTTGTAAAGTGCTTTCTGTTATAAGTAAATGATTTAAAAATAATAAAAATTAATGGGATTCCAGGTATTCATGTATTTAGAGATCTCAAAAATATTTTCTTATTAAAGTTTATTTGTACAATTGAATAAAAAGAATTAAATTGCTGGCGAATAGATTTTCATAATCAATATTGTTTTATACGTGTATATATATATATATATATATATATATATATATATATATATGTGTGTGTGTGTGTGTGTGTGTGTGTGTGTGTGTGTGTGCGTAGAATGAAAGCGTAAAGATTGAAATGTCCATAATTTTTGAGTTGTTTATGTTTCATCTGTACAAATATTATATTGACACAAAAGTCAATAATAATTGTGACAATAAACAAGCAGATAATCAAATTTTGAGTTAAATGATGAAGGATAAGGTACATGAACACCGAGAATTAAGTAAATGTTAACATCATTCTACGTTATTGTTATGACTATAGGAAATGCGCCAGTAGCAACGATGAAATGACACTTGACCTTTAGATGGCGGATGTGTTGAGCTGGTACCAGGGTTGTAGCATCTCCCGCAGCGCCTCTGTGCGCCGCGGCGTCGCCGTGAAACCCCAGCCCCAGAGACTGTATAGTCAGAATAACAGGTCCGTAACTTATGTCGAATATAATGAGTTTACGTAATGTTCTACTAGACAGAAATGGTGCACAGAAAGAATCTTGTTTTGTTCTGAAAAAAGAAAAACTGGGGAAAGTTATAATTCTATTGTTCTAGTATTTATAACTATAAAAGTTATTGATGTCCAATAAGACTTTTATTATTATTATTATCAAAGAATCGACGACCTTTATCACGACGCTTAAAATACCTTACAGTGTTCTGTTAAAAATAGGTATTTAAAAATAAAATACAGAAGGAATTTGTTCTGTTATTTTTATATACAGTTATAATTTACCTCTTCATTTTACATTCATTATATACCTGTTCTATATATATATATATATATATATATATATATTTATATGTCAGCATGGTGATTATGACCAAATACCAATGAATGGTGTCACTTAATGAAACTTTCGTTTAGCAGTGGATATGAGTAGATATGGTGATGATGATCATGATGATGATTGATATATATATATATATATATATATATATATATATATATATATATATATATATATATATATATATATTCATATACATTTCAGTAATAGTACTATTTTATATAAATTATTATATGATTAGTTAATAATGCTCATAAATAATTTTTCTATTATTTTGGATTTTAAAATACACTTACAAATATGTTATAAAAAATTTAAATTATGTTAATATAAATTTTGGTTATTTTAAAATGTTTTAATTTTTAAAAGAAATGTAATAAATATTTTCTTTATTGGTTGTTTTGGAACTGTGGCTGATTCACTTTACACAAATTAATTTTCACCCCAACACCACAATAATAAAGTGTTCAATAATCATTTATTGTTAACTTGTTATTTATAATTATATAATTTATAATTATATTTATGATTATATAATTTATATAATTATAAATATAATTATTATTGTGGTGTTGGGGTGAAAATTCATTTGTGTAAATATTTTCTTAATATTTAGTTTAGTTTTAATTTTTTGTCTACATTTATGTGATTTTGTTTATTTTATTTATCAATTAAAAATATAAGACTATGGTACAACTCTTGTTTATTTCAAGAATTTTATTTAATAAAAGTATTAAGAAAATATTTTCATTAAAGAAGATATCATTTCCTTAAAGGTTTTATTATGAACATATGTACAAAAAATAAATAAAATATTCAATTTGCTCGAAAAAAAAAATAATAAAATGATATGTGTAAGTTAAGTTAAACAGTTATTAACAAAATAATATTAATATTTTAGAATGAATCAAAATAATTTCTGAATTAATTTACAAATTTTCAAAATTATTTAAGTAATAATTAAGAAGCTTTTGTGTTCATTAATCGTTTATTACTAATTATTTACTGTTTATGTGTGTTTGTATTGTTGTATTACAAAATTTTTAACAGCTTGGATACTGAAAACTGTTAGAAATAAGTAATAAATACAAATCAACAGTAAGTGATTTATTAACAGTTTTATAAAATATTGTGGCAAAGGAACGTCATTTATGCCTTATAACATTATTAGATATGGTACTAAAACATTTTAATAAAATTATGTTATTATATGTAATGATATTTTAGAATTGGTTATATAAACAAATTTCATACAATCCATTTTTGTCACTAATAATAATTCGATTTGGAATGGTTCATTTTCCAATCTACAGAAATGAAAAGTGCAAATGTTTATATAATTGTTTTAGATTAAGTGTCACTGATGTATAAGAAACCCATTAAATAAGTTTAAATAAGTTTTAACCAATTTTGTTACAATTGCAAAATATTGCACCATTTGTTGTGATCAAAATGAAAATACAGCATTACTTATGGGATAAATTAATATATAGGTATTTTTTAATTATCATAGAACTTTAAACTGAATCAATATCGAAATTTCTATCTAACCTAAAATACTCTCTCTCTCTCTCTCTCTCTCTCTCTCTCTCTATATATATATATATATATATATGTGTGTGTGTGTGTGTGTGTGTATAAAGGTATGATAATAGGTATTTTTTAAGTTGGATAAAACATTCAACAAGGATTCAATTAAAGTTTTATCAGGCTTAACAATCACCTTATATATATACACACCATACTAAATAATATTCAATTTACAATGAGTTTAATTAAATTAGAGAAATATCGAATCAAAAGGTGTAAAAATAGAAGTTAAAAACTATCTATATTTAGGATAACTACAAAACGCACAAAGAATATTTATAGATGAAGTGAATAGATATTAAAAATAAGGTGATGTCAATTTGAAAGAACTACTTATATTATGAAAAAATATGTTTGGTTAATAAGGTTTTTGAGAAAGAAAAATTAGTGGATTGCAAAGAAAATTAAATAAGACGTTCCAAGAGTGAGAAGTTGAAAATTGAAATAGGATGGTTATATAATAGGAGGTAAAGATTATTGATGAATATGAGAAATTATTCATTAGAAACAGAGATATAAAAATGTTTAAAAAGGGGATTTTAAATATGAATGGTTGGAGTAGAGATATATGAAATTCTGTCGGTTTCAATAACTAAAAGTAAGGAGTTTTGGAAAAAGGTCTTTCTTCAGTACTATATATATATATATATATATATATATATATATATATATATATATATATATATATATATATATATAATAGTACTAATGCAAAATTAATGTCATTAATCTACTCTGAACGTAAACGATTATCTACGAAGATTTACGATTTGAATTACGGAATGATGTGAAATTTTCACATCACTCCGCAATTGAAATCGTTAGTCTTTGAGGTAATCATTTATGCTAAGAATAGCATGAGTATTAATGACATTAATTTTGCAATGAAACTCTTTTATATGTATAAAAATAGATTCATTTCGTTTCCGAACTTTCTAGAAGTCTTTGAAAAATTACCAAAGTTCAAATTTTAACACAATTTGAAATTACAAAAAATTGGAAAAAAGATTTTTAAGCAAATTTTTCGGACAGTTTTTTGGACAAAACAAATTTTAATTCTAATTAGCTTGTTCACGCTAGTATTTATGCATACAGTATTTATGGCATATTACCGCTCGTCTTATACCCTCTTTCCTAAAAACTCCCCCACTTAAAAAAATAGTTTTCTGGAAAGAGGGTGTGAGACGAGCGGTAATACGCCGTGAATACTATATGCGTGCATACGAGTGTGAACTAGCCTATTGGTATTATTAGGTTGTGTAATATAAAATGTTGGATTATTATATCGGAAATAATATAAAAATTCGGAATTTCATATCATACAAACAAATAGATTGGAATGCACATCAGACCACAAATCTATAATAAACATTGTCTACATAGAAGTATTAACACAGTTTTTTAAACGTGTTATTTTTTATAAATTATTTACATTGTTAAACAGAAACAAGTTTGGGGGTTGATGAGCGAAGCGAGTAGAGGGTGGAACCTATTAGTATATATATATATATATATATATATATATATATATATATATATATGTGTGTGTGTGTGTGTGTGTGTGAGAGAGAGAGAGAGAGAGTACGTGTGTGTGTATGCGTGTATATAATTCTTTTAATAGAGAAATATTGAAATTTAATTAAAAAAATAATAAAATTATACTTTATATTTATTTTGAACTATATTTTTCAAAATAAAACATTTTATTATATATATGTTTTTCTTGTTTTCTCTTTTAAAAGTATATAAAATATTTATAAGAAAGAGTTTAGAAATTTGTTTGAAGAGTTTTAAGCTAATGTAAATATCATAATAATGTTTACAAAGTTTTAATTCTGTATATAAATATATAAAAATGTTACATATTATATATATATATATATATATATATATATATATATATATATATATACACCCGCTCCTCAATTTACGCGGGACTTTTTTTACGCGGGACTTTTTTTACGAGGGACTTTTTTTACGCAGCAAATTATACCTTTATTTACGCGATATTGATTTACGCGGCAGTTTTTATACGCGGTCAGATAGATTTAATTTTATATAATTTTTTAAGGAATTTATTATATATCAGAGTGACGCAAATTCTAACTTGAACGTATAAAAGCACGATATAAATTTATAAAAGGTTGATTATTTTGATTTACAGTAGCGATAGTGACACCGAATAAAATTTATCTACTTTTGTTTTCTAAAACGTCATTATTTTTTTGTTAAGCTATGTGAAATAAATATGTGTTTCTGCAACTATACTAGTGTCTTTATTTACAAATTTTTTCTATTATACTGACAGACTCAATTTACGCGATTTTCATTCGCGTAAAACAAATCCACTTGGAACGGATATTTCGCGTAAATTGAGGGACGGGTGTATATATATATATATATATATATATATATATATATAATGGAAAAAATATAATATTTAATTCTAATAAAATTATATCTTGCCACAAAAATAGTGTTAAAAGAAATTATTATGTAAAATATTAAATTAGGCTACTAATATGATTTTTTTTAAGAAATAAGTTGAAATATAAAGAAAATATTTGCTTGAGAACTGTGTGTTAATGTTAATTTATTTAAATAAATTATATATAATATTATTTTCAATGAAAATATGTGAAGAGGGAATGAACTTTTCTTAAATATCATTTACCATTATGTGTATGCAAGAAATACATACATATATATATATATATATATATATATATATATATATGTGTGTGTGTGTGTGTGTGTGTGTGTGTGTCTTTTTAAAAATTCTAGTTAATAGTGCATGAAAATAGTATTTTTCATTTTTATAACATTTTCTCTTTCAAAGTTGTGTAAATGTTATGTTTGCAATATTTTATGCATGAAAATAATCTTTAAATGCATTACATAAACGCAAAAAATACACATCTAGGAAATGGCACTATTCTAGGAATTACGAATTTCTATACTTACAACTTAGTAGATAAAAGTTTGTTATAAAATTTACGCTTTTGAGTTGGTATTTTATTCGACTTCTCAGAGCATGCTTTTCCGGTATGACATTCTAGTTTACTGGAATTAGATTTTATTAAATGGTATGTTTCAGGTGTGTTTTTCTTTCGTGAAAGCACTGATAAAAGTATGGAGTAAAGTCTAAGTTTGTAATTGAAAAACTGTTTGTATTAAGTGGTTAATGTTTAATTACTTATTAGATTAAATTTATATATAAGAATATACTTTGTTTTAAGATTTTTTAATAATTTAATGTTTTATGATTAATAATTTTCATATAAACGAGTATTTTTATAAAATACTGAATTGATATTATATATTGAGGAGTTTAAAATGTTATGGAGTATATGTTTAAAGATTTATCTCTTCAACAATTATTTAATTACAATTTATGATTAAGTTCATTTTCTTATTGAAAAAGTACCTAATAATTTTTTATTTCATTATTTTTAATAGTTTATAATTTAGTTTAATATTTTATTATACTTGATTTTCTTTAATATTATTGAAATTTGTTATAGCCATTTTCATTTTCAATCATGTTTTAGGATTTACTTTTTATTAATAAATAATCCATACATTTTTATTAATATAATCAGGATTTTTTAAAAAGCATTTAATTCTAAAAATAATTTAATAATACAAATAAATTTTTATCCCCAATACAACAATGGTTATACAGTATTCAATAATCATCTATTGTTTATAATTAAGTCAGCTTATGCGCATTTCGATGGCGATGCCATTATCGTCACAGCCTTTCTGTTAAAATCTAGTTGAAAAATCTGTTAAAACACTTTATAATCATTATGGTGTTGGGGATAAAAATTTGTGCTAAAGTGAATCAACTACATTTCCAAAACAATCAATAACTAATTTATTAATTTTTAATGTTATTAGTTTTTTATAAAAAATAATATTTTATTAGATATTTAATTAAAAAAAATAAGAAAAATACTTTTTAATATATACATATAAATATATATATATATATATATATATATATATATATATATATAAATGTATGTATTTATGTGTGTGTGTGTGTGTGTATGTGTATGTCCAAAATGATAAATTACTTTGATGGTTTTTAATTTTAAGTTTTAGTGTAAAATGAAATTATAAATTTATCTATCGTTGTAGTACAGTATTTGTTAAATATAGAACGAATAGTTGGAACAATAACGGAACAACGAAACATTAATCAAATATTCTGAGAGTTGTTTGGAAAAATAAGTAGTATTATAATCAAGTTCCTAGCGTGAAAAACAATGTTCAGATCAAGACGATTTTTAAATGAGAATAAATAGTTCAAATATTTGTTGAACAAGGTGTATTTACTGTTTGCGCCTACGTTTTATTTGTCTTTTGCAGTGATTGTCTTCAGAGAAAATTCGAAAGGTTCGAAATTGAAAATTATTAAATATATATATATATGAATGTATATATATATATATATATATATATATATATATATATATATATATGCATAGGTATGATGTGTACATATAACTGAATACATGAATATCGAGATTTGTTGTTGGAAATGTTGTACTTGGTATCGTATTTTAGTTTATATATAATATTTGAATTATTTGATAAATAGTAGGTTATAAACAAAAGTTAAATGTCAGCAATAAATTATGGTAATGAGGTATTTGTATAGCGTACATAATATAATTTAATTAAATAAAACTAATCATTAATATAAAAATTAGTGAAGGAAACTAATTAGTCATCAAAATGTTTTTTGAATTTTTTGAAATGAATTAAATGTTTTTTGAAAAATCCAAAATATATATGGACATCCAAATGTGATATCTAGATTTGTGTTTTATTAAAAAGGAAAATGTGTATAGAGTGGTGTATAGGGAAATATGTGTATAGTTTCTTTTGATTTTTTTTTATTAAAACACAAATCTAGGCGTCACATTTGGATGACCCTATATAAATGATGTAAGCAAAAATATATACAGTTAACGACATTCAGTTGTATACGGACTATTTTTTTTAAATATATTGTTGAATTATAACAGGAAAATATATTTTAATTTTAATTTTTGTATAACTAAATTTATTACCATGATAATTGGTACAATTTTTCAAAAAATGAACAAAAACTAAATTATCATTAAGGTATAACAAATAAATTATTTTAAAAAATGTATAAAATAAAAAACATTCAGTTGTATACGGAAGAATAATGATGTAAAAAATATAAATTTATAAAACTTTTAATATTTGGTAGGATTTCCCTTATTTTTAATAACAGCAAATAAGTGATTGGATATAGATTTCACTAATTTAATTGTGATTTCTGTTGGAATTTTGGACCATTCATCTTTTATTACTTGTTGTAAATGTTTTTTGGTCCTTACAGCGTGAGATCGTATTTTTTTTCAAGGTGCTCCCACAGATGCTCGATCGGGTTCAGGTCTGACTTTGAGGTGGTGTTTTCATAACCTTGGGACAATTATATAGTAACCACGTTCGAACCGAGAGTGATTTATGTTTTGATAGAAATAGAATGTGTTTTCAACCCCCAATTTTTGTGCTGATTTCTTTAAATTTCTCTTCAGGATATTTAAATATATTTCTTTATTCATAATGCTTTTTATAATTTCTAAATTACCAGCACATTTATGACCCATGGTACCCCAAACCATAATACTATTACCTCCATGCTTTACCGTAGAACATAAGATTTTCACATTATAGTCTTCATTTCGCTTTCTCCAAACTTTTTCTTGTCTTTTATCACTTTGGAACAAAGTAAACCTGCTTTCATCTAAAAAAATTACATTTTTCCAAAAATCCACATTTAATTTTAATATTTTAATGCAAATTTCAGCCTTTTTATTTTGTTCACATTACTTATTAAAATTTTTCTTCTAGCTATGTGTGAAAAATGACCTTTTTTCCTTAAAATTCTCCTTACTGTGACCGGATTTACAATTGTACCATTAAATTCAAATAGAATTTCAATGAGTTCGACTGCGTTAGTTTTGGATTTTTTTTATTTCCCGCATAATGAATTTGATATTTGATGGTGTGATTTTTCTTGGTCTTTTTGTACTTGATAAATTATTTATTCTGCCCTCTTTATAGTATCGTTCACAATTTTTTTGGAATGTAGATTTACAAAGATTTACAATACCACTGATTTCACTTAAAGATTTTTCCTTTTCTCGATAGAAAATAACTAACGATCGGATATTAACTGATGTACTTTTGCCCATTATGAATAATTATAAAAAACTCATCAAAATACAACTTCTTTTTCCATTTTTTTTATTTTTGCAGTTAAAGAAGGAATGGACTTTAAAATAACATGTTAATGTGTGCGAGTGCTTTGTTGATGTTTTGATCATGATTTATTTTTGTTCATTTTTGTTTACTTATGTATCTATCGTATACAACTGAATGTCTGTCAATTTAGGGTACTTTTTATCTAAGTTTGATTGTTAGAATACTGATTTTTTTCATTTTTATGAAATAATCATTAGAAATTATATATTAATATAAATGTTTAACGGATATTTAAAAAATATATTTTTATCATAATATTCGCAATTATTTACAAAAGAAAACACATCGTATACAACTGAATGTCGTTAAGTGTATACATTATTTTGTAAATTAATTCGTACCTTGTAAAAGTGAAAAACATTTTATTTATTTTTTTTTAAATAATAAGTCAATTAAAATACTTTTTATTTTAGTGTTCAGTAAGAATTTTCTAACAAGTCTGTGTAATTAAATACAAAATTATTTTATTTGAAATTATAAAAGATAAATTTGGATAAAAATAAAAAAAATTACAGAAACATTTGTATCGTGTATGTTTTGTCAGTTTTCAGAATTTTTAAACTTAGTGTCATAATTGATCTAAACATTGTCAAGTCATAGTATATAATTATGAAAAATACGATCTGCTAAATCAAGCAGTTATTTAAAATGGGAACTAAAAAATAGTGATTGTTTATACTAAAACAAATTGTGTCTACAATCATACAATTACTATAAAGTGACAGCATTATTCAGTAGATATTGAAAATCTTCTTACTATAAAAACAGCTTATTAATAAATCCATAAATGCTATATATACAAGGAAACACATTTTTAGTTTGTTGATGTTTTAGTTATTTTGTCCATCCCTTGTATATATATAAGAATAACTTTACTTTTATAGCGCAATCATTTGCAAAAGAAGGTTGGATCGATTTTAACATGCCACATACTTTGAATATTCTCCCACAATCACCCGATCTTAATCCCATTGAACATATTTGGAGTGAACTCGAAAAAAGAATAAGGAAACATCCGATCAGCAACAAAAATCTGTTTAAAACATAGTTACGTGAGGAATGATCGAATATTTCATTTGAACTCACAAAGAACTTAGTAGATTTTATATATCGTAGAATTTCGACTGTTATTAAATCAAAAGAATATATTATAAAGTATTAATTTATTATTTACTAATAATCTCAGTAGTTGTTATTTTATGGTATAAATATTTTTGTAAGGTGTTTTTTTTTTGTATTAATATTAATCTTTAAATTTGTAATATTGTTAAAATAAATAAATTGATTTTTTTCTAGATAAAGTTAAGTATTCTTGAATAAAGTTATAAATAAAAATTATAATTGTTTATTTAATTTTTGTAATCTTATATATGTTATTTTTACATTTTTTAATCATTCTAATATTTTCTAACGTACTATTTTTAATACGTTATATATATATATATATATATATATATATATATATATATATATAGAGAGAGAGAGAGAGAGAGAGAGATTATTTCAAAAATATTGATTCAAACATAAAAACATATTTATCAAATTTCACGTTTTTACAAATGAAAACATTTTCTGTAAATCATAAGGAATTTTGTTTCCTCTGTAAAATTTTCAGTTTAATGTTTCTTTATTTGTAGAAAATATAAGGTGGTCCGAAGGAGACTGAAGGGCTTAGACTAACATTTACTTGCTTACTATCATTTACTATTCTTTACTATCCTTAGTCCCATTTGAGTCATCTTATATAATAACATTAGTTTACTACACTACTGAAAGTTTGTAATAGATATCTTTTTATTTATATTCCATAACTTGAAGAAGTGCTGTTTGAAAAGAATTGAAATAAATTTTAAGGTAATATTAGATGATGTAGTTAAAAAAAATTAAAATAATGTGTATTATTTATTTACTAATAGTGTATATAATAATTATGCTTTTCCTAATGACGAATCATTCTATTATACTTTGAAAATACTGTGTAGTGAACGCTTTTGAATATATTTTATTATTCTTTAATAAGATAGTCAACAGGTTTCGTTTGAATTAACAATGAGCGCGAATATTACAGTAATTAAATAATTGTATAACTAAATATTTAATGTATTTTTTAATAATTGTGAAATGTTAAGTGAATATATAATTTTTAGAAACACTTAGTTCACAAAAAGTATGATTTAAATGAGACAATAAAATATTAAATAACTTTAAGTGTAGTAAATATGAATAATATTTATAAATATTATAAAAGAACGGTAAAAAGTTAAGTATTAAAAAAATGTAATTAAGAAATATATTTTTGAAAGAGAATAAAATTATTAATTTAATATTCTCATTAAAAAATTGTACATATATATTTTCAGTTCAAGAATTGACGAAAATTTATCATTTAAACTGCGCGCGCTTGTGGAATGTCATGTTGTATTTTTTTAGGTTAGTACATCTGCCAATGATATTTGTGTTAAATTTCACGACTCTACATTCATTAGTAAATAATTTACAGTGGTTTTTGTTAAACGGTGATTGTTGTTCATGACGATTTTTACAATGTCGAAATCAGTTGATTAAAGAATTTGTATTAAATTTTGTGCTTCGAACCAAATAAATTTCATGAAAATGTTAAGAAAGGTATACTCTGAGGATTGTCTATTGCGAGTAAGAGTTTTTGAGTGGTAGAAGGCTTTTAAAGAGGACCGTAAAGCTATTGATGATGAACCACGAACTGGATGCCCATCGACATTAACTAACAACGAACACGTCGCTCAAATCAAAGCATTGGTGCTCAAAAATTATCGTATGTTCGTCAGAGAGTTTGCAGTTGAGATGTAAATCTCAAAAATACAATGCTATGCCATTTTGGTTGAAATGTTGGGCATGAAACGCGTCGTTTCTCGTATGGTATCAAGAACACTGAATTTATTCGTGAATTTTTGGCTAAAAACTTAAAAAATATCGTTCCCTAAGCTCCGTTTTTGCCTGATATTGCTCCGTGTAATTTTTTCCTATTCCTAAAACTCAAGTTGCCGCTCCCAAGGTATTGTTTTGAGTCGATTAAAACCATAAAAGAACATTTACTGCATGAACTAAAGACTATACCACAAAGCGCGTTCGTGGGGGCGTTCGAGGATTGTAAGAAGCGTTGGCATATGTGTATTGCTTCCAGTGGAGAGTACTTCAAAGGCGACAAAATAAATGTTAATCAATGAATAGCTTTTTATATGTTTTATTTTAAAAGTTCTGTTAGTTTTCGGACTGAAGATATATATTAATAATCTATATAATATTTTATTTCCAACTACTTGTTTCCACTAATTGAACTTTGATTTAATCCGTGTGGTGTATATTTTTAGATATATGTTTTATATATTTTTAAAGAGAAATCTGAGTTCTTGAAATATTTATTGTTGTCAATATATATTTAAGGATTAAATATCCATTTACTCTTTAAGATAATATAAATAGCCATACTATAAATAAATGCTATTAGTGATCTAAAAATAAACATTCTGATCTTTTTATAAATATAAGTAGGAGAATATATTATTTGAATAATAATTTAAAAATATTTGTATAATTTATTAACTATTTTAATATGTAATTTTTTATCAGATTTACATAATTAATTTTAAAACTTTTAAATCAAGAAGCTATTTTTATTGTATGGAAATTTTTATTGGAGTTATAACTAGAAATTTAATATAATTTGTGATATATTTTACAAATATGATATTTATACAAATCAGTGTAGGGTGTTGTTCGATTACATTTTCATTCGATTAAAAATATGATTAAAAATGTAATTATGTTTTTTTAGTTATAATGCGATTTAAAGTCTAATTGTTAAATTTTCATTCGATTAATCAGCTGAGTAAAAAAATAATTATGTTATTTTAGTCGTTTTTTAGAATTAAAATTTAATTAATTAAAATTGAATTGAATGAAAATTAGTCGTTTCATTCAATTCAAAATTTTCATTCAATTCAATTGAATGAAAATTAGAAAATTAGTTGAATGAAAATTTAAAAAACGACTAAAATCTCAAGTAAGTATTTTCTTTTTCTTCTGAAATTAATTTGTTTGTTAAATAGAATTCATTCCATTTTACAATCTAAAAGATGGAATAAAAAGTGTGAACGAATCCGTTATATGTCTTTCATTTAAACTGATTTACATATTGCGAAACAAATTTAAAAGTTGTTGTATTTAATTGATAATCATTTGGAATTAAATTTGAATAAAATGAAAATTTAATTTAATTATTTTTTTATAATTTCTTCAAAAAAAAATTTGGTTTGAAAATTTGATTTAAGTACACCTGGGTCTCTTTTTATGCGGTAGATATGTTCCGCAGAAAACCGCATTAAAAAAATCGCACAAAAAAAAACTTAACTTACATTGAAAAATTAGGGATAAGTTCCGTAATTTTTAAAACCCGCATAAAACCAAACCGACAAAGTGAAATTACTTTAAAATTCGCATAAGAAATCAGAAAATAAAGAATGCCTAAAAAAAATTTCAAATATCTGAAAAAAAATGGATACAAAACAAAGCTTTTTTACTTTATTTTTTTTATTAAATATTTAATTTTATTCAAAGCAATATGTACATATGTGTAATTTATGTTACATTTTTTCGTACATATTTTAATCACCATCACAATAACAGCTGCACTGTTTAGAATAAAAAAAGAAAAGAAAAAAGAAACTGAATAGCTGCATTTTTTCAAAGCATGTAGGCCAAACCTTTTTCCAACATGTATTTAAAGTATGTAGTTTTATTAAAGTAATATCAAATGCAACATGATTTATACAACAGTCAAAGATAGAATTTTTTTCCAAGCGTCAGTTACTGCTGTTGACTCATTTTCTAGTTTATCCAATATAAATTGAAAAGTGCGTTTAACGTAATATTGTTTAAAAGTTGCAATTATGCTTGATCTAATGGCTGAATAATGCTTGTTGTATTGGGTGGAAAAAACATCATCTTTACATTTGGATGTTCTAAATATAGATGACCTGGTGCGTTGTCATAAGTAATAAAATTTTCGAGAAATAATCGAGACCTTTTTAGTTCATATAGGTTTCCACTTCTGGTAAAAAGCAATTATTAAAACAGTCAGTAAATATTGTAGATGTCACCCAAGCCTTTCTATTCGCTATCCAATGTACCTACAGTTGTTTTTATTTTTGCATTTTAGAGCGCGTGGTCTTAGAGATCGATTTACCATTAGAGGTTTCAGCATCCGATCTCCCGATGCATTGCTACAAAGTAACAATGTTATTCGATCTTTGCTTGCTTTTAACCCACTAATTTTTTCTCAGACTTTGTGATATAAGTTCGACTAGGCATTCTTTCCAAAACATTCCTATTTCATCACCATTAAATACTTGGTGTGAACACTAAACACTATCTTCAATAATTTTGGCTAACTCTTCTGGAAATTTTTTTGCAGCTTCTTAATCTATCGATGCAACCGCGCCCATAATCTTCACGTTATGCAGTGCATTTCTTTTTCAAAACCCGGTTAACCATCCTTTGCTAGCCGAAAATTCCTTATCAGTTTGAGAAGCGGAAATAAATATTTCTTATTCCTTCATTTGTTCATAAAACTGAAGAGCTTTTCGTTGAATTAAATAACCGCTTGAAGGAATTTAAAAAAAATTCGTATAAAAAGATACTAAGAAGAAACACAATCGCATAACTTCAAAATCGCATTAAAATAATCCCTACAAAAACAGACCCAGCTGTATTATACAATTTTTCATGACGATTTAATAATCGTATTCAACTAGTATCGTGTTTAAATAATACTGTATAGTTTTAAATATTAGAATTAGTCAGCTTGTTATTTAATTTCAAATATTGCATGGCTAATAAATCAATTAGAACAAATAATTAATTCATTAGCCACTAGTTACAAATTGATTTAAAATCGACTAATTTAAGATTAATCGTTTTATCAATCATTTGAAACGATTGAATATAGGGTCACCCAAATGCGATGCATAGATTTGTGTTTTAATAAAAAAGAAACATGTGTAGAGGGTGGTGTATAGCAGCGTTCTTCAAACTTTTTACATCTGCGGACCGAGGAAAATAGGAAAAATATTTTGTAGATCGGCTGATGGCTAAGATAGAAACAAAAACCAATATGGATAGTATTTTATTTATTAAATCCAATGTTATAAGATTACAATTGTTAGTTAGTGTGACATCTATTGCTGCTTAGAGGTTAGAAAATTTGATATACGTGACTGGAGCGCTGTTTTTGAGAGACGAAGCGCTGCAATAACATCCATTCGATTTCTCTGTTTGGGTTTTATTACTGACATGGCTGAAAAAGTCTTTTCGCACATAAGTCGAAATAATGACCAACAATTTGATAGCTTTATAACTTAGAGATGGATTTTCATTTTCGAGTTATATCCAAAGTTGAGACAATGATTGCATTTTATGTTTGGACACTAGAGTAACATCAGAAGATAACTCGATCATCTTTTCTTTTTCGCAAGGATTAAATGATTTTATATTCTCTAAGAAGGAACTATTCATGTAGAGGTTACCTTTACGAGGATTTTCATTTTCAGGGAAATAATTATTAAATTTTTCAGCTAACGCCCTTAAATGTTGACTTATTATATTGAATATGACTTTCTAGTTGACATCAACAGCAATTAAAAATTCTCTCCAAAGTAAAAAAAATATTTCTATATCTTTCTCTTGTACGCGACTATTCCAAAGAGCTAGTTTTTTTTGAAAGCACCCATTTTATTTCTAATAGATAAAATTTTTGTACAAGATCCCTGAATTTTTGGCGGACTGCCAGGAAATTTTCGCGGACAGGCATCGGTACGCGGACCACAGGTTGAAAAACAGGGGTGTATAGTTTCTTTTGTTCCTTTTTAATAAAACACAAATCTAGACATCACATTTGGTTGACCCTATACTAATAGAGAAATTGTAACTAGTGACAAATTTAAAATGACTAAAATTTTATTCGTTAGTTGTCAATCGGATAATTTTGGCCTTTCTCTGATATACATGAATTGTTATTTCAATATCATAAGGTTTCTAAAAAAGTGTTTAATATTAATTTACTGTGCACTTTAATTTTTAATGCACAATCGATGACAGTGCTAATTATTAGAAAGCGAAATTGATGTGTTTGTATAAAGTAAATTATCTATAGTACAAAACTAACAATTACATTATTATGAATGTATACTTCAATAAATTAGAGATAATTATCTAATAATTGTGTAAGTAGTTTAAATGCGTTTATTAAATATTTTTACAAATAAAAAAGTACATAATATATTTTAAAGTATACAAGTATATAGGGTTTTTATAATAGGTTCTTCAAGTTTAAATGGAAATAAAATAAAAAGTAATTAAATAAATTTTTTTTTCTTTCTAAGCATATTCTATAGCCTTAATGATGAAACACAATTTCACACATATGACCACTATGACTTCGCTTGACATAGTGAATTCGTTTAGTCCAATTTTAGTTACTTTTTCACATAATTGTGGTCCAATTTCATGAATTACGCGTTCAATGTTTTTTTAACGCTTCTGCTGTTTATAGTTTATCAGCATAAACCAATAATTTCACATAATCCTAGAGAAAATAATTCAATGGAATTAGATCACATGATCTTGGTGGCCAATTGATGGGTCCATTCCGTGAAATAATGAACTTATTAAACTCTTGTTTCAATAAGTCTATTGAAGTTTTTAACATTTTTAAGGATTGTTGAAGTGTTAAACGTTCCATGATAATTTTCCAAATTGTGCTGAGTTGAAATGTCAAAATGAACTTAAAAAAATAAAACATGGCTGCCACTAGCTGTCAAAGTTTTGATATTCTTATTAAAAAACATTCGTTTTGGAAGTTTGCAAATGTCAATGTTAATTTAAAAAATGCAGAAGGTAGAATTTACTTTTATGATATACCTCTAAGTGGAAGATTAGCCGAATTTAATAATGAGGCTTTAAAACTTTTCATTGAGTCCGATCTAAAATTATTGAGGAAATGCACAATTTGTGTTTATACAGTCAAGAAGTCACAAATATTTAGAAGAAATTGGAAACGTTCACATAATAGGGAACCATTTATTTATATTGATTATAATTGCAGATGAAAAATGGATTCTATACATACATTTTGAGTGAATTAAGTAATATTTTTTACCAAATCAAACACTAGTTCCAACAGCAAAGCTTAATTTGACCCGGAAAAGTGTTTTTCAAGCATTTGTTGGCATTTTTATCAGGAAATTTACGTTGTATTGTTAAAACATGGAGATACGGAATGATTGTCAGCAGTTAGAAAGATTATGGCAGAAGTTCTCAGAAAAACAATCTGCATCGATTAACAGGAATGATGAGTCATTTTATAGTAGGATAACATAAAATTATATGCAACAAGAATCACACAGGAGAAAATCTAGGCATTGGCCTGGGAAGTATTACCGTATTCTCCCTATTCATCGGACGTATCTCCATCTGATTATCACCTGTTCAAGTTACTGGAGCATTAATTTGCTAGAAAAAATCTTGAATTTTGATGAAGTCAAAAATCAGTTTGTTATTTTTTTTCTCAAAAAAGATAGAATTTTCTACGCGAGGTATTGAAACCTTGGAGACAAGCTGGCAAACTGCCATAGGAAATAATGGCGATTATATCATTGATTAAAAAATAGAAGCTTTTTGTATAAACTTGTTTATGTATTTCATTTCAAATACATCATTACTTATAGGATGACCTAATAATTTAATTTTATCAAATATTATTTCTTCAATTTATACAATTAGAAATATTACTGAATTGAATAGCATTTTTTTTATAACTGTCAAAATACTTGTTAATGGTTTTAGAATAGTTGTATACTAAAATGTAACTATATAAAATAGTTTCATGTTTATTTATTTTAAAAAAACCGATGACATTTGTAGTTAAATAAATATACATATCTATACAAATATGTATGACTCAAAACGATTAAAATTCAGTTATTTTCGATATATTATTGAAATAAGTAGGTTGAGAACCACTGACAAGAATGATATGCATGACTTATTGAATGGGAGCAAAATTGGAGCAAAAACATGATCTAAAAAACTATTGCAGTTCAAACGTTCTAGTTAGTGGCAGTGGGTGTTGGAGCCACGGACACCGCGGACGCCGACTGGTCTATTCGTCCCACGCGATAAAAGCCCACGAATTGATGCTAGACTGAAACGATACTGTACCACAGAAAAACTACAATGGTAGTTGTGTCCGGACTACCTTTTATACATATTGAAAAATAAACAAGAATTCGTTCAATGTCAATGTTATGAGGGTTTTAGGAGAATAATGTCATATACTTCTTAATTTATTTACAGTTTCGTTTTATAGATGTAATTAATATACTCTGGGAATATTGGAAATTGATATCTTTTTTGTAAAGTTAGTGTGTATAAAAATTAATTTGTGTAAATTTCATTTCATGATCAAGAAAGAATAATTTATTTTATCGTTTTTTTAAGATTTGTATTTAAAATTTGACATTTAAGAAGTGGATTGATATAAATGATAAATTGATGTTTTGAATGATTATTATTGTAGCAAATTGACTGAAAATAATAATACGAAAGTAATATTAAATGAATTCGAATATAATGTTTGTTTAGATAAAAATATGAATGTAAATAATGTATGTATTACATTTTTTCATGGAAATTTTAACAGATATGCTATTAATCATTACTTTGAACTGATTATAACAGAGTTGTGGTAATTAATTAATGAAGCCATAGTAATTACATTATAAAATGAAAACGAACATGTTTCAACAGACATGCCTAGAAAAAATCAATATACTGTATGGTCGTATCTATAGCTATGTATAATTCATATCGCTGTCTCATATTCAATGAGAGACTACTAAATGAAGATAAAGGTAATTAATATCTCTATGAGAATTAATTCTGATTCCAAGGATGCTTTTGGTTGGATACAATTTAATTATTTTTTTTATTAAATTTTATTAAATTATCTTGTATGAACATTACTTTTAATATATTTTTTAAAATAGATAATTATTTGTATGTAACATAGGGTTATCCAAATGTAACGCCTAGATTTGTGTTTTATTAAAAAGAAACATGTGTATAGTTTCTTTTTAATAAAACACAAATCTAGGTGTCACATTTGGATGATTTTATATAAATGTAAAAAAGACAAATTATACATACGAGAAAAAATATAAACGTCATTAAAATGGTAAATATTTATTAATATTTTTAATTTTTTATTCGAAGTTTGTTTTAAAATAAATTTTATTTTGAGGCAGATGATTGTCTACTAAAGAAGACCTTATTTCATTTAAACGTTTCATTATTCGAACTAAAAATTATTGTGAGAATTTTATAATTATTACAATTATTTTTTAAAAATATAAAATCAGATTAAATTTTTTAGACAACAGAATAGGGCGAGTGAGACAGAATTTCCTAGTCGAATTGTTTCAATTTCTATTCATTTTGTTATTTCAAATTATTGTGTTAAAAGATAATATCTTTTTGTTAGATAAAATTGAACGTTCATGTTTGTTTTTTCCTTGATTCAAATTGCCAAATTATATACAATAAAACTTTTTATAATAATGATAAGAGAAATGTATTATCCACAATTTTTTTCTATCTCGCCAACAACGTTTTTTTTGACGAATGACTTTTTTTAAATAAGGACAGATTTTCTTCTCAATAAATATAAATTATTTTCGTGAAATATTTTTATAAAATATTTTTAACTTCTAATAATTAAACAGTTTAGAAATAGTTCTTTTTTAGCCAATGATATTTGAAAAGATGAATTTAATTGACATTTTTTTCCTGAAGTCATGTGATAGCTCTATCATAAAATTTTAAATTAAATCAAATTATTCTTAAGTTTTCAAAGTATCGAGTTGTAAAAAATATAAAGAGTAGATTTTCAGATCTTAGTTAGCAAGAGATTATTTTTTTTGTATATCTGTTGGCCAAATATCGCAGGGTGATTTTTTTATTGGAGTTATGAAAACATTTAAAAAAAATCCAACGAAGATTTGTAAATGCATTATATTCGAGCGTTTTCTACCTCTGCAAGAGCTCTGACTGTCAGTATGAGATTTATAGACGTTGGGGTAGAATTTGTTCTGGTAATTATATGTATTATTTTATTCTTAGTATTTAGAGGTTTTTACAATCTTCATTTAACTTTATGAAAAAATACTGAAATATGATTTTTTATTACTTTTTAATTCATTAAAACTGTCATAGAGACTAATCGAATATTACGTAGGGGTTTTCTACCGTAGTCTGCTACATCTATATACGTTTTTGTAAATTAGAAAGTATATTTCTTAAGTGTACTTTTTCAGTCGTAATTGCTGAAAAATAATTTATGCATAAAAAATAATTTAATATATTTTCAGTATGCACATTTGTTTATGCTATTTAACTTCAATGATTGATTATTTTAATGGCTGGTAACATACATTCACTGATTATTATCGATTTTTCCTTTATATCAAATAATTGATTAAGTCGTAGAAAAATAAAATAAATATTAGTATTGAATTTTTATTTATTCCAGTAAACAACCCAATTTAACATCAGAATATTTTATAAAAGTGTTCAATGATCAGTTATCGTTTAATTTATTTTATGATTCCCATTTTCACGGTCATAACAACATTATTAGAGCTTTGTATTAGAAAAAAATCTACCTATAATACATTTTATATTTTATAGGCACAATACTGTAATAATAATATTTTGATAATCATGAAATAGTTATAGGAATTTTGATCAGAAAATATAATGACCAATACACAAATACTATTTTTTAAAAAAATGTACAGTTAGGGCAATGACTTATTTGTGTGGAAGTGATTTAGTTACAATACTTAACGAATAGTGATTATAATGTTATTTTGTATAAAACAAATATTTATTTATTTGTTTTTTAAAATGAAATATTGTTATTACATCCACAGTCATATTAATAACAGTAAAAAAAATATTTTATATTATGAAAACATATTTGTATTTTTAGGAAAAAATATTACAGTTATATTATCTAATTATTTTCATGTTCCATAATTTATGCTTGTTTGTGAAAGAAACATATTTTATTTTTTTTTCATTTTGATTTTAATACATGAAAAATACGAGTGATCAAAATTCATGGTAATGTTTACAGTATTTGTTTTTATATTTCATTTCGTTGATTTAAACAATGAATTGTAATTATTATATTCGAATAAATCATTTCTTTTATGAATTCATGTAAAAAACACGTGCGATATTTTGATCCCATATTTTTGTTTTTTATAAACGAAAAAACATGTCTCAATTTGATAAAAACCATGAACTTTTCAAATATGCTTTGTTGTTTTTTTTGTTTATTAATTAATTTGTCATTTTTCTACCTGTTTTCGTTGTTTTGTATTTTTTCATAAAATGATCTTTTAAAATATATAATATCATTTTTCGATATTTTTTAATAATATTAATATAACATTATTTTATAGTAATATATATTTTTATAATTATTTACTTACATATATATTTATACATGTGATTATGTATAAGAGAATAGAATATCGTAACGATGAAGATAAATTAAAACTTTTATCTTTCTCTGAAAATATTTTCGTAGCTCGAACAACTGCAAATTTTTCTTTACATTTTGATAGCATTTAAAGTGTAAATGAATCAATGTAATCGCCTGTGTCATCAATTTATAAGATATCTCTAATGGGATAAAATGTACATTTATCAACAGGTATTATAATTTTACCGGTATAATAAACCTCATAACAATATATTTCATGACATACAATGGTGTATATTACTTACAAACTCGCTTCAAGTAGTTTATTTAATATTCAAATACCCTCGCTTTCACCAGCTTGTTCATTCACACCTCTGGGACTGTTCTACCGAAATCATGTCTTAAAATAGACTGTCTAGTTTTATATATCTTGTTATCGATGTAAATGTAAAGTTACATGAAAATAATAAGTTGTTATTTTTTAGATACATGACAGAATAGCGTGTGTAGATTACATACATTTTTATATATATATATATATATATATATATATATATATATATATATATAATATGTTAAAGAAAGAAAGTAATATATTTTTGACAGCAGTGGTCTAATAAATATTAAATTCTAAACTTAAATGTACTGAGTTTAATACTGTATACAGTGTGTCACAAAAGAAATCGAACTTTTTGAATAAAAAAATATAATTTGCTAAACATTTTCTTTTTGGATTAATACAATGCTGGGTTCGTTGAAATAATAATAATTCCTCGATGAATTTTAGTAAGTTTATTTTTAGAAAAGCCTTGATAATCCTCATTAGAGCGGCTTATATAGCTCCAATGATATTTTACAACGTTCTTTTTATTGTTGAGAATAAATTGCCCCACAATGACAAATTTACCGAATATGGTAAATGTTGTATGATGTACACATGTTTTCTGGATAAAAATTCGTGTAAAGGTTTTTTAAGGCAGTTCATTATCACTGATCAAGTACTAGTTCATAGACTCTCTAAATTTTGGCCTAATTCTTGTTATCCTCTATTATTAACTTTCTATAAGATCTTAATAATACATTAAGCACGGGAACTAACGGAACTTGTGAAATAAAACACATAAGAAATTATTTATTCATCAATATTTATTTTTTCGCCTTCAGAGTATTCCCCATTGAAAGCAATACACATATGTAAACGTTTTTTTCCAGTCCTCGAACGCGTTTTGTGGTATAGCCTTCAGTTCAAGCAACGAATTTTCTTTTATGGCTTTTAATCGACTCAAAACGATTCTCTCGGAATGGAAACTTGAGTTTTGGGAATAAAAAAGTTGCACGGAGTCATATCAGGTGAAAACGGAGCTTGTGGAACGATATTTGTTGAGTTTTTGGCCAAAAACTCACCAACAAATTCAATTTCTTGACACTATGTGAGAAGCGATGCGTTTCATGACCAACATTTCAGCCAAAATGAGATGGCATTGTATTTTCGAGATTCCTCATTTTTTTTGGCTAACGTGTCCGTTATCAGATGGTGTCGATGGACGTTCAGATCGTGGTTCAACATTGCCGTCTTTATTCTAACGCTCTATGCCACTCAAAAACTTTTGTTCGCGATAGACAATCCTTATAGTATGCTTTTGTTAACATTTGCGTGAAATTTATTTAGTTTACAACAGAAAATTTAATACAAATTCTTTGATCAACTGATTTTGACGTCACAAAAATCACTATGAACAACAATCACCATCTAACAAAAACCACTGTAAATTATTTACTAATGAATCGTCATGAAATTTGACACAGATGTCATTGACAGATGAACCAACTTAAAAAATTACAACATGATATTCCACAAGCACGCAAAGTTTAAATAAGAAAGTTCCAGTAGATTCTGGATTTAATGTACTTGTTAGTACACGGAAACTCAATCAAGAGCGATTAATCAATAAATAATGATTTTCGAATTAAGAAAATAAATAAATAATCTTCACTTGCGTTTTTGAAAACAAAATTTTCTTATTTTTGGTGATCTCACTTAAGCCTGTTGACTTTTGTAATCCACGCTGGTGCTTGTTTGTAATTTTACTTAAAGAACTACGTCTTGCTCTCAGGAATAGTCCAACAATTTGGGATTTTTTCAACCGTTTTAATGATGTTCCTATAGTGGTTAACGCGTTCCTACTCTTGTTCTTTAGTTAATTTGTATGGCACAAATCGCTTGTTCAAATGTTCTGTTAATATTTTATAAATTCTGTGGTTTCTTTCAGCGAAAGGATCTGCATTTAGAAAATAGAACTCCAAATGTTCGGTTATGTTTTAATCTTTCTTTATGTATTTTAAGATAATATTTTGAACTTTTACGTTTGCACCTGTGCTATCGTCCTCTGAATTAATTTGGTTCATCCCATATACCTTTTCCACTAAATTTACTTCATCTGCCTCTTCTCCCGACAGTAATTCTTGAATATCTTCAAGATTCATATTATTAAAATTCCCAAACCGCGCTGTGTGAATATCGTGTTATACGAGGGTTTCTCCCAAGGGGTTTGGGTTTCCCCAATTCTCAAGTCGTGTAAAAGCGAAACCGTGTTGTATGAATGCCGTGTTAAACAGGGATTATCTGTATATATATATTGAATAAAATGAAAGATTTTTTTGAAAAAAATATTCTCAAGTTAATTTAATTATTATTGGAAGTAAGAATGGTTCTTTTAAAATATATATGGAACATATTCTACAAATTATTTCTTATGTAAAACAATTTACGGTAACAATTTTTTATGATATAATAGTAAAAAATAATTGGACAATTTAAAACTGAAAATTGTGTTATACGTTAAGTGAGGTAATGTCGAGTTATAGATTTTATGGTAAATACAAACAATATTGTAAAAGCTAATTTATTTTTATGTTCTTATTTTCTTTTCTCTTCCTCTACTATATATATATATAGTGTGGCCTAAATGAGACTGAAAGATAGTAAAGGATAATAAATATTAGTAAGTGAGTAAAAGTATGTTTAAACCTTTCAATCTCATTTGGGTCACATGTATTTTTTAAAAAATCTATATTATATATGGTTATGCAAATTTAACGCCTAGATTTGCGTTTTATTGAAAAGAAACAAAATAAATTATATACGTTTCCATATACATCACCCTATAGGCACTTTTCTTTTTAATAAAACAAAAATGTATATGTCACATTTGGATGACCATATATATATATATATATATATATATATATATATATAGTATATAAATAGTATATAAATAGATAGAAATAATGAAATACTAGTGTACTGTATAAATTCGTTAACATTTCTGTTATCTTGTTTATCTTTTGTATATAACAACGTTTATTAGTTTATTATGTAATGTATAATATTTTCTCATTAGAGTGAAGTAGTCTACAATTATATAAGTCGTTTGATGTTTATGCACTTGCTGGTCAAGTACACATTTAGTAGTTCGGTTTTTATGTGATTTTGTGCATCTTCGGTGTATTAAAAACCTTTTTGGCATAGTTTTAAAAGAAACTAAATGAATATTATTCGCGATTTGTGACAATAGTGCAGTGTTTCTCATAGTTAAATTTATTTTATTAGTTTGTAGTCTCCATAGTTTATTTTCAATAATTTTTTGTCGACCACGTATTGATTGTTTCGAAAGAAAAATAATAAATAAATCTGATGAAATGAGGTAAGTGATAATAACTGAAATAATGATTATGTTGTATGTATGTATATGTATGTATATATATATATATATATATATATATATATATATAAACTCGTATTTATATATTTTATGAAAGTTATAAAACGAAATTTTTTTCTAAATATATTTTATCAGAATAGAAATAATATCATTTATCCTTTGTTAAATATCAAAAAGAAAACTCAAGTGTGTTTACTTTGATTTTTCTCTATACTGAATTTCTGATAACTCTTATGTACAAAAGTTACCTTGCAGATAATCTTGTTTTTGTTAGTTTATTTAACATGGAATCTTTCTCACCATTATTATATATAAATGATAATACCAAATGATGATAAATTGATTGTTGAAGAAAATAAAGTTGTTCATTCATTGAAATAGTAGACATATATTTATTATTAATTTTTTTTTGTTGTTTTGGTGAAAACATAATATACTACTCTGTTTAAAAAGTAAGGTGACTGTTTGAATAAAACACATACTATTTATCCAAATTGATTTTGTGTCCTTCAAAGTAATACCCCCATTCTGTTGCGATACACACACGTCAACGTTTAATCCAATCTTGGAAACACTTTTCATATTCACTTTTCGGAATTTCCATCACACCTCCTTTGATTTTTGTTTTATCGATTCAACTGAGTCAAATCGGGTTCCTCGAAGTGTTTTTTTAATCGACAGCAGGATAAACTCGCATGGTGACATTTCTGGAGAATGCGGTGCTTCTGGAGCAATATTTGTTGAATTTTTCGCGAAAAACTTACGAATAATGATTGCATTGTGAGAAGGTGCATTTTGCTCACAAACGTTTCAAGTCCAATACATTACTTAAAATTGCGTCTACTAAACCTATTGATACGACAATATCTTCAGAAATATTTCCTAAAGTCAAATGACGATTTCTCATTATTTGGTTTCTAATTTTTTCGATATTTTCTTCAGTTATTGATGTTGACGGACGATCAGAACGAGGTTCATCTTCTATGGATTCACGATCTTCTCTGAACAGCTTATGCCACTGGAATACAGTTTTTCCTTGATAAAGATTGATCACCGAATACTTTCCGCACCATTTTAAACCTTTCAGTAGTATTAATTTCATTTTTAACACACAATTTAATGCAACTTCTTTGTTCAACAATATTAGACATTTTAAAAATTGAAAAAATGCAAAAAGTTAATTGAAATAAACTGCTGTAACTTATAAACTCTTTGATATATCAAATTGAAAATAAGAGCAAATGTTACTGAAGGTTGTGCCAAATTTAAAAAAAAATTTTTGAACTACGACTTTCACACGAATTTTAAATTTAAAAGTAATTTTAATTTTTGAACAGAGAAGTATATATATATATATATATGTATATATATATATATATATATATATATATATATATATATATATATATATATACATATATACACATATATACACATATATACATCGGTCCCTCAATTTACACGGGACATTTTTTACAAGAGTTTTTTTTACGCGGTAAATTATACCTCTATTTACGCGAGACTTTTTTTACGCGGTTTTGATTTACGCGGCACTTTTTATACGCGGTCAGATAGATTTCATTTTATATAATTTTTTATGGAATTTATTATATATCAGAGTGACGCAAATTCTTACTTGAACGTATAAAAGCACGATATAAATGTACAAAATGTTAATTGTTTTGAATTATAGTAGTGATAGTGACACCGAATAAAATTTATCTACTTTTGTTTTCTAAAACGTCATTATTTTTTCGTTAAGCTATGTGAAATAAATATGTGTTTCTACAAATTTACTAGCTTTTATTTATAATATTTTTTCTGTTATACTGACAAACTCAATTTACGCGATTTTCATTCGCGTAAAACAAATTCACGTATAATGGATACTCCGCGTAAATTGTGGGACCGGTGTATATATATATATATATATATTTATATTTATTTAATTATAAACATTTTCATTATATTGAAAAATTTCTTGATTCAACTGAATAATTTTATTAAATATTTAAAAAAATATTTTTTTATTAATATTATTTTATATATTTAATTTATGACAAAAGGTTTATATTCCAAATATATATTGTTTCGATAATTTTGAATTACATTTTATTTATTAATAACGCCTTTTATTGAATGCTTTGTTTTCCGACACTGTATCGGTAATAAAAATAGCTAACAAAAGGTTATTACAAATTAATGATTTCACGTATGTTTGAATGTATTTAATCCATCTGTGAGAAATTAACATGTTTTGAAAATGAAATGAACTGAATGTTAACTAATTGCATATTATGATAAAATATTAAAGCGCAAGAGAATTTTGTTTGATCAAAACGGATCCTGTGATAATTTATATAAATATTATTTCATTGGAAAAAAAATTTTTTTTTTAAATATCGTACATATATTTATTATAAAATAATTGATAACACGAGAATTTTTATCACCGTACATTGTAATTATGTTTTGACAGACAATATCAGAACATGCGATACTTTTAAAGTTAGTATCTCTACAGATTTATAATACGTAACAAGCGTTCTCCTTATCTCTTATGCTGTAGGTATCTGAATGATATCGTCAAAATAAGAAAGTACTGACGTCATAATGAGAAAAATGAGTGTTGGAGGTCATTCGCTACAGTCTACAAAAAAGTTTTTGATTAAAGCGACCTTTTAAATCTTTTTAGCATTTCAAATAATGTAAAATTTATAGATGGAATGAAGTATTTTCTTACACTCTTAAATTTATTTAATTTTTTAAGATAAGAAAATAAAAATTAATTTAATTACTTATAATATTGACAGGAGAAAAACATTTTTTATAAGTTGATGTTATGAAGTTAGAGTTTAATATTTTATAACAAGTTAATCTATTAGCACATATATATATATATATATATATATATATATATATATATATATATATATATATAGGGTTTTACAATAAGTGCTTTAGAAGTTTAAATGGAAATAAAAAAAAGTGTTTAATTATTTTTTTATTTTTAAGCATATTCTATGCCATTAATAATGAAACCAAATTTCACTTATATGACCACTATGACTTTACTTGATGTAGTGCATTCGTTTAGTCCAATTTTAGTCACTCTTTTGCATAATTGTAGTCTAATTTAATGCATTACACGTTCATTATTTATTTTTAATGCTTCTGATGTTTGTTGTTTATCAGCATAAAACAATGATTTCACATAACCCTATAGAAAATAATCCAAAGGAGTTAGATCACATGATCTTAGTGGTCAATTGATAGGTCCATTTTGTGAAATAATGGACTCATTAAACTTTTGCTTCGATAAGTTTATTGAAGTTTTTACATTTTCTAAGCGTTGTGGAAGTGTGAAATGTTTGATGATAATTTGCCAATCTATACTTAGTTAAAATGTCAAAATGATTTTTAAAAAAATCAAATATGGCTGTCAACAGCTATCCGTTACGGCATTCTTATTGGAAAACCCTATATATATATATATATATATATATATATATATATATATATATATATATATATATATATATATATATAGTTCTGCCACATCCATCAATTTAACGGTTGTTTGAAAAATGTGCTTTTACATGTTTTACTTGGATAAAGAGTAGAAATGAAAAAACAGTATTTGATATAAGAAATTATTTGTTTGTAATTAGAAAATATACAAAAATAGATTTTTAAATTGAGGTATTTAATGTTAAAACAATTTTTCTGTATAATCCAGATAGATTTCATTTGGAATGTACATTTACTACAAACATACTTTTTATATCCAAGATAAGTAAAATTCGATTTATTTGTGTTGTACAATCTAAATTGTCAGGATTTGCTCGTATTAAAGTTTTTTTTTAATTTCTTGAAGTGCAGTCTATTGACCTAAATTTTTGTTATTGTGTAGAAATTTTTTATTCTTGTATTCACTTACTAGTTCATCTGCCAATTGGAACAAAAATTGCTTTCTAGTTATATTTGTGGCTGTAGTGTCTTTGTATAGTAATAATGAGTTGATTGATGCTAAATCTAAAATATAAAAAAAATAAATTACAGGGGTCATCTCCGAGATCCTGCTTTTACGCTATATTATATATTGTTATAATATGATACAGATTCCGGTACATGTTTATTAGTGTTTTCAATCTTTACAAATTTATGTTTTGAACTCAAAAGCAAAACTTTTTTGCCAGGTTTGTTTTTGTAAATAGTTAGGGCGATATTATTCGACTTATACAGTTGTGCGGAGAAACGATTCATGTTATCTTTTTTAAGTTTTACTATTTTTAGCAGTTCCCCTCTGTTTGCACGTATAGTTCCAACTAAATTTGTTTCCTTGGTTAGTAATGTTTTCGCAAGTGGCATACTCGTAAAAAATATCAGTGGTTATAGTCCTACCACAATTTAAGTAAGGTTCAACAAGTTTTAAAACTACGAATTCATTCAAAGGTGTTGATGATGACCGTGATTCATCTGTGCCTAAATGTAAGGAAACCCATTTATTAGATATTTAGTTTGGACGTCTGATGCTAGCCAAAACGTTATCCTAAATTTATCTTGTCACTGAATAACTGACAAAATTTGCACGGTAAAATTGTAATTTCATATAATGATGCAATAATATGACTTTTTCGAAATTTCGGAAGAAAGTATAATGTAATAGCATGATTTATTGCACCATTTTACAGTAAGAAGAGTAAGAATACATTTTTCAATAACAAACGTTGATCAAACTTTTTGTGATAAATAACAACGAATCTCTGTATACATCAATAAAAAGATATTGATGTATATTTTTTAGTCTAAAACTCATTTTATAACTCATTTTAATGATCCGTTAGAATGATGAGTTTTTGTGTATGTAGGTGTATACATTAGATAAATAATGACTAATTAAAATATTTGAAAGGAAGCAAGTAGAGAAATATAATCGTTGTTTCTTCTTATTAAAAGTCGTCATAAATTCCTATATTTATACCAGTATGGTTGTAATAATTTTTAAGAAAAATATCAGAAACCCGTCATTTTGAAGGATTTAGTAGTTCTAGTGTTAATTTTTGTGATTATGAACTATTTTAGATATATTTTTTATGAAAGAACAAACATTTTTTTATCAAGCTTTTATATTTTGTTTTTACTGAATGATTCTATTTTCCTTATAGGAATATTACCCTATCAGTAATTAAATTTGTCATATACAGAATATTCATTAATGATACATAAATGATTCTATACATAAATGATTTTAATATGAAAATAAATTTTTAATTTTATTTTTTACAAATTTCATAATAAATGTTTTTTAATACTTTAATTTGAATTTTTCAAATCAAAATAATTAAAACTAAAGAAGCAACTCTTTATTTAAATATTTTGTTTGGTAGTAGATTATGGATTTATTATGTTTTTTTTTTATTAGGAATCATAACCCATAATTATTTTCATTATAATTTTACAATTTTAATAGTTTGTTATAATATTAATGTTTCTTTTATAATAGTGGCTAAAGTAATGTAAATTTATATATTAATACAAATTGGTAATTATTATTCATGTTCAATTAATAGAGTATGATTCAAAAATAAAATAATGATTAGTACTCAATTTTACAAAACTAATTTTTGAATTATTTAATTGGTAAATGAAATATACATAATTTGTAATATAAAATATAATTATTGTTTCATATTTTGCATACAACTATGTTTTCAATGTAAGTAATTATTTAATTAATATTTAAATATTGAGTTTGTTATTAAAATGATGATCAGTAAGTTTTAACTGAATAACTGAAAATAGTATTTTTACTTATAGTATAAAATATTATTTGCAAATGAATATAAAACGTTTATTTAGAATATAAATCCCTCCGTTGAGTTTCTAGTTAGAAAAAAGAGTTACTTTTTTGTATTTGAAGATTATAATCGAGTAATACATTAATTTGATTATATAAGAATGGAAGACTTTCTAAGTGAAAGACTTTTTTTATAATTTTCTAATTTAATTTTAATATATTTCCATTTTTTAATGAAAAGAAGAATATTTAACAAAAATTAATTTTCATCCCCAACACCACAATGGTTATGAAGTGTTCAATAATCATTAATTGTTCACTTTTTATTTATAATAGTCAGCTGATGCACATTTCGATGGCGATGCCATCATCGTCAGAGCCTATTTATTAAAAAATTTTTTTTTCAAAAAACAAGAAGTGAACAATA
>CP092089.1:11542625-11545125 GCA_029203775.1 Neoneuromus ignobilis | reverse complement strand
TAAAAAAACAACCTATACATATATTGTAAAGTTATAGTCGGAAAAATAAATGTTATATTGTTCTTTGATTATAGTTTACTAATATGGTTCTTATCAATAATTTGTTAGGCAAACTGTAATGATATATAGAATAATAGAACAACAAATTGTTAATATATAAAACGTAAGATAAAAGAACATGAATGTTTTTACTGAATAAAGCGTATGCGATCCACAATATAATTTTATTGCATATAATATTTACACATAAATGTGTAATTTTATAAAATATTTTCTGATAATGTTTTATGTAGAAATGAAAATATTAAACGTCTTTAACGGCAAATTTTGCGTTGTGTGTTTGTTCGGTATGTGGCAGTTAATGTATTAATATGGGAAACATAATTTTAGTATTTAATCAACTTGTACATTTTTATAAATATTTTTAATGTTAAAATTATATATATATATATATATATATATATATATATATAAAACGTGTGTTTACACACACACACACACACACACACACATATATATATATATATATATATATCTTTAATTATTATCAATATTAACCTTTTTTATTTATTGTTAAATGAAAGTTTTTTCCAAAATTTCATTTCGAGTGATTCAATATTTCTTTTTGCATATCACATCGATAAATTTTCTTATATCTGTATTTATTTATGTGTAAGTGTCTTCTTATGCTTTTTTTGTCTTTGGATTTTAATCAGCAATTTTTATTATCTAGCGCTGCTTTTTTCTTTTTATTATATGTTCGGACATTTTTTATTTTATGACATCGTTTTACCTTGACTTCTTTTTACCTTGACTTCTTTTAAATTATTAATTTTTTTTTTGTTTATATATGTGCTATTTTCATTTTGCATATATATTTGTTTATATATGTGTTATTTTCATTGCATCTTTCTGCCTGTGTTGTTTGGAGTCACTGATTTATTTTGGTATTTAAAGTTCATATTTCACTACATACTTAAGAATAGAGATGATATTAATGATTATATATAGGGTCATCCGAATGTGACCCCTAGATTTAAGTTTTATTAAAAAGAAACTTGTGTATAGGGAAACATTTGTCTAGTTTCTTTTGTCTCTTTTTAATAAAACGCAAATCTAGGCGTCATATTTGGGTGACTCTTTCTCTCTCTCTCTCTCTCTCTCTATATATATATATACAATGACGTGGATAAGTATTCACCGTATGGGTAACATAAGCAATTTATTGATATAATTCAATAAAGTAGTTAAATTAAGAAAATATATATTTAATTATTAATAAATATAATATTTATTAGAAAAAAATACAAAAAACAATAATTAATTCTATTATATAGTAGAAATTGTTGAAATAAATACAGTAGGTTACATTTTTGCTGAGCAAAAGTATTCACCAGTTTTAATATTATGCAGAAGAAATGTCAACAATTTTTTTTTAAAAAGAGTTTAATATCTCGTTTGTTTCCCTTTTCTTTTTAATACTTCATTTAAACGATTCGGCGTTGAATAAATTATTTTTTTTGTTGCTTCTGATGTTATATTTTCCCACTCCTTTTAAAGTAAGGATTTAAGTTGTTTCTTGGAGGTGATATGGTGTTGTCGAATTTTTCTCTCTACTGAATTCCAAAAATATTCTATGGGATTTAGATTGGAAGATTGTAGTGGTGTTTTCAGTGTATGAAGAGTATTGTAGAGAACCCAAAGCTTCATTATATGAACAGTATGCTTTGGGTTGTTATCATGTTAGAAGTAATATTCATTATTCAGACATAATTTTCTAACATTTTCTTTTAAATTTTGTTTTAAAATATTCAAATGTTTGAACTTATTAATGGTTTCGTCAATAAATACTAGGTTGCCAACTCCAGAAGCGGCCATGCAACTCCACCACCATTAGGTTCAATAATTTTTTGTATATGATTCTCTTGCAGTTCTGTATTTTTCTTTCTCCATACCAAAATTGTAGCGTCAGAACGATAAATACAAAATTTACATTCAATCTTGATCCAAAATTCCTCATTACATCTATTTTTATAATCATTTGCAAATTGAAACCTTTTGGTTTGGTTCACGTTACTTATAGCAGATTTTTTCTGCAGATACGGGCGTTGTAACCAGCCTTTTTAAGAATTTTTTGTACTGTATAAGGATCTAGTTTTTTTCAATATATTTTTCTATCTGTGCTACGACAAAGGACGAGCTTGTTTTAGGCTCTTTCTTAATAATATTAATTATATTACGTTGTTCATATACTGTAAGTTTAGATGGCTGACCAGTTCTTTGGAAATTTTCTATATTTCTTGTATCATTAAAGCGTTTTATTATATATATATATCACGGAAAATAGTACGACTCTAGGACACTATTTCCAAAATCTCCTTATATGATTTATTTTTTTTGGTGTAAATATATAATTATTTTTCTATCGGATATACAAGATTCTTGTTGTTTTCGTCCTATTTTTGAAATATCTTCGTAAAATTCACTAAATGATGAAAAC
>CP092089.1:11532625-11537625 GCA_029203775.1 Neoneuromus ignobilis | reverse complement strand
GTTCATGAAATAAACTAAAACATTTAATTTATTGTTGTGCTTTATCTTAGTCTTGAAAGAAACATTTGTATTTTCATGATGATACGAATATACGTATGTCCACATAAAACGACTGTATTTATTTCGAGCGACGATTTGAAAACTGAAATTTTATCAAAAAACATTTGTTTGGCACTCAATTGCATCAAAAGTGTCAAAACTACCGTTTGAGTATTTTATTTGTAATAATCCGCGAGTATAGACGGATTCTGTATTAAAAACTGTATACACATTCGGCGCGAAAAGCAATTGAACAGATAATTAAAACAATTTCAAAGTGAAAATTATCATACTTGTTTCAAAACGTTAACATTGACTCATTTTCATTGAAGAGTTGTAAAGGGAAAAGCGCATGCGCGACGCGCATCTCTCGTCTTATCGGGAAAGCAAGGTGTGAAAAATTTAATAGCATAACAGAACTGGTAGAGTAGAAACATAGACACTACGTTCGCGCATACCATCGGCCTAACATCGCGAAAACAAGAAGTGACTGCAATTTAACAGAAAAGTTGACTAATAAATACTTCGAGATTTTTTTCATCGAGTGGTGAAAAAATACTTTTTTCCTCGTAGTGGGCATTTATTAAGAACCGATCGGACAGAAACGAAAATTAGTAACAAAAATAACCGAAAATTTCTTCACGAACATTTGTTTGTATTGTCGGTGTGACAGAAACAAGCATTGAAATAAAACATCAGTTTATATTATCGACCGAGTCGTTAATATACATTTCGTACATACACGGTCTTGTTAATAAATAGTGAACGTCGGACTGCATTTTAATCGAAAATCGAATTCGAACAGTTGAAATTTGTCTAGTGCACCTGCATTACCGTTCGAAACAACAAGTACGAACGGCAACGAAGACGTAATAACGACAACGCACGACGCGAGACGAGAACGAGGATTTCTAGTGCGCACGGCGCACAGAACCGCCTGGCCATCTTATCAACAAGTGGATGCCTGCGCTCACCATAGCAGAGACATAGCTAGCGACGCCGCGGAAAATCCATAGTGAGCTATTTTAAGACTGTGCGAGTCCTGGATTAAAAATATCTTCGCCGCGCCTAGTAGAACGAGCGTTCACGCCGTTCGGTTAGCCGTGATCGCTGCCCGAAGACATTGTAACGTTCTTTGTCCGTACTAGTGAATGAATGTTACAACTATATATACGGCAGCGCGAAAACATAGCGGACATCTTGTCTCGATGCTCGGATGCAACCTGCGAGCACGATGATCACCTGAACACGTAATTGCGGCGCGCATCATCAAACAATTGTTCCACTCGTTAAATATTTGCAACACGTAACTCTTTCAATTAATCCATTCCGATTAATCTAAATAATACAATTAATGAAATTAATAAATACATAAACGAGAGTAAAAGAGAAAACAAAACGAAACAGTAATAAAACTATATTTTCTGTACAAAAAAAAAAGAAACTATTATTGTATCGAGTTCGATTTGATCCATCGACAGTAATATTAACAAAAACACCCAAACAAACAAACCGAAATAAAATATTTAATTATACATATGCATGTACATATGAAAGAAATAGTCAATGTTATATTTGATGTGTTGAAAATATTATTGTTATTTATATATTATTAAAGGTACTAACACATACTTTGAAATTTATGATTCATTTTATTAACAGGAAACAAAGCATTATAATTCCGAATGCAACGTGTGATATTTTTGTTAGTTGAGAATATTTAAGATACAAATAGGAAATCTTTCCGTAAACTAAATCCTGATAACCGAGTAAGATCTCTAACGAAAGAAGTATGCATATGATCGATCTACTCGACGATTAATTATCGAGAAAACAACACACACAATTGAATAAATACATATATATTTAGAAATATTTAAGTACGCCTTTCAAAAAATTAAAAGAAAAACTGATGTGGGGTCTAACATTACAATTGGGCTGCTACTTGAGCCTAGTAGTGGGCTGGTTTGGATTCGTCAGAGCCGGACCACCTTTGCATTTAGCAAAGGACAGTTACAAACGACCGCTTAATAACGAAAGATGGTTGTTTTACGAAAGACCGATTATTGGTGATCCCATGCCGATATATCAAGGAACGCATAGATTAGACAACATGGGATTGCAACAGACCGATTTGGAGCGTTTGTTTGGTGACAAACAACACACTGTACATAGATATCAAAAACATGATTTTAACACAGAAGCGCACGACGCGCAACAAATGAAAAAGTACGGTAACAGAGATATCAGTTGGAACAAAGATTCCATCGATTTAGATAATTTCATCGATCAGAATTGGCAACGATTAGATGATAAATTGATAGTGACCGATAAAATTCAGCCGTCGTCTAAGAAATGGGTGAAGTTCCAATCGAACGGTGCGATGGCCAAAAAGAATGCAGATGAAACGAGTCGGAAACGAGGATTGCTGATGGCTGACGGCGACGGGTTGAAGCGGCAGGACAGTAAGCGCGGTTGGAAAAAGAGAGACGTGGAGAATGGCATTCATGATGCTAAACACGTCCTGCCTCACAATCTCGCTACACAACTCATGTTGCGGTCTCCTCGTGGAAACCGTCAGTACGATGTACCGCTAATTGGTGAGTCATAATTATTACAGACATGTCATTATGATTATTAAACATGTAACGTTCTTGAATTTCGTAGAATTTGTCTTCTGTACCGTATATTCATTTTTGGTTAATTATATTTCATGTGAATATAACGTATGAATTATATCATTCTTATATACCATATATATGTATATATATATATATATATATATATATATATATATATATATATATATGCGCAAAATGAATTTATATAATTATAGGAATAAATAACTGGATAGTATAAATGATTTTATAATTTCTTTTATTAATTTTTCCGATATATATATTTTCTATTAACTATCTTATCATTTAATACTAGATTGACGGAGCGAATAAATTTGACTCATTTAAGATTTTATTGCTATAAGAGGGTCGTTTGATAAGTATGGTAAATTTATTTATTTTCTAATTTAATCAATTAATTAAATTAAATTTTTCAAGTTAGTTTATCTTACTTTTTTACCATACTTATCAAAGGACTCTCGTATGTATAGAAAACTGAAATAATTTTTTAAAAAAACATATATTGGTTTTTAATTACATTATGAAATGTATATAAAAAAATATTTTTTTTTGCAATAAAATCTTAAATGAGTCACATTGACTCGCTCCGTCAATCTAGTGTTAAAAAACAAATTTTATAAATTAGAAACGCATGATTTCGTTGATTTTAAAATTATAAATCCCATACATACATACATATATATTGAAGAATGATTTTATGACATTTAGATTTTAATTTATTTTCATTTATCAATATTATTTAAATCAGTTTTGTTATTTTCCATTACACATAAAATTTCCCATTAAAATATTACTATTATATTGTATTAACGCCTACGATAGAAACTTTCTTGGCAAGAAATCTGTGCAACTAAGTGCCATATTTTAACTTTTGATATATTGTATACTTTTTGTTGGGCAAATTTTATATTAAAGAGTTGATTTATGAGGTCACCTAATTACTTTATTTATATTGCAATCCTGTTTGCAAATTGATCATTTTTTAAAAAAACCGGTTTAAATTATAAACAATATTAATTGATAACTGGAAGAATAAAAGTACGAATACGTTCATACACACATACACACATACATATATATATATATATATATATATATATATATATATATATATATATATATATATATATATATATATATTATAAAAATAATAGAATATTAATTCTATAATTTTGTATTCAGTTTCATTAAAAATTATTCAAATTCTAGTTATTTCTTTAAATTAATTCTTTTATAAACTTATTGATATGAAGTTAAATTGAAATTTAGAAGGTTCAAATCTGGAATTTGGTAAGTTCATATTTATTTTTAGTTTTAAATCGTTTAATTTTTTAATAGAAGATTAATTTATAGAAATGAAAAAATATGAAATTTCTTGAAAAAAATATTTTTTATTACTTTAAGTGATTTTTTTTCAAATGAAAATGGAAATATGTATAGCATTGCAATATTTCTATTAAAAATAGGTTATTAATTTACAAACACACACACACACACACACATATATATATATATATATATTTTGTATAGGTGTTTTTTAAGCGTGACAGATCTTTAAATTAAATCCCTATCGAAAGTTCTATTTAACTTAAAAAATACATTTATATATAAATTATTGTGTGTGTGTGTGTGTATGTGTGTGTGTGTGTATGTGTGTATGTATATAAAAGTATGTTAAAAATGTTTTTTAGGTCGGATATAACATTCGATAGGGTTTCAATTTAAAGTTTTATCACGCTTGAAATATACCCGATATATAAAATATTGTTACATTTAATTAAATGTATGAAAATATTAATTTTTTCATAAACTAGTTTGCAATAGGAAAACTGGTAGAAATTTACTTTTTGTAATTTATTTATTTTTCATATATATATATATATATATATATATATATATATATATATATATATATATATATATATATATATATATATATATATATATATATATATATATATATATATATATATATATATATACATATATTTATGTATGTATGTGTGTGTGTATAATTGCATGCAAAATATTACTAATTAACATATTTCTAAACACAATTAAGGTTTTATAAAAACACTTAAATCAATATAGAAGATTAATTTTTTTAATTGGAGTTTATTTGTATTAGAATTAGTGCCTTAGGAGTAATAAATTGCATTACATTTTTGTACTCTATATAATGTTTTTATGAAAATTTATACAACTTAAATTTGTTACGAAGATATATTTAAATTTTATGAAAAATAATGATTTTTTTGAAAACATATTTTTTTCTATTAAAATATTTGAATAAAATCCATATTCCTTAAATTCTGATTTTAT
>CP092089.1:11480125-11525125 GCA_029203775.1 Neoneuromus ignobilis | reverse complement strand
GATAACATGATTTTCGTTATAGAAAATATATCAGAAAATTATAAAATAGTAAATAATTACAAAATAATAAGTTTTGGCTTTCAGTCTCATATAACACGGTTTCATACAACACGGTATTTTCTAGGAACCTATCTACCGTGTTATAGGAGGGCTACTTGTATATATATATATATATATATATATATATATATATATATATATATATATATATATATATATATGTACATACAAGTAATTGTATTTGTTTTTGAAGTACAAATTTTATAAATGAATTATATAAATATTGTTATCATTTTAATTTATCTTGATGTATTCTTGTCTATATTTTTTGCCTGTATATACATACATATACATATATATATATATATATATATATATATATATATATATAAATTCAGAATATTCCATAATTATCATGATTTGTCAATTCAATGCTGGATCACGTACATTCTCGAAAATATAAAAATAAACATTATGTATGTGTGTAAATGTATATACGTGTTCACTGTTTTCTATCAAACAAGAAATCACGAGTATGAATCACGTTGAAAGAACACGAAACCAATTGTTGATTCACTTTAAGAAAAACAGATTTTCTCTTGTTGATATGATTGTGTAGAAGCTACATGCAAATTAGCAATTAAGAGCATAACGTTAGTACCTGTGATACATTTAAAAAAGTTTTAATCATTTATGTGCACACTGAAACACACGCTTGTTCAATACATTAATCGAATCTAAATGCGTATATATATATATATATATATATATATATATATATATGTTTAGAGTCGAATAATGTTAAGAATATAACATAAATTATTTAATGATTAAAAAGTGAAAAAGTATTTTAATACTTGAAGTATAGAAAATAAAAATATCAAAATATATTAATATAGAAAACAAATTATGTAATTAAAAAAAGTATGTTGTCTATAAATTTTTTTTTAAAAAAATTGAAAAAGGTTCACTTTTAATATTTTTTTATTTAATGTTTGTGTCATAAAAAAAATCAATTGAATTATAAGACTTATATATATATATATATATATATATATATATATATATATATATATATATATATATATATATATATATATATATATATATGTATATATATATATATATATATATATATATAATATTGGCTGTTGTGTGTTTAAAATTATGTTTTAGTTCTGTGTAATTGTATATTAAATTTTCTGCACGAGTAAGTATCGATTGATCAAATGATATTACCGAATGTAATTAATATAGACTTTTATGGAATTTGATTAGTGCGAACAACGACTAATGAATCATAAACAGTAGTAATAATAGTAAAATATATTAAATAATTAAAATTGTCATTTGAAGTTCTATGAACTATTATGATAAAACGTACTACGTACTCATGAATCATTAAACAAATTAACGGTGTATTTTTTTCTCCTTTTTTTATATTTGAACTATATACAGACTTTTTAATTAATGTAGTTTTAGGAATGTATATAGTAAAATAAAGTAATTGCATACGAGTTGTACTTTGTATATTTTCATTTATTGCATCAAAAATGTTAGATTTTTTATTTGAATTTGATGATAGTTTTATGATTATTGAAAATTATAATTTTAAAATTCACTTCGGACTTAAAATAGTATTCTGATTAAATTTTGTCCTAAATTTTTTGTTCAATAACTATTATTGATTATTGATTTGTTGTTTTGGAACTGTGGCTGATTCACTTTAACACAAATGAATTTTAACCCCAACACAACAATAGTTTAAAATGTTCAATAATCACTTATTATTTATAATTATATCGGCTAATGCATTTCGATGGTGACGCCATCATCATTAGAGCCTTTATATTAAAATTCAGACCTTATATAAAATAGCCGATATAATTATAAATAATAAGTGAACCATAAGTAATTATTAAACACATTAAACAATTGTGGCGTTGAGGTTAAATTTCATTTGTATTATTAATATGTTTTAAAAATTAATCTGTTCTTTATTATGTAAAAGTAATATATATATATATATATATATATATATATATATAATATATATATATATATATATATATATATATATATATATATATATATATATATATATAATATATATATATACATATATATATAATATCCTCTAATGGATATATAGGAAAGGTGGAATTCTTTAACTGAGATGAAGGGAACTTGCCTAAGAGTGTAAACTTTAAATAAAAGAATTCTTACCAACTTGCTTGGTCAATATAGTGAGTATGACTAAGTACCAGTGAATGGTAACATTTCAATAGGGTTTCCATCCAGCATTGGGTCGATATAAGTTTGATATGATGATGACGATACCAATACATATACACACACATATATTGCTGTTTTTTAAGCGTGATAGCATTTTAAATTGTATCCTTATCAAAAGTTGTATCTAACCTAAAAACATTCTTTATCATACCTTTTATATACAAACATACACACACATATTATATATATACATATATATATATATATATATATATATATATATATATATATATATATATATATATAATGTTTTTTAGGGTTTATAGAACTTTCGATAAGGATTCAATTTAAAATTCTATCACAGTTACTCCATTGAAACATTTGTATTTAGACATACAATATTTGATGAAAAATGTTTTTTTTTTGATACATCTAAATTTTTTGTAAAAAAAATGTTCAGATTTTTAATATAATTATTTTTCTTTATCATGGAACTCTTAGGAAGGTAATAATATCTCTTCAGTACCCTAGAAAATGGAAATAATAACCTTTTCTGGAAATAAATCAATTTTTGTGTTTTTTAATGACTGATTATTGTTTTAATTATTTTAACTATTATTTTCTTTTTTATGTGTAGTGGTAGATCCATTTTCATTAGTGGCTACAAATCTAGATATGTAATTAGTTGTATTCTTTTAAAAATTATCTAAATACTTTTGAGAAATTTGTATTCGAGTGCATTTTTGTTTAACCTTCAGCAAACGCAGCTCTTATCAAGCCAATAGCTTTCTTATACACTTATCCCTCGATTTGGACGGTACTTTTTTTACACGATTTTGCTTTAACACGGTTTTCAAAATAACGGATTTAAAAAAAAAACTGATAAAAATGAACATTTTGGATGCATATATATTTCTGCAGTTATTTTTTAATTCCGTTTGCTTGGTAATACTGGCGCACATATTTGAATTAGGACGAAAATTTGGTAATCATTTTCTATAAAATGACCCTAATGTTGAACGAACTCTCCGATTCCAGCGAGATATTACTAAATGCTTAACTCAATATGAGAAGGTCTATAAAAATTTAACCAAAAACCGAACACAATTGTTAATTACGGATTTCATTACCAAGTCTCGTAGAAAAATTATTAGTCTATGAAAGTGACGACAGTAATTAAACTTTTGGTTAATTTTTTTAAGGATCTTATATTTCTTGTTTCCATAAAATGAATTACATACTTACACCTTTATATATTTGTCATTTTATGAATGGAATGTTATTTTTATGTTTTTCAAGGTATCTTACTTTTATTTTACATTGAAATAAATGACTGATTTATGCACATTTTAGTTTGTTTTTGATTTACACGGTTTTGCGTATAAAAATTCACTATTTTGATTCACATGGTTTTCTGAGGAACCGAGTGTAAATCAGGGTATAGGTGTAAGAATAATTTCAGATAACTTTAAGCTGCGATGATCTAAAAGAAAATCATGCATTTAATTATTTCTAGTATTGCAGTACTTTTTAGGCTTGTATTAAGAGGATAATCTTTTCAACTAATGTGACCATATTTAAATTTTGCAGCTCATATTGTTACCGTTTGAAATAAAATTACGTTATCATATAATACAAATACCATTTTGTTAAATTTTTAGTAAAATTTATTTCTAATAAAAACTTTATTATTGCACGATGTTTAATTTGATTAATTTTAAAAGTATATTGAGATGATTTTAATTAATACTATTAATAACAAATTATTTGATATATTGACTTAATATTTGATAAATGTTCATAAAACAGGTGTCGAAATAACATGAGACTAAAATTTTGAACATAATATTATATATGAGAGGCCGTAAACTTTTCAAATGATCCTCATAATAAAGTGTTTCTAACATAAATTTGATTTAATTGTTTTTGAAATTATGCCAAACATTATTTATTGATATAAAGTACATGCTCTCGCATACAGTTGATATCAACAGATGTAATAAAAAGTCGAATATAAATAACATTTAATAATTGATTCTAATGATCATATTTGAATTTTAATAGAGTTTTATAGTTTAATTATGTACATATATGCAAATTTCTATATACACATACATATATATTGGGTTGAGTCATAAATAATTTCAGTTTTTACATGTCAACTCTATTTTTTAATAACAATTGTACTTAAATCAATTATATATTTGTCATTGTTTGCAATGAATTATTACCATTTGCTTGGTAGTCTTTGATGTCTTTTGAAAAGAATGCTGATAGTTTTGACTTAAAAAAGTTTCGATGAACTTTCGAACCTTGTTCTCATTTGAGAAATTTGTACTCATCAAGTGTTCAGCAGCGATCGAAAAAGATGATAATTGTATGGTGTCAGATCTGGTGAGTATGGTGGGTATGAAGGAACTAACCATCCAAGATCTAAAATTTTTTTTGCGTTGTTTTTGCTGTATGGGGTCTTGCGTTGATAGCGGGTATTCACACTAGTCAATATTCATACAGTATTCACGGCCATTATCGCTCGTCTCACACTCTCTTATCACCAAATTCCCCAACCTAAAAAAATTAGTTTTCGGGTAAGAGCGTGTGAGACGAGTGGTAATGGGCCGTGAATACTGTATGAATGTTGACTAGTGTGAATATCCCCATTTAGAGGAGAACAACGTTTATTGATGAGTGCAGAATATTTTTTGATCAAACTTTGGTGATTACTCTGCAGCTGTTGGACATACAGTACTGCATTTAATGTTTCATTCCAGTTTAAAAGCTCGAAATAAATAATTTTACGAAGACCTCACCACACAAGCAACATTATTTTTTTGACATGAAGTTTAGCCTTCAGGCCCGCTTCTGGACGCTTATATTTATCAACTCACTGTCTTTTGCCTAGAATGTTGTATGTAATCCAGTTTTCGTCACAAGTAACAATTTTGTTCAGAAATGGGTTGTTCCTCTGTTTGAAAAACTTGTCGTTGTCGATAAACTATCTGCTTTATTTCTTTCACTAAGATCGTATGGTACCCAAACCATCCAGCTTGATGACTTTACCTATCTTTTCCAAATGGCGTTATATGGTAAACTGTGACGTGTTCAACTTGTCTGCTAATTCTCAAGTGCTTTGGTGTGGATTGCATTATACCATTTTAGAGCTTCTTGATTAAAGTCCGAATAGCGTCCTAATCTATGTTCATCTTTCAATGACGTATCTCCGGAACAAAATTTTGCAAACCAACTCCGTACTAGCCCGTCAATTATGATTCCATCACCACACACACTATTTTTTTTTACTTGCCTCCTATAATTTTCCCCTACTTAAATTCTCATAATATTTGACTGTTTTTGGAACTGTAGTTGATTCAGTTTAACACAAATTAATTTTTATCCCGAATACCACAATTGTTATAAAGTGTTCAATAATCACTTATTGTTTATAAATATATTTGGTAATACACATTTCCATAACGATGTCATCATCGTCAGAGTCTTTCTGTTAAAATCTAGCTAGATTAATTAGCGAATTAACTGGCGAATGTGTATTTTTAATCTTTCCATTTTACAACTAATAATTCATTATTTTAATACGATGTATAAGCTACCATTGTCATTATAAGATTAAGCATTACTCAATTAAAAAAGCAAAAACTTGTCATATGTGGTGCGAGTCATTAAAAAGAATAATGAGTCATTAAAATTTGCTCTCAATAACATAAATTATTTATTACTCAACCTAATTTATATATATATATATATATATATATATATATATATATATATATATATATAATAATTTTAAAAAGATATTTGCAGATTAAGTTATTTAAAAAATGAAAACCATATAAAAGTTATATTATGTAAGCAAGTGTCCTTTAGAAAGTGAATCGTCTGGTTTACTTTAAAAATAAAAGTATACTGAAAAAAACCTTTACTGAAACTTGTACCGTTTAATTAAGGTCAAGTGTTACATTTTCAAACTAATTAAACTTAATCAATAACTATTTGTTTAACGTTATTCGTGAAATGTTAAAAAGTATAGGTCCGTGAAATAAAATTAAATTATCATTAATTGAATAATTAATTCGTGGAAACTAAATACGATGAAAGTGCTTCGCGACATTAAGTCAACAGTAACATGTTCTGATATGGTCTTTAGTTAAAACATGTAAATGACATTATTTATTTAACCATTTCAATTAATGGTAAAGTAAATAAAGGAAATACAAAGATAAAATCAAAAGTCGATCCCAAACGACAGACTCACGTAGTTTACTTTGTTATTAGATTTTTAGATACATATGACAGATTTTCTTAATTTCAAAAAAGCCAGCTGAAAACATTTTGAAATTTTTTTTTATACACTATGATGAGTTGACAGAAGCTGTAATAAATTCTTTTAAATACATATCAGTGTGTGTGTGTGTATTGATGTGTGTATGTTTTAATTTATGTATATATATATATATATATATATATATATATATATATATATATATATATATATATATATATATATATATATATATATATATATATATATATATATATATATATATATATACATAGCTGTTTTATAAGCGTGATAGAACTTTAAATTGAATTTCTATCAAAAGTTCTATCTAATCTGAAAAACAGCTTTTATAATCCCTTATATATTCATACACACACACACACACACACACACATATATATATATATATATATATATATATATGAATATATATATATATATATATATATATATATATATATATAATGCTACTTTTTAGGTTAGATAGAACTTTCGATAGGGATTCAATTTAGAATTCTATCACGCTTAAAAAAACACCTATATATTTGTATATGTGTGTATTGTTATTATTATTAAATTGCAGTTATGAACTACTACTCTTTTTTGTGGTACTAAATAGAAAATAAAAAATTATTATTTCATAAAATATTTTCCGTTAATGAGGCTAAATCTTGACTATTCAACAATTTATTTTATGTTTATATAAATACATACATGCATACATATATACAAACACACATATTATATATATATATATATATATATATATATATATATATATATATATATATATATATACCGACTGGGTAGTACAGTGGTTAGCATCACCGCGTGTCATGCGGGAGATTGCGTTCGATTCCCAGTCGGAGAGTCCCTCGTTTTCAAGTCGAGGGTTGAGCATGAAGGCCGACAACCTCATCTTGTAAAAAATAACTGTCGAGAAGGGAGTAAACCCCGAATAAAAAAAATCTTCACCAATCCGCCTGGTCAGCGTGGTGAATATGACCAAATACCAATGAATGTTAGCATTCATTGTGGCTTTCGTCCAGTAGTGGACTGATGTGGGCGTTATGATGATGATGATGATATATATATATATATATATATATATATATATATAAATGTATAAAAGAAAATAATGAAAGAATCTTAAAAAAACATTTAAGAAGATGTAATGACATCTGATTGGCTTTCGCCCAACAGTGATCTGATATAGGCTTTTTTCGTGATTATATATATATATATATATATATATGTATATAATGATGGACCAAAATTAGACTGAAGGGCAGTAAATGGTAGTAACAAAACAAATGTATGTCTAAACCCTTCAGTTTCTTTTGGATACACATGTATTAATATGTTTATGTCGACATTATCGTTATCTTTTCTTTCTACTGCTGAATGATTGTGTCTTAAAAAACTGTCCACTTTTAATGATTTATTTTTTTCTCTTTCATTCTACATGGATGATTTTTTTCACGTTTCTCTCCAATCTATTTATTGATTTTTTTCTTAGTTTAGATCCATCTATAGATTATTAGTTGATAATTTGTCTTATTCATCGTTAATCTTTTCTACTTACCGTTTGTCCAATCTGATTACATTTTAAATTTTCACTTATGTTATTACGTCCATAATTTCTGTTTTTATTCAAAATTCATCTAAATATCTATATGTTTCTAAGTATTATTTGTTAAAAACTCCTTTTTTATCTTATTGTGTTGTATGGAGACGATTAATTGTTTTAACAGTTAGGTGTTATGATTAGTACCATAAGTAAGGATAGGTAAGATCAATTTATTAACTCCATATTTTTAAAACAGATATAAACATGCGCACACATACTCACATCTAAGTATATATATATATATATATATATATATATATATATATATATATATATATATATATATATATATATATATATATATATATATATATATATATATATATATATATATATATATATATATATATATATATATATATATATATATATATATATATATATATATATATATATATATATATATATATATATATATATAAGAAGGTGTACTTGTAATAACATATAACAATTTTTAAGTTGGAATATATGACCTAAAATCTTTGATTGATTTTGTCAATATTCACGTAAAACACATTAGATATTATTACCTTCTACGATATTATATTAAAATATCAATTTAAGTATAAAATGTAAATAACGGTGAAATATAATATTTTCATGAATAATACTAATATTTACGTTAATACTAAATAGAATAATATATATATATATATATATATATATATATATATATATATATATATATATATATAAATGTACAAAGAAGGAACAAAATAATGGAAATACTGGCAAACTCTACCTGTTCTATATTAATATAGATTAGGGCATCGTTTTCTTTTAATAAAGCTTATGTTATTTTTGAAATAGACAAATATAACTTCTGATTATAAATTTTTTTAATAAATTTTTATACTGTTCCTTGTTTAACCTTTTTCAAGTTTTTGTAGAAATGATTGAGGTGGAAATCTACTTGATTCTATTAAATAAACCTTATCATAGTTGTTCGACTTTAATTAAATCTGGGGAATGCGCAGATCAAAATATAGAAAATTGAAGCTTTTCGTGTTTTTTGAAGTTTGAAAATTTATATCTGCGTGTATAGAAGCAACAATTTTTTGAAATTGAAGTTTGGACTACAGGATGAATTTGGTTGTCGATAGTTTTTTTATAATCGTTGATATTTTAGACTGAACATAGTATTAAAACAATAAAAAGATTAAATCAATATAGAGCTATTTTCATGTTTGATTCTAAGGACTAAATAATCAAGATCACGTGATTCCTTGTGTGTTCGTTAGACATAAATCTGAATCATTATAGAGCAAAACTTAAAAGATGACTCATCAGATTATATTAACAGTCTACAGTTATCAAACGTTCAAGTTTTATGATATTTACTTTAATTTTTTCGTATTTTAATATTAGTTTTAATACAAGATGTTAAGAAATTGCTGTATTATTATATTTGCGAATTTCTTATCGATTTATTTTTCTAGAAACAAGATTTTCAAAATAGTTACCAAATTATTCACATTTGGTGTAATATTTTCATAATTTTTGGATAAAATTCTTTTTTACCTATGGAGGATTATATCATTTAGTTTTGATTTTTATTTAATGTTTTTGAGGATATGTGTACAACATGATAATTTCAAATAATATTGCTTTAGATATACTTGTTTATATGATAGTCTTGGTCCCGGATATTGTAGCTAAACTTATTTTAAAAATATTTTTTTCAAAGCTTAAGTTAACCATTTGTGAATTAATAATAATCACAGTATTTGTAATGTTATACGAAATAGTCTCTTAATTTAATATCAAGAAATTCAAAAGCTAAAGTTTTTTTCTATTCCCTATTTTGTAATTTTTTCATCTTGTTTTTTTTTCATCCACTATATATATATATATATATATATATATATATATATATATATACATATATATAAAGAGAGAGAGAAAGGAAAAGAAAGAAAATGTTTTTTAGATTAGATAGATGTTTTGATAGGGATTCAATTTAAAGTTCTATCACTCTTAAAAAACAGTCTCTTTCTCTCTTTCTCTCTCTCTCTAAATATATATATATATATTTATATATGTATATCAATATATATATATATATATATATATATATATATATATATATATATATATTTATATATGTATATCAATATCCACATATACACATAATTATAATTTTTCATTTAGAATATTATTGTAGTGATCGATATTTTAAATATATGCTTCAATGCTATATGAATGTACACATAATTACTAAACTGATAATAAAATGTTCTACTTCCAATGAATATTTTACATATAATAATAATATTGATAATGAATATAAGCATGTTCTTGAAAATATTTGTTTAAGAATATAGTTTCAGTGATCTAATTATAGAAACAATAAAATATGTATTGTAAAATCACAAGACATTTAATAAATAATTTCTATTTCGTAAATTATAAATATTATATATGTAGTATTTTTTTAAGTTTGATAGAACTGGAAATTAATGCCTTATCAAAAGTTCTATCTAACTTTAAAAAAATCTTTATTATGTAAGTATGTATGTATGTATATATATATATATATATATATATATATATATATATATATATATATATATATATGTTTTAGGTCAGATAGAACTTTAATTGAGGATTCAATTTAAAGTTTTATCACGCTTAAAAAACATCCTACATGAAGTAGTCTAAATTATAAAATATTTTTTAAAAAAGTAAAATATTCTATATATTCTATATATAATATTTTATATATTTATAAATATTACATAAATAAGATTAAGTATATGCTAAACTTATTATTTTATTTTTTAAAATGTATGTACACTGTCCATTTGTTTCATTTTTTAATAATTTTAGTCTTACGAATATTTTTATTGATTCATTAAAATCAACTTTTGTCGTTTAGTTTTTTCTTATTGCAAATAACGTTTATTCATTGTTTATCAAATATAAAATACGTTTTTTAACAGAAAGAAAATTCACAACGTTAACAATCTTTACATAAGAAAAAAATATTAAGTATATTCCAGTAACTTTGCATAGTGTCGTTTGCTCATATATTCATAAATTACATAAAAATTTGCAGGAACGGGTCAATTTGTATATTATTTGCAAATGTGAATATCTATTGTTTGATAGTTTGATAGTTGATTTTAGATTTTCTTTCAAAATAAAAAAAAGATGAATTAATTATTGTTTTATTAACAGAAACTTATTCAGAGTTAATTTTAATGATTACTGATACATTTAAAAAAAACACACAAAATGTTGAATGCGCGGTGACAGTCTGCACTAGTTTGCGTATTGATATGTTAAAAAAAACACACCCTATTGTTGAAAAAAATACGCAGCTTTCGTAAGTTTATTAACTAATCAGAGATCAGTATTTTTAAACTTGATTTGAAAATTGTGACGTCGTCATTGAGTAAACATACGAACTTTTGTAGTTATGCAAAGGTTGTGGGAATACCTCTATTGTATTGCGTTTTTTAAGAATTTTTAATATTTTATTCTTAATATTCTTTACTTTGAAACATATACTTCAAATAATAGTAATTTATAATTATTATTTTCTCTCGCATGATATAAATATTGTATTAAAAATAAATCTAATTAATTAATTTTTAGAAAGTCTCAATTAAATTGAATTATAATCTGTAAATATTTTTATAAAATCAGTAAAAAAAATATTTATAAAACAGAATGAGATGATATATACTGTCATCCAAATGTGACGCCTAGATTTGTTTTATTAAAAAGAAATATGTGTATAGGGAAATATGTGTATGGTTCCTTTTATTTCTTTTTGATAAAACATAAATCTAGGCGTCATATTTAGATGGCTCTATACATATACAATTATTATTTTCTGTAATAATCGTGAAATGTTGAAATTATAAATATATTTTTGGTACAATAGCGCATTTCCATATCGCGTTTTCAATTAAAGTAAACAAAAATAACACAAAATAGTATCATCGGTTAAAAATAACAAAGTATATTTAAGATTTATAGTTAATTGACTAGAATATAGTTAAGATTAATGAGCCATACGATCGAATTTGTAGAAAAAGATAGAGATTAAAATATGCGTACAAATTTTTACATATACACTGAAATAGGCACACACAATAAAATGTACAGTCGTATTGTAATAAGTATGTACAGTATTTGCGCGTGTGTGTGTATTTGCTTTGTTAATGTATTTTCAGATGTATTTCTAAAATGTACATATACTGTTTTATGCGTCATTTATCGTAATATAACGGAACACAACACGCGATACTGTTAGATAACATCTATTTAATTAAATTATGTCATATATTTTTAATCAAGACACTGCGGATAATGAATATTTACTGTTTTGATTAATTTTTTGGTTGAATAATTCCTACACACAAAATAGTTTTGATCTTTTTGTTGTAGGTTAGGTCATTATATTCATATTTCATATTTATATATATATATATATATATATATATATATATATATATATAAAATATTTTAATTCAACCATTAGCAATGGTAAATTCTTATTCTTTTATATTAAAAATTAAATGAATTTTTATCTCCAACATTACAATAGTTATGAAGTGTTCAATAAACACTTGTTTTTCACTGTTTGTTTGTAACAATAGTCGGTTAAGTCGCAATTCGATGTCGATGTCATCATCATTTTCTAATTTATTTATTTAGCTATATTTTTTATTTCTTTAATCAAAAGAAAGAATAACTAGTTTACACTTTTTTTAGGCTGATTACACATTTTTTAATATAAGTTTGGAATCTTTCTTGAGGTAGGAAATGATTTAAAAATATTGGAATGAAGAGTATTTCAAATTCGATCGTCTTTATAAAAAAAAATATTATATTTTGCTATTTTTTAACATAATTTTTAATATGTATCACTTTTGTCACAGAAATAATGAAAAATATTTTGTCATTAACACGTTGAGGAAGGCGCAGTTTTTTCTGTCGCTTCATCGGGCGGCAATAAAAATCGTACTTTGCTTTATCTGGCGGCGACTTGCACAAAATGTTGTTTAGCAAAACTTGATTCTCAAAAATGCAGTTTCTTTTTACTATACTATAGCTTTCCTTGTACTATAGCTGATGTGAGCCACCGGTGATAAACGCCGCCAGATGAACCATTCGCGTGTGAGCCACCGGTGGTACACGCCGTCCTCAACGTGTTAATTTCCTTTTACCTCGTTTACCAACCGGCAGAGGTTTACTCTTGTCGAAATTTTGAAGCACGCTTTGCAATAAATGAGGTTGTATTTCAGTTACATCTACACAAATTTCATCCTTTAGTCTTTGAATCGTTATTGGTTTGTTGTCATATACCTTATCTTTCAAACAACTCCATAAGAAGAAGTCTAACGGGATTAAATCACAAAATCTAGGCGATCAGTTAACATCGCCATTACGCGAAATTAAACGTCCATTGAATTTGAATATAGTCGAATGCCGCACAAGTTGTATGGCTTATAACACCATCCTGTTAAAATCACATGTCACTGATATTAATATTTTCAAATTATGGTCATAAAAAATCTATTATTATACTTTGGTAACGCACCAAATTAACTGTAACACGAACACCTTCCTCATTTTCGAAGAATTATGGAGTAATGATGTCTCCAGCCTATAAACCATACAAAATAGTGACTTTTTGAGGGATGATTATTGTTCAATAATGGCTTTTGGATTTTCACTTCCCCATATGCCAACATTTTGTTTTTTTTTTACGTAATCATTTAATTGAAAATACGATTCATTACTAAAGATGATGTTGTTAAAAATTTAGCATTTTTTATTTTTTTGGTACAAATTAAAAAACATATGAAGCAAATAATGGTCAACTAGTTTCAGTTCTTGTGTTAGTTGGACTTTATATACATAAAGATGCAAATCTTTTCGTAAAATGTAATGCAGAGTGCTTCTTGTGATGTTTAATTGCTATGAACGTCGACGAATCAATGTTTGTAGGTCTTCTTCAACACTTTCACGTACAGTAGCGATATTTTAAGTTAAACGACCGTTAAAAATATATGTTTTTGGTCTGTGGTCTCCAACAGTACCAAATTGTTGAAATTTCACGATTAGATTACGAACAACAGCTCCGAAGGTACTTGATTACGAGGAAAAGATTACGACGAATTTTACGCATTGACATCGTAAAATTTTCACCATTTTTATAGTGAATTTTTTCACTATTGAAATACGTTGTTTAAACATACAAATTTCAATCACCAAAATTTCTCTAGTTTTTAATAAACAAATGTTAAATAATGACAGTCTAATATTTGACATTTCATCAAATAATAACCAACTTATTTCCTAACCTCAAAACTTGACACCCGTTATGTATTTTAAAATTGACACATTATTAAATCATAGTTTATAAAAAATAATATTAAATTTTGGATTCATATGAAACCCTCGTTTTACCAGTAGAATCATTTTATGTCTTTTTGTCTTTAATTTACTCAAGTCACTTTAGTTTAGAGTCTTGCAACGACTAGTTACAACATTAATGTTATATTTAGGTAGATGTAGAAGTAGCATCAAGTTTATAGAGTCGTTAAGTCTGCCTGAAGATGAGATCATTAAGTTAGTATATAAATTAGTAAATAAAATGACCATAACGATTAAAACACAAAAAGTTTTATATACCAAAAACGAATAATATTTATTCTGATATTGTGGCAAATTCACTTTAACACAAATGATTTTTTTACCATAACATTACGGAATTTTATAAGTGTTCAAGTATGTTTTATTACTTATTTTCGTTGATTTAAATTTTGATGGTCATGCTATCATTTTTTAAACTTTGAATGATGAAGATGAATGAATGAAGTTTGATAAATAATTCTACGTGATTTTACGCTGTTTAAGTAAAAATAGTATGTAATGGTGAATATGCATTTTATTTGCTTCTATTTTAAATAAAATAAAAATGTGTTCAAGTCAATTCGTATTCATTTTTGTTCATGCATACAAACATTGGTAAAAAATTAAAATAGAATTATTCATCGTTATAACTTTTAATATCATGTAAATATCAACAATGAGTTTTTTTGAATTTTTCTAATATATATATATATATATATATATATATATATATATATATATATATATATATATATATATACATATATGTAATATAATATAATCAACATTATCATCATCAGCCTTTTTCTATTCACTACTGGATGAAAACTTTCCCAAAATTTTCTACTTTAATTGATGCAATATTTTTCTCTTCTAGTCCATTTTGATGAATTTTTATATCTCTGTCCCATCTATCTATAGATTTCTGTGTGATAATTTCTATATAGGATTATCCAAATGCAAAGCCCAGATTCGTGTTTTATTAAAAAGAAACTATACACATATTTTCCTATACACATATTTCTTTTTAATAAAATACAAATTAAAACGTCACATTTGGATGACCCTACATATTTAAGTTCACAATAAATAATTGTCCTTGTCTATCGGTTCTATTTCCATTTCAAAGTTTCCATTTTTGCTATAACATCCATTACTTTTATTTTCTTTCTGATCCACTCTGTTTTATTCTATCTTTCATTTTATGCATGCATCTTTCCATTCTTTCGTATGTTGTCTGAACTCACTGAATTATTTTTACATTCAAAACTTGTATTTCACTGATATAGGTGACAACAGGTAGGATGCATTGATTAAAAACTTTTCTTTTTTAACATAAAGGAATATTTGACTTCATAATATACGAATTTCTTTTGAATTGATGATATCTCATTTTTATTCTCCTGTTTACTTCGTCTATAAATGCTTATATATAGGGTCGTTTGATAAGTATTGTAAACTTATTTATTGTTTAATTTAATTAATTAATTAATTAAATGAATTTTTTTAATTTAGTTTTTCTTATTTTTTTACCACACTTATCAAACGACCCTCGTACATTGGTACAAATAAAAAAAAGAGAATTATTTTTATGGTATAATGTTCTATCTAAGAAAGTTCTATCTAATATATATATATATATATATATATATATATATATATATATATATATATATATAAGTGGTTTTTAGGTTAGATAGAATTTTTGATAGGAATTCAATTTAAAGTTCTATCACGCTTAAAAAACACCTATAGTATTCAATCAGAGAGTGTAAGTTTGTTTAATGGTTGTTTATTACACTAATATATATATATATATATATATATATATATATATAAAAATTGAGCTTCATCTATATTTTATTTTAACCAATAAAATGGAACAATTATTATTATTTCATGTAAATACTTATTTATTTCTACTATTTATTTTGACACTGTGACAAATTCACTATCACATAAATGAATTATCACCTCAAACACAAGTGTCCAGTAATCACTTGAGTGATTATTGAACACTTTATATCTTTCGGTGTTGTGGGTGGGTGGGATGAGGGCAGATGATAATATATTTGTGTCAAACTATTTATTTCTGTTCAACCAATACTTGTTTTTATTTTTTATTTTGATTCATGTAAGAAGTCTAAAATATTATTTTCAATATTTTATTATTAGAAAATTGATTTTGACAATGAACATCTGGGATAATTTAAAATGAAATAATATTCGTCATAATACCTATTTGTTTATATTTCATTTCTGTCATTTGAGTCGAACGTTGAGTATTTATCCCGTATAATATTTATTGTATATAGAGCCTTTGTGAATAATGAAACGGTTGTTTTTTTAATTAATATCAAGTTTCAAAGCGTTCCCAGTAACAAAATGTCTGTTGTTCTTGATTATAGTATCAACACGTTTAATATTCTCCTCTCTTCGAAACGAATGAAGCCGTGTATTAAATAATTTTCAACTAGCAGTTATTATTCATTTATAAATTGATTGTAGTTAACTGAAATAAATTTTGTAATGTTGTATAAAATTTTCCTATAAATATCTATTGAGAACATTTAATTACAGAAAAAAATCTTAATTATACATTTATAAAGTTTCATTCACAAAACGCACCTGCATGTTTTTTTTCAATAAAACACAAACTGTTTGAAATTTTTGGAAGCTGTTTTTTTTATTAAATGTACGATTGATTAAAATTATATGTAGAACAGAATATTGTTGAAATGTCCACCATGATTGTGTCTGCAGGTATTAGTTCGAATATCGAAATTTTCTATGACTGTTCGATATGTTACTGGATTTATTTGACGAATTATTTTTTGGGTCATTAATTATTTGTGGCTTGTTAGACTCGATTTTTCCAAAAAAGCACAAACAAAACTAATGGTGTTAATTTACATGATCTTGGAGACCAATTGAAATCTGTATTTCGTGAAATTACACGTTGACGAAATTTCTATCGCAAAAACTTAATATTTCCTCGAGTTGTGTGACATGTAGTACTGTTTTACTGGAAATAGACATCAGACACAACAATATCATTTAATTTTGGCTATAAAAAGTCACTTGACATTGATTGATATTGCTTAGCATTCACAGTAACAGCATTTCCAACATTATCTTAGAAGAAAAATAGTCCAATGATTCCATTTGCCTAAAATGCACATCAAATAGTGTCTGTTTGTGGATGTAGTGTTTTTTCATGAATAACATGAGGATTCTCATTACCCCAGATACGACTATTTTGCTTATTAATGAATCTATTGTGAAATGAGCTTCATCACCAAACAAAATTTTGTTTGAAAACAATGGATCGGTTGTTCGTTGTTCAATAATCCAACTAGCGAAATTACAACGTTATAAATGATCTCTTTTTTAATTTCTGGGTTAATTGAATTTTGTACGCGTGTAAACGCAAATCTTCATGCAAAATCCTCCTTGAAGAGCTATAAGATATGCCAAATTTTTGCGGACGACGTGAAATTGATGTCGGTTCATTTTCAACACTTTCACTTACAGCAACAATGTTTTCATTTGTGCGTATAGTTTTTGGTTTTCCAATTTTTGGTTTATAAATAATACAAGCAGTTTCTTTGAATTTTTTCACTAATCTTTGAATTGAAGACTGATTTATCCGATTATTTACACCAAAAAATCACGAATTTCGTGATAGTTATTTTTCAAAGAACGCCCATTTTCATAATAAGTTTGAATGATGTAAATGAGTTTCTACAATGTTTACTTATCCATGGTTAAAATTGTAACTTTCTACTAAAACAAAAAGGCTTATTATGTTATTTAAAAAGACTTGATGTATAAATATTATTAGTGCTGACATATAAGCGTCACATTTGGATAATCCTGTATTACTAATAATTTGATTCGATACAAATAAATCACTCACTCTAACTTAAAAAAAAATTTTTTTTTATAATAATGTTGAATAATTTCTCATTATTTACATTTTCCGTTGATTAAAACTTCAATGGACATTTCATCACCGTTAGTATGTTATATTATAGCATTGTTATTATTCTAATATGATGCAGTTTAAAAGAAGAGAATAATTTTCATGCGTATAGGTAAAACAAATATAAAATACTGATTATTTCATATGTAGATAGAAACGCCAGAGATGTATATAAAGTGACAATGAATTAAATATACTTTTGATAAATTATTTTTACAAATCAAAATAAATATTTACAATTTTAAATAACTTTAAATTTTAAATACTTTAAATAATTTCAAATTTTAATAAGTTTAACATAAATTAATTTTTATCCCTAACATCACGATGATTCTGAAGTATTTATTAATCATTTATTGTTCATTTTTTGTTTATAACAAATTTTAACAAAAAGGCTCTGATGATGATGGCATCGCCATTGAAATGCGTATTATTCGAATATTGCTATAAACAAAAAGTGATTATTAAACACTTTATAACAATTGTGGTATTGAGGATAAAAATTCACTTGTGTTAAAGTAAATCCGCTACAATTCCAAAACAAACAATATTTCAAATATTTTTAATGGAACTGAAAATAATTTTATCGTAAAAAAATATTAATAAAAAGTTTATTTTATTAGTAATCGTCAGTAAAAATTATTTCTTATAATGTCATTCAACCTATAGATTTCGAATGAATCTCATTAATAAATATGACAGTGTAGCTTGTTTTCTTTACGGTTAGAGATATAAATTAGAAAATTAATTCTACGAAGTATGAAATTTTTATTACGAAAACACTTGTTGCAAACGACAAATTAACTTTGATCCTGTCTGTGGTACAATTTAATTAAAATACATTTTTATAAAATGAAATTATTTTGTTTTAAGTAAAATAATTTTTTCTATATTTTGATAATAAGAGAAAAATAAATGACTAGTATTATCTTTATAGAAAAAATATTAAACATCAAGTTTGTACTTTCGATAAAAAATATTAAATTGAATTTAAAACTTCTAATTAATTTCTTTGATACTGAAATAAATGTCAATATCTTAAACATTTATTTGTTAAAATAAAATATTGGATTATTCAAATATGACACCTAGATTTGTGTTTTATTAAAGAAACATGTATATAAATATTAAATTGATTTTTAAACTTCTAATTAATTTCTTTGATACTGAAATAAATTTCAGTATCATAAACACTTATTTGTTAAAATAAAATATAGGATCATTCAAATGTCACGCTTAGATTTGTGTTCTTTAAAATGAATCATGTGTATAGAGTGGTGTATAGGGAAACATGTGTATAAATATCAAATTGAATTTGATACTTTATCATAATTTTACTTTGATAATAAAATAAATTTCAATATCTTAAACACTTCTTTGTAAAAATAAAATATAGGTTATCCAATTGTGATGCCTAGATTTGTGTTTTAATAAAAGGAAACATATGTTTAGGGCGGTTTATTGAAGAAACATGTGTATAAATATTAAATTGAATTTTAGACTTATTTTTTTTTATACTGAAATAAATTTTAATACCTTAAACACTTATATGTTAAAATAAAATACAGGGTATTTTAAATGTGAACTAGATTTATGCTTTTTAAAAAGGAACATGTGTATAGGGAAAAATGTGTATAAATATTGAATGGAATTTTAAACTTCTAATTACTTCTTTGATACTAAAATAAATTTCAATATCTTAAACACTTATTTGTTAAAATAAAATATAGGGTCAATCAAATATGACACCTAGATTTGTGTTTTATTAAAAATTAACATGTGTATGATGTATAGGCAAACATGTGTATAAATATTGAATTCAATTTTAGACTCATTATTAATTTCTTTGATACTGAAATAAATTTCAATGCTTTACTTGTTAAAATAAAATATTGGGTCATCCAAATGTGACGCCTAGATTTATGTTTAATTAAAAATAAACATGTGTATAGGGAAACATGTATATCAAAATTAAATTAAATTTTAAACTTCTGACTAATTTCTTTGATACTGAAATAAATTCCAATGTTTTACTTGTTAAAATAAAATATAGGGTCATCCAAATGTGAACCCTAGATTCATGTTTTATTAAAAATAAACATGTGTATCAATATTAAATTAAATTTTAAACTTCTAATTAATTTCTTTGATATTGAAATAAATTTTGATACCTTAAACACTTACTTGTTAAAATAAAATATAGGATCATCCAAATATGACACCTAGGTTTATGTTTTATTAAAAAGAAACATGTGTATATTTTTTTTTAATAAAACGCAAATATAGGCGTCGCTTTTAGATGACCCTATATAATAATATTTTTGTATTTTGTAATATTATTTGTGTATTTTTAGATTTATATAAAAGATAAAATTAATTTCTTTGAATGTATAATATTTTTAAAATCAATAAGTATTCTAGTAGTTATAAGTACATGGAATGTAAATGTTTTTAAAGAAGTTTTTATTAAAAATAAAAATTCACATTTTTATTACTATTAGTATTATTGTGTTTAATTGATGCGATTGAAGTATTAATTCGGTTTTGATATCAAAATCTGACAGTGGTATATTGCAATAAAATTTTTAGTAAGAGAAAACGTATTTTAAATTTATTAAATTAATATATATATATATATATATATATATATATATATATATATTTGTGTGTGTGTGTATTTGAGGTGTGAAAATAAATCTGAATTTACATACCGAATATATAACCGACAAGTGAACGTTAAATACGTAGACACACATATATATCTAAAATTAAATAGAACCACAGTGATTTTGTTATTTTAATGAGCAGTCTTGAATAGCAAAATACTGCGAAACAAGGATTTATTAAGCGTTCGAGTTTCACACATTCCGCTCGTGTATTTCTTGTATATTCTCTGTACGCGCACGTTGTGACATTTTCATTTGGCTGACTGAAAATTCTAATAGCATTCGTGTTGAATTAATTAGATTAAGCATGCAAGATATGCAATTAAAGAGTACACTGCAGGAGGTTCAAATCAACCATTTTGTTCTAAGAAATACACATGCTTTTCGTGTCTTCACTTAAACACACAGTTTATATATCTGAGTAATATATTTCAGCGTCGACATCAACAGGTTACTAAAAAGGAACCGGCTGTAAGATTTTTTTATGTTCTCCTTATTGCTATAATACAGCGGGTGACGTTAATACAGTTGCGGCACATACACGTACACTTACCTACATACATATATACATACATGCATATATATATATATATATATATATATATATATATGTGTATGTGTGTGTGTGTATGTATGTGTGTGGGTGTATGTGTGTGGGTGTATTTTATATACACGTATATGTAAGATAGATATATGTATGTGTGTATATAACGTATACATGTCATAAATTTTAAGATGTTTCGAAATTTTACAATGTTTAATTAATTGTTTATGTGAAATACACTTAAATGTTAAAAAGTATTCGTGTAAAAGCAAAAAAAAAAAACAACTATATGTTCGGTAGTAAAGTTGTTTAATATTAAATTTTAGTATTTTTTTTTTGATAGCAGTTAAATTATTTAAAATTTGTATCTTCTTTTTTTCTAATCCTAATAAATAGAAAATAGTTATCATAATTTCAATTAATAAACTATTCTGTTCAAAAAGTAAAGTGACTGTTTGAATAAAACATGCTATTTATTTATTCATCCAAATTTATTTCGTTCCCTTCAAAGTAATCCTCCTCCTGCTGCGATACACATACGCCAACATTTAATCCAATCTTGGAAACACTTTTCATATTCACTTTTTGGAATTTCCATCAGCACTTCCTTTGATTTTTGTTTTATATATTCAACTGAGTCAAATCAAGTTCCTCAAAGTGGTTTTTTTAATAGGAGAATACGGTGCTTGTGGAGCAATATTTGTTGAATTTTTGGCGAAAATATCACTAATAATGATTGCAATATAAGAAGATGCGTTTTGGTGACAAACGTTTCAAGCTCAAAATATCACTTTAAATTGAGTCTACTGAATTTTTTGATATGCCAATATTTTCAGTGAGTTCTCTGACAGTCAAATAACGATTTTCCATTACTCTGTTTTTAATTTTTTCAAAATTTTCTTCGGTTATTGATGTTAATGTACGAGGTTCATCTTCTACGAATTCACGACCTTCTCTGAACAGCTTATGCCACTGGAATACAGTTTTTTATCGATAAAGATTGATCACCGAATGCTTTCTGCACCATTTTAAACGTTTTAATAGCATTAATTTCATTTCTAACACAAAATTTAATGTAACTTCTTTGTTAAACAATATTAGACATTTTGAAAATCGAAAAGATTCAAAAAGTTGATGTAAATAAACTGATATAACTTATAAATTATTTGATATATTAAACTGAAATTAAGAGTGAATGTTATTGAAGGTTGTGCCAACATAAAAAAGTTTTTTGAACTACGACATTTGCGCGAGTTTCAAATTAAAGTCACCTTATTTTTTGAACATAGAAGTATGTGAGCTAAATGAGACCGAATGAATTAGACATACGAGGTTCGTTTGATAAGTATGGTAAAAAAGTAAGAAAATTTAAATTGAAAAATATAATATAATTAATTAACTAAATTAAATAATAAATAAATTTACCATACTTATCAATCGACCCTCGTAAATTTACTCGATTATTATAATCTACTATTCTTTCCTATCATTTAATATCTTGTGTAATCCTTTATAGTAATTTTTTAAAATTTTAAAAAATATTTTTATTAAATTCACTAGAAGAATATTCTCTCAATTATAATACGTTATGATATTGATTTAACTACATAATTGATAGTAATTTGACATGTGATTAAATTTATTTATATATTTGTATCTACGTATATCAATCTTTTTATTAATGGATCTAATTTTTGTTATAAAACTTACTTTGTGTTATTTGTAATGAATTGAAATAAGGAAAAACGTTCATTAAAATAATTCGTCATTTTTTCCTGACGTAATTCAATTTACATAAAACTGACGTATCTGCACTTTCATTCAGTATATAATTGTTTTTCAATAATCAATACTTTTATCATTTTTTATACGTATGAATGGACAAGAAAAGTTCTTAAATATATATATATGAATGTATATACGCATAGAGATATTGATTTTTCTTTAAAAAAAGTTTAATTTTTTTGTAGATAATGTAATAAGTTTTGTACATTTGGTTATTTGAAAAAATATGATAAAAGGTCATATATATTTATTTATGATTATTTTCTAGTTTGTATTTGGATTCGTATTTAATTTGTTTTCATATTATATTGAAAAATATACCTTAGTATGAAGAATAAATTATGAATATAGAATATTTGTTATTGTTCTTTTTTCATTATTAAATATAGTATTGTTATTAAATAATTACGATTTTTCATTATTTGTTTTGATATTGGGGCTAATTTACTTGAACACAAATGTCTGTTCAATAATAATTTACTATTCGTTTCATTTGTTTGTATGAACTTTGATGGCCATGCCATGATTGTTATATATTTTATAATGTACCGTTATGATGATGATGGAGCGTGGCTATCGACATATGTATGGGTAAATAAAACGAACAGTCAGTTATTAAGTACTCTTATGAACATTTTTGGTGATATATTTTTTTAACCAATTTTCAATTATATGTATGACAATAATAATATTTAACACACATGAATTTCTATCCCCAACACCACAATGTTTATGAAATGTTCAATAATCAATTTTTGCTCACTTTATGTTTATAACAATAATCGACTGATACGCATTTCGATGGCAATGCTATCATCGTAAAAGCTATTTTGTTATAAAATTCTATTTTATAGCCATTTGTTCATTTAGAAATGAGTTGAAAAAAATACAAAAAAAAACAAATTTATATATAAATAACATTTAGTTTGGATTTTTTAACAAAAAGGCTCTGACGATGATTCATCGCCATCGAAATGTGAATTAGCTGACAATTATTATAAACTAAAAGTAAACAATAAGTGATTATTGAATATTACATAACCATTAAGATGTCGAGGATGAAAATTTGTATTAGTGACGAAAAATGTTTTAAAATCTTAAGAATTTTTAAACTAATATTTAATTAATATTTATATTTAAATAAATTTTCAATAAATTTAATCCTAGCTTTATATCATTTATTATGAATTTTTGGAAGATTTTAATGATTTTATCATTGATAATATTGTAAAATAATAATTATTAATAAGTTGCACTAGTATCTGATATTAAATTGTAGTTTATATATATATATATATATATATATATATATATATATATATATATATATATATATATTTATACATACCTTCATACTAAGAAATTCTGTTATATCTATCCATCAATCATGATGTCTGCTGGATACAAACATAATTCATTACGGTTGAAACACTTTAAGGGGATGCGACAACGAGGGAACTCAAGATAACGCGTTTTCATAATGTACAGAGTGTTTAGTACAACACTTAATTCATGACATGATTGAATGTGGGTGAGGATTGTTGAACTTAATTGATTAAACATACACACACATATGTAACAATTATATATTTATATGTAAATCTATGTAGATATATATGTCATTGAAGAAATATTTATCTAAAATAGATACAAACTCGAAGTAAATCAAATTTCTTTCTCAAATTGTTTTTTTTATAAAAAAATTAAATTAAAATATAGGAGTTTCCCAATAAGCGCTTCAGAAGTTTAAATGAAAATAAAACAAACTCTATTTAATTAATTAGTTATTTCTTATTAAGCATATTCTATGGCATTAATGATGGAACACAATTTCACTCATATAACCACAATGATTTTGCTCAAGATATTGTATTCGTTTAGTTTAATTTTCAGTCACTCTTTCACATAATTGTGATCCAATTTCATGAAAAACACGTTAAATGTTTATTTTTAATGCTTTTGTTATCTGTGGTTTAGCAAGATAAACCAACGATTTCACATAACCCCACAGAAATAATCCAATGAAGGTAGATCACATGATCTTGGTGGTCAATTAATTGGTCCATTTCGTGAAATAATGGACTTATTAAACTTTTGTTTCAATAAGTCTATTGTTTTTGTAAATATATTGTATGTAGCATCGTTCTGTTGAAATCACATATCTTGCAAACCATTTTCAATAATTTTTGGAAAAAAGTCATTAATCAGGGATCAGTAATGTACTTCATTTACTGTAACGTAGTCTTCAGCTTCATTTTAAAATTTTCATTAATGGAAGCAATATTGGCCTCACTTCTTGTATGTTTTGGTCTTACAGGCACTCCTGTATCATGTAGAGTAAAATTATTTTTCAATTTTTTAACAATTTGATAAATTGTACGTTCAATTTGACGATTGTGTTAAGTTTCGCCAGCGCACGATAAGTTTTACAAACCAAACATTGATTTTTATAATATTTTTTTACAATTTCTAAATGTTGTTGAAGTGTTAAACGTTCCATAATAATTTGCCAAACTATAATAGGTAAAAATGTCAAAATGAGCTTGAAAAAATTCAAACATTTCTGCCACCAGCTGTCAGTTTTGACATTTCTATTTAAAAAAACTATATATCTTGAATAAATTGTTTGCAAAATTTTTTTTACAATTTTTGATGTTTTATTAAAAAATTATTAAATTGAAAAAGGTGTAAAATTTTATTATTATAATAAAACATTCCAATATTCATATATTAGGTTGTCAAATATCTCCCTTCCGCCTTCCGCTTTTCGGAATTTCGCAGCTATGTACAAAAAAAAAAGCGGAAGGGAGATACTTGACAACATAATATTATGAAAATATTTGGTTTTAAATAAATTTCTACATTTTTTGAATTTAATAGTTATGTTACATTTGTTTAAAAATAGTAATGAAATTTCTTTCTGATAATTTAAAAAAGTCGAATTTGTGTTAAAAGATCTTAAATAACATTAAAATGAATTTTAATAGACAATATAAAAGTGTTATTTTTTTAAAAAAAATCTATTTATAATAATTTCCATTTGTAACGTATTATTCTTTAAGTAAAAAAATGAAAAATTATTAATCACGAATACATAAATAACAATTGTATTTAAAAAAGAATAGTTTTTTTTAACAGAAAAAAAGTTTCCTAGTTTATTTTCTGAACTAAATTAGTACTTGTTATTTTAAGTACTTGAAGATAAACTTATACTTTAGATTATTTTACAAAAGTGGTATAAATATATACCTATATAATGACATAATTAGTTATATAATTTATAAATAATATGTTCTGTATGACGTAGTTTTATGTTATGATATAGATAGAATGTGTAGTTTAAAGAAGATTGATTTTCTAAAATAATTGTATTGTTATATATATATATATATATATATATATATATATATATGTATATATTATATTAGTGATTATTATAAGTAATGACGCATCTACTAAGCTATTTTTAGAAACGTTTCGTACCTGACTTGCGACGTATTTCACATCAGTGTCTGGTGTTGTGTGCATTCAACATTCAATTTTTTGTATTCATAGTTAATTTCCAAATTGTTTAATTCTGACAAAATGATGGCATTTCAATATTCAGAGGAACAAATATGACATTGTATGCTATTCAGTTTTCATTATGTAATGAGTTACAAAATTTGCAAAAGATAATGTTGATTTTTCTGATACATTTCGAAAACTAGTTGAATTTAATAATAATGCGAATAAAATCTTTCGTTGAATCTCATCTAAAATTGACCTTTGAGGAATTGTCACAACAATTTAGATCTAAACAGTCAATAGTTCAGACATTAAAAGAAATTGGCAAAGTTCATAGAGGGGAAATTGGTTACACACAAATTGTCTTTGGCCAACAAAGAACGAAGAATAATAATTTGTAACTCGTTATAACAAGGAAAAAATTTGCGTAGGATTACAACCGGAGATGATAAATGAATTCTATTAGATTGTCGAAAAATTATGACGCATTTCAATTGTGTTTTTCAAATGTCATTTATTTATATAAAATACAAAGTTTAATCAATAATGCATTTGCTATTTTGTTCAATGACCTTTTGCCATCTTTCGACGATCTTCATAATTCCACGTTCGTAGAAAGACCTTTCCCCATCAGTGAAAAACTGGACAAGGTCCTGTTTTATAGGCTAATCGGAATTAAACGATTTATCACGTAGGGAGTTTTTCAAAGACCGAAACATGTGGAAATTTGACGGTGCAAGGTCGGGCGAGTATACTGGGTGTGGTAACACATTCCATCCAAACTCCAATGATTTTTGACGGGTGACCAAACTTGTGTGTGGTCTCGTGTTGTTACACTGAAACACAACTTCTTTACGATTAACGAGTTCTGGGTGCTTCTGGATGATGGATTCATTTAACTTGTCTAATTGGTGATAATACACATCAAAATTGATTGTTTTATTCGTTGGTAAGTGCTCGAAATACACGACACCCTTATAATCACACTAAACTGAAAGCAGGATTTTCCTTTGATGAATGTGCGCTACTGGATGATGGATTTGTTCATACGTGTTTATACATGTAGTCAAATGAACTTCTTTGAGTTCATTAGGAACACAAATTTCGAGCTTGCTTATGTATCCCAGTTTCTTGAAATGGTCATGAATACTGTATTAATGAATATTTCATGTTTCTGTAATCTCACGTGTCGTGTAACGCGGTTTTGACTTGATAAATGCCTTTATTTTGTCGTCATCAACCTCAATTGACCTTTCTGAGCGAGGAGCATCATTAATATCAAATTCACCACCACGGAATTTCGCAAACCATCATTGTCACTGACGTTCTTGCAGGGCATGGTCATCGTAAACTTTACATAACTTATCACAAGTTTTCCGTGCGTTCTTCCCTTTACAGAAATAAAACAGTAAAATATGGCAAAAATGAACAATTTGAACTTCTATCTTCAACTTATTATAAAATCTATAAAACTCAACCAAATTGCTCAAATCTTTTATCTGAATAAAGGCAGAAATGTCAGCAGTCAAACAACAAACCAATTATATAGATGCGAATGACGTTTCTACTACAAAAAAGAGACTAGCAACATCTGTGAAAAAAAATCCGACATGACTCTTCTAACAACTCAATATGTACAAATTTGAAGTGAAGTAAACAATGACTTATCTAATCATACTTCAGTTCAAACACCAAAGTTCAGTTTGATTCTGAAAAAGTAATTTTTATGCATTTTGTGGAATTTCCATGGAGTGATTCATTTTGAATTACTGAAACCTGGAGATAAAATAATAGTTGAAATCTACTGTTAGCAGTTAGAAAGATTACAATAGAAGTTCTCAGAATAATGACATGCGTTGATTAACAAGAAGGACGTTATCTTGTAGTACGATAACGTGAAATCACATGCAGTAAGTATCACGTAGGAGAAAATAAAGGCATTGGGGTGGGAAATGTTACCGCATCATCCCTATTCATCTTCATTTGAATATCATTTGTTTAGATCGTTGTAGCAGTTACTTCTGAGAAACAAATTCCTAAATTTTGATGAAGTTGAAATTACCTTGAGCTACTTTTTTCAAAAAAGTTAGAATTTTTTAAGCGAGATATTAAAATTTTTAAGATAAAATGGTGGTGTCAGATAATAATATCTATTATATCATTGTTAAAAAAAATTTAGTACATCTTTTTTTTATGTATTTTATTTGAAATATATTATCATTTAAGGGGATCTCTCTTTTTCTCTTTATGTATATATATATATATATATATATTATAATGCTTCTATTTTTTATTTAAATTTTGTAAGTTCCCTTCGTTTATAGTTTTTAAAATATCATTTACAATTTATTTGTTGTTTTGGAACTGTGGCTGATTCACTTTAACACAAATGAATTCTAACCCCAATACTACAGTGGTTTTAAAGTGTTAAAACACTTGCGCTGGAATGACGTGCTATGTACGTCAACTGCTGTCTGTACCAAACGCCGATATGACGTACATAGCACGTCGTGTGATTTTTGCTAGGTTAAAATAACATCGGAGTTCAGTTAAAAAATGTCACACTTTTGTTTTGAAGGCTTAAAAATGTGTTTTTGTAGAACTTCATTAATTTTACAAATTTTCATTGAGTAATAATCAAGTAACTACAAAACACAATATTTTTTTTTATTATTATAAAGAATTATTTTATCCAAGAATTATTGTATTCTGATAATAGCGCATTAGAAAATGTTGTACTGGATTTATGTAGACTTTTAGTTGATTTTGGATACGCCCTCTTTTTAGATAACTGGTATTCGTCATTAAAACTGTATCGGAAATTATATTTGAAAAAATAATAATACTATCGGAACAGTCAGATCTAATAGAAAGAATATGCCAAAAGATCTCGCAGTGACAAATTGTGACAATTAAGTGACAATTAAGAAGTGACAAATTGTGACACAAAAGTGACAATTAAGAAGATTTGAAGTCTTTTTCAAGATCTTGCAATGGTATCTTAGCTGTAAAATGGAAGAATAAAAAGATATATATTTGCTTTCTTTAAAACATTCCAAAGCAGAAATGATTACAACAAAAAAGACAAAATTTAGAAATTACAAAACCTAATATAGTTTTAGATTACAATGATGGTATGGGTGGAGTACACCTGCAAAATAGCTACTTATCATCTTTTCCTTTAATGAGAAAATTTGCAGAAAGTTACAGAAACATATACTTTTATCTAATGAATATGGCATTTTTTAATACTTCTATTCTATTCGGTAAAATAACAAACGTACCAAAACCCAAGAAATACTCTTTCAAAAATTATTAATAATTTTGTTAACCAATTTAAGAGTTTTACTATAATGTGTTAATGTGTGTGTGTGTCTAAAATTTTATAAAAAAATGATTTCAAATACCAACTCGCTGCGAATTGCTTTGGACGGATTTGCCACGCGTGCATGGTAATTAATTGCAAGCGCAAGTGGTTAATAATCACTTATTGTTCACTTATTATTTATAATTATATAGGCTGAAGCATTTCGATGGCGACGCCATCATTGTCAGAGCCTTTTTGCTAAAATCTAGACTAATTGTTCGACTTGTTTAAATCGCCATTCCTTCAAAAATAGTTGTAATTGATCTTGATTTTAATGCACAGAATGGCTAATATTTGATAAGGTATCAATTGAATTAGGTGGATGATTAAGCATAATTATATATTATTGACTAAAATAGATTCGTGTACAAATATATTTTTTAAATTATGGTTTCATTTATTAAATAATTTTTTCCAGTTGTTTCTTTTTATACATTTTCTAAATTCTATTAATTTTTGTGATGTTTATTCCATTTATCTAAATTATTTTTCTGTTTTTTTCATTACGAGAACCGAGAGTAGTGTTCGAAACTCTTAATTGGATTTTTTTTTATTTTTATTTACAATTTTCTGTTACTTAAATATAGAGTTATCCAAATGTCATGCCTAGTTTTGTATTCACTTAAAAAGAAACATGTGTATAGTTTCTTTTTAATAAAACACAAATCTGGGCGTCACATTTGGATGACTATATACTTTTGTATAAGATATAAAACAATACTCTTAAATATCTTTGAATGAAGGAAAAGTTTCAACGAAGCTGTATTTAGTTTTATTAAAATTTGTATGTTAATTTCTTATCGATTTTAATATTCGACAATTTTCCATTGAGCTGAAAAAAAGGTTCAATTATTCTTACCGTTGTTTACTTAACGGTTTATTAAATAAATTTCATTTTGTGTACAGATTTTCTTTAACCGTCATTCTTGTAATTAAATAATAATAACATGTTTATTTAGGTCACCTAATCCGGTAATTTAATTTGTTTTTATTTTTTTTGAAGAAGACATCGACAATATTTTATCATTTCATATTATCAGTTTGAGTATGAAAACCTTTATCGAAGAAGACAGTTATTTGTATATATTGACTTTGACTTGAATGAAGGATCTTTCGAGCTCAAAAAGATTTAATTTTCTCTAAAGTGTTTGTTTATAATCAGTTTTTAGTGAATTACGATCGTATTCATAAAAAGGATGGTCAGATTTGTTTTATTAAATTCCTCTGATGCTGTATATTTTATAACTTTTTAAATAATATCTTAAAATTAAAATCATATGTTTTCTTCTTTTCTAAACATTTTTATTCGAGTTGTATGTATTTTATACAATTTTTTTCAAAGTGGGTAAAAATTTTCTAGTCAGTATCCATATTTGTTATGTTAAATAACTGATTGTAAATTAATTGATCAGAATTAATACAGCAATTAAATTGGAAAATAAAACAACACTGTATTTCTTAGAAAATTACTAAGGTATGTTTACGTGTTATATAAGGTCTTTCAATAGCCACGCCTGGAATTTGACAGCCGATCTTGGTTATGTTTGTAATGACAGCGCTGTCATTCTATAACGTTAATATTCTGTCATAGTTGCGATTTAATTATGGAAAACTACACGCTTCAACAACGCGTTGAAATTGTGAAAATTTATTATAAAAATTCGTGCTCTGTTCATTAAACGTTTCGTGAGCTACGTGGAATTTATAGTAGGCATGAACGTCTTTCCGAGAACTCAGTTCAACGACTTATCACAAAATTCGAAGAAATCAGTTCAGTTCCTAATTGAGTAGTACCTGTGCGTCGCCGCAACTCTCGGTCGATCGAGAATATCGCTGCTGTTATTGAAAATGTAAATGAAAATCGACACTTCTCAATTTTTCGTCGTTCACAAGAAGTGGAGTTTTCCGTGACCTCAACTTGGCGAATTTTACGAAAAAACTTAAGTCTTCCTCCATACAAGATTCAATTCACTTAAGAACTAAAGTTACAAGATCACGGTATTCGTCGGACATTCGTTGACTGGGCCCTTGAGCAGTTGGAAACCGATACCAATTTTGGTGAAAAAAATATCTTCAATGATGAAGTGCATTTTTGGCTAAATGGCTTTCCAAACAAGCAAAATTTTTGGTTCTGAGACGATGCCAACAGTTTCAGCAGTTTTCTTTGCATCCAGAAAAACTGACAGTTTGATGTGGATTATGGTCAAGCGGTGTCATAGGCCCATACGTCTTTCCGAAATGAAAATGATGAGGCAGTAACTGTCAACAGCGAAAAATGTCGACATTTGATAATCGATTTTTTTTTGATCTGAATTGGATGATATGGACATAGACAACATGTGGTTCCAGCAAGACGGTGCTACGTACCACAATGGCGTTATCGAGGGGAAAGTTTCCAGATTACGTTATTTCGAGACGAGGTTATGTCAACTGGCAGCCGAGATCGTGTGACTTAACCCCCTTAGATTTTTTTCTTTGAGGCTACGTTAAGTCTCTGGCCTATGCTAATAAACCAGCTACAATTAACGATCTGGAAAACAACGTCATTCAAGCCATTGCTGAAATCCAACCCGATTTATGTGGAAGAGTCATTCGAAATTGAGTCTCTCGGATCGACTCTTGCAAACGAAGCCGCAGAGGCTATTTGAACGATTTTATTTTTAAAACATAATGGCATTGAATCTATTTTTATCTACAATAAAAAAAATTTCCATACCTCACATAAAACTCTTTTTTTTCAATTTTAAAGATTGAGCGTACTTATTGAAATACTTTTTATATTTAAAGTAAAAAAATATATATATTTTGAAGATTAATGATTAAATTAAGTGTAATTTCTAAATTAAAAATAATTATTATTTGAATCTAATTTCTTAATTAATTCCAAAAATAAATTAATTAAAAAGGCATTCATTTTATTGTTAAAAATTAAAAATAATTACAAGTATATTTAAATATTTAACTGAGAAAAAGTTATAATAATATTTTAACATTTTAAAAAAAAATATTTTGCCTATAGAAACAGACAAAACAGAAAGTTTTGTATATATTCTTTATACTGAACATATTTTCATTCACGTTCTGATATACTCCGATGTTTCATTCAAGTAAAAATTGGAATTAAAACGTTTATACATTTCGTTCATAATCCGTACCCAAGTTCATTCTGTGCACTGTCAGTGGTGCGGTTCACGAGAGATGCATGATAAGAGCATCGTTGGAGATAAGTCTCCATTTATTTAGCTAGGTATATTTTCACATACACAACAAATATGGTCAATCAAATAAGAAACATGAACAATGGAACACAGTTGCGTGCAAATGTAAAGCAATTCAGTACATTTCTCTCATCACCTTTTTGGATGTGTTTTTTTTTTATTATTACAATTAATCATTTATTTATCACAATGGTTTATAAAAATAGAAATAAATTTATGGTAATCTAGAGCGAATAATTTGCATTTCTAACACGTTGAAATTTTATTAGCATGTTCAAGAAGAATATTAATGGTCGTCACTTTATTTTGTCTAGTGTTGTGTCGATGAAATATTATTTTTTAACTGTTAATTTATCAATAATAGATAGTTATTAATTGGTATTTCGTTTAAATTAATTTAAATTTTATTCACAAATAAAATTTTTAAAAAAATACCGATCGATTTGTAATATTGTAATATATAAACCGTTATATTTAAAAGTGGAATAACTCCATTTATTCATATATTGAGATATTTAAAGTGCGTTTAAATGAATTAAAAAATATTGACAAACGTTAATAAATTCATGATATGTTTTTAAAACTATGAACTTGTTAAATTTTATTTTAAAGTTATTAAAAGAAATAACTGATTTTTTAGCTACATCGCTGGACTTACACCACTTTCAATAATAACAAATTATTAAGTAAACGAAAAATCGACTTCAAAATATTTTTAGTTATATTGCATAAAAATTCATAAATAAACAATTATTGTTTATAAATTTTTATATAACTGAAAATAAATATATTTAATAAAATAAAAAAAATATGAAATCAAAAAGTTTAAAAAACTGCATTTTGAAATTATATTTTTTTGGAAAATTTGTAAATAAACAATTTTTTTTAAAATTTTTGTATAATATAACTAAAAATATTTCAAAGTCGATTTTTCGTTTAATTTAAACGCAAACATTTAAATATTTTATCTCAATAAATGAACAAATGGAGTTATTCCACTTTCTAATATAACATTTTTGCGATAAAATTATACAGTAAAGAGGACATCTATGTCTACCTAAAACTGTCATTTTTTTCCAAAAATGGACTTATTCCATTTTCTTAAAAAACAGCTCATATATTAAATTACAATTATTTAAACAATTTGTAAATAAAATTGTAATATAATGGTTTATTGATTTAAACGAACTCAAATAAAAGTGAGTGAATTTAGATAAAGTTGTTTATTTAGAAATGAGAGATAGAGACATAAAATTTACACTTTTCAAACAAGTTACTTAAACAGTTCTTTTGTGATATAATAGAAATAATCACGTGCTGAAGTCATTTGAGAAACAATAAAAAAAACAAGATGGTAAAAGATTAACTCCTGTCCAATATTTTAAAATGATCACCTTACAACAAATCGGTTTAAAATGTATCAAATCTAATTAAATATAGATTGACAAACTCGAAACAGTTTGCTGCATGACTGGTAATTTTAAGCTTACGTATTCTTATTTATTATTATTACCTTAATTAATCAATTTTGTGGTAATAATTGATCATCGAATGCCTTTTAATGAAGAGAAAATTAATTTAGTTTCGTGGAAGGACCAATAAGGTTTATATTGAATGTGGAGCATAATTGAAAAGAAAAAGTGTTTGAATAGATGTTCGAATTGTACAAGTTGAAAGGTTTCGTGTTTTGGTTTTGAAGATATATAATTTTTTAATATATTTTATTTTTTGCAGTAATCAGTGTATGATGAATTCGATTTTCTATTCATTTTTTATTGATAAATAACACTACTGTTGTCTAAAATGTTAGTTTGAAATTTGACGTTTTTGTGAAACAAAATTTTAAATACTTTTTTTAGAAGTAATTTTCGAAAATTATATTATATACAAAAAATTAAGAATATTGTTTTAATCTTAATAAATGATTATGAAAATATAAAAATGTATATCATCGAAAAACTGAACAATAAGTAAATACTGTAACGTTTATAAAATTATGTAGTTTTAAATCGAGTTATTCATTTATGATAAAATAAATTTGATCATATCAAAACGAATAATGATGTATTTAAATCTATTATATTTTTTTAAAAAGGTTTTCTATAATGTTAGTATAACTAATTGTGATTGTATATGAAAAAATGTTATAAAATTTATATACTAATAATATCTTGTCCATTATTTACGTAGATGTATTTGGTTGCTGAGGATTTTTTTTGGTCGTTATAATAAGAATTATTAAAGTAGAAGTCACATTCTTCATATATTGCTTTCTATTTAAGAATTTAATATATTACGGAAGACTTATGTATTTGATTGTTCGTTTATACTTTTTATTTATTTCATTTTATAAAAATACACACACACACACACACACACATATATATATATATATATATATATATATATATATATATATATAATATTATAAAATAGAAACGACAATAAATTACATGTATAATTTTTTTAAAAAAGTAATTGTATATGGGTTTTTAGAAAGTGCTTCAGAATTTTAAAAAGAAATAAAAAAAGTATTTAATTAGTTATTTTTATTTTTAAGCATATTCTACGGCATTAATGATGGAACATAATTTCACTCATATGACCACCATTTGACATAGTGCATTCGTTTAGTCTAATTTTTAGTCACTCTTTCATATAGTTGTGGTCCAATTTAATGAATTACACGTTCAATGTTTATTTTTAATACTTTTGTTGTTTGTGGTTTATCAGCATAAATCAATGATTTCACATAACCCCACAGAAATTAATCTAATGAAGTTAGATCACATGATGTTGGTGGTCAATTAATGAGTCCATTTCGTGAAATAATGGACTCATTAAACGTTTGTTTTAATAAGTCTATTGTTTCCGTAGATTTTGGGATGTAGCACCATCCTAATCAAACCATATGTCGTGCAAACCATTTTCTAACACCACAATATTTTATAAAGTATTCAATTATCACCAATTGTTCACTTTTTTGTTTATGACAATGATCGGCTAATGCGCATTTCGATGGCAATGCCATCATCGTCAGAGCCTTTTTGCTATTCAGTTTCAGCAGCCAAACGTAAGCAGTAGGAACAAATTTGGTTTATATTTGATTGATCCTTGTATTATACTTTATTGTTTTAAATAATGAATAACGTTGTTTTTTTAAATGTGATAGGAGTTTAAATTGAATCCCTATCTAAAATTATATCTAACTTAAAAAACACTCCTTATATATACATATGTGTGTATGTACATATAAAGGTATGATAAGGGGTATTTTTAAGTATAGATAGAAATTTTGATAGAGATTCAATTTATAGTTCTATTATTGTTAAAAGCGCTCTATATATAGGATTAATAATGCGTTTTAAAAATTGTAATCTTGAAATTAATAGTAATGGCTAATAACTAATTAATTATTATAAACTATATTTATTATTAGTCCTTTAATGGAGAATATTTTACATAGAACGATGCAAAATGAGTACATAGGCATAAAAATTACGAAATTTTATTCCTTAAATACTGGTTTAAATTTAAACATAAATTTCAATTAGTATTGGGAAGGATTTTTTAATTTCAATTAGTACTGAAAAAGATTTATCTATCAATAATTATATTTATAATAAAATCATTTCAATTAAATAAATTATTACATAAGAGCTTTTTTGTAAATTCGATCAATTAAAATCTATTTATATATAATCTAGTATTTTTTCTGTTTGTTATATATTATAATTTTAAGCCTTATTAAAATTTCGTAACATAAAATCAAATAAAATAATTCTTCAGTTATGTTTATTTTTTTTAAAAAAATATATTGTTCTGAAAACAGGTTATCGAACTTTTACTAGTTATTAAAAAAAACTAATGTACTTTCGCGTTTTATCTTTGTAGCAATAATGACATGATGACTTTTTATTCATTCACCTACGCTTGTGGGTAAGGTTTCATTTTATTTATCTTCTCTGGATGTGTTTTTCAATTTACTGTTAGTTTAATAACTTTCAAGAAAAAGTTTTCAACATAGCAACACTTATAAACTGTAATAAATATAATATGTACGTACTTTTATTTTTATTGTTTTCATTATATTAGAATATGAAACAGAATTGAATTATTTATATATGAAGTTGTATAATTTAAGAAAATATGAGAATATATATATATATAAAATTGTTGTAACATAGGAATATTATATATTTATTGATGAATATTAATAATAATCATCATCATAATAATAATAAAGACTATAATAATTTTAATATTCTTTCATAAAAATAAAATCCAATATATATATATATATATATATATATATATATATATATATATATATATATATATACATTATTTTATGAGAATATTATATATTTATCGATAAATAATAACAATAAATAACAATAATCATAATAATAGACTATAATAATTTTAGTTTTTCTTTAATATAATTAAAAAATATATATATATATATATATATATATGTATATGTATATGTATATGTATATGTATATGTATATATATATATGTATATGTATATGTATATGATATGATCTCGATGTGAAAAAGAGGTTAAAGAGAATGGCGTTGGATTGCTAGAAATCGTAAATCATTTAATAGTAGATACAGAGAAGTTTTAAAATATGATTATTTCTTTTCATCGTCATCATGATTAACTTTTTTTTTATTTATTGTTGGTTGAATGCCTCTTTAAAGACGTTCAAATTTTAGTTATCTAATTTTTTTCTTCCATTTTAAACCAACGAATTTTCAAATGTTTCTATAAAAACTCAAAATGGGTTTCTTCTTGGATCTTTTTATATTTTTGTATTTCCAAACAATTATTTCCGTTGTTCATTGATGATCTTTCTCTTTTTGCTTTATGGAGACCCATTTTCGTTTTATCCATTTCACTCTTAACAAAGTCTATATCTTTTGTTTTCTTTCGAATTTTCACAATTTACACACACACACACACACACACACACATACACATACACACACATATAACACATACACACACATATATATATATATATGTGTGTGTGTGTATGCGTACTATTTTCCTATTCTAAATATCTACTGTTGAATACAAGTTTTTTAAATCCTAAAAATTAAATAATAGACCAATCAATAGGGTAAAAAAAACACCTGTTTTTGACTAAAATTCTGGAATGGATTAGGCCGTTTTTTTTTTGTTGGGGGCGATGTTACAAGTAACAATATGTGTTTTGCAACTGGAAAAAACGGTGAATAAAGGTACTAGGAAGGTGCAAAGTTGGCGAAATTATGTTTTTCGTTCTTCAAGCATAGACAATGCATTTTAGAGAAAAAAGTTTTAGATAAAAGTTGTAAAGAATGAAAAAACCTTTAATTTGAGCCATTACTTGATAAATTACGTTGATTGATTATTGCAAAAAAAGCGAAAAACCATAAAAAATGGCCATTATTTACAAATCAATTATTTATTGCATTTTTCACTTTTTGAAACTTTTTCGGCATGCGTGGTGAAGCTTATACGAATTTAAACAAAATACCGTGTTGAAAATTCCAATTCGTTCATTAGTTGCTAACTTACTGTAAATTGTTTATCCCGAGATGCCCAATGTACGAGGCTATAACTTTTTAACGGCCGAAAGTTTCCAGTTTGAAAAGGGCTCAAACTCTTTAGCAAAATATACATTTTTATGTTATATTAGCGGCGTATAAAAATTTTTGTATTTTATTGCATAAAAAGTCATTAGAAAAAGTAGTTCCTTATTTGTTAATAAACATTTAAATTTTCAACGATCCTATACATTGTGGCAATTTATAAAATAGAAAATAGAAAGCCAGATACGATTTTTTTAAATATTAAATTATCAAGAAATTCGTCGAATCTACGAGCGATTTTAGTTCAAACGTAAGAGTCATTTTGTGTCGGCCGTACGAGAGTTCGTCGGCAGACGTCCCCCCACCACCTTGACCGGCCCGTTACTTTTCAAATAGTCAATTTCCTTTCAAATTTGATGATAAATAAACGTTAACTTTTGAAATTACACAAAAATATTAAAAATATAGGGTTTACGGTACCCATTGCCGCTAAATTTGTTTCTTCAATGTTGTAAACAAAATGGCTACGATTTTTTTTTAAAAAAATCGTATCTGGCTTTCTATTGGGCAGATTTTTTTTTTTAAAAAAAAAATCTGCGTCTTGCAATAAGCTTTCAGATTTTCTATTTTATAAATTGCCACAATGTATAGGATCGCTGAAAATTTAATTGTTTATTAGCAAATAAGGAACTACTTTTTCTAATGACTTTTTATGCAATAAAATACAAAAATTTTTATACGCCGCTAATATAACATAAAAATATATATTTTGCTAAAGAGTTTGAGCCCTTTTCAAACTGGAAACTTTCGGCCATTAAAAAGTTATAGCCTCGTACATTGGGCATCTCGGGATAAACAATTTACAGTAAGTTAGCAACTAATGAACGAATTGGAATTTTCAACACGGTATTTTGTTTAAATTCGTATAAGCTTCACCACGCATGCCGAAAAAGTTTCAAAAAGTGAAAAATGCAATAAATAATTGATTTGTAAATAATGGCCATTTTTTATGGTTTTTCGCTTTTTTTGCAATAATCAATCAACGTAATTTATCAAGTAATGGCTCAAATTAAAGGTTTTTTCATTCTTTACAACTTTTATCTAAAACTTTTTTCTCTAAAATGCATTGTCTATGCTTGAAGAACGAAAAACATAATTTCGCCAACTTTGCACCTTCCTAGTACCTTTATTCACCGTTTTTTCCAGTTGCAAAACACATATTGTTACTTATAACATCGCCCCCAACAAAAAAAAAACGGCCTAATCCATTCCGGATTAATTTTCTTGTTTTTGCCCTATTGATTGGTCTATAACTCATAGTCTCATTTTTGAACAAAATTCTATTATGATAATATTTTTAATATTCTTACCTTTACATCAGCCTTTTTTGCAGCCTCTATAATTCTTGGTTTACTATAAATGAATTTCATTGTTTCCTGCTCATTTTCTCTTTCTGTAATAATATCTTCTTGTTTTTACTTTAGCCTCTTTATTATTCTCTTACTTATCTTTGTATGCATTTTATTCTTACCCTATTTTTCTTTATTATTCATAATTTATATATATATATATATATATATATATATATATATATATATATATATATATATAGAGAGAGAGAGAGAGAGAGAGAGAGGGTGATTTTTAAGCGTGGTAGAACATTTAATTGAATCTCTATCGAATGTTCTATTTACCTAAAAAACATTCTTTATCATACCTTTATATATTTTAGGTGTACCCATAAGTAATGTTTTTTCAAATTTTAAAAACATTGCCATACATTTATTGAATAATTATTATAACCTATTAAATAATTGAAAAACGACATTACTTATGGGTACACCTAATACACACACACACACACACACACACATATATATATATATATATATATATATTTATTAGGTTGGCAAGTATCTCCCTTCCGCTTTTTTTTTTTTTTTTTTTTGTACATAGCTGCGAAATTCAAAAGACAAGAAGGCGGAAGGGAGATATTTGCCAACCTAATATATATGTGGTACTTTTTTAGGTTGGATAGAACCATTGATAAAGATTCAATTTAAAGTTCTATCACGCTTAAAAAAAACACCTATATATAATATTTCATGTTACTCTGTGTTACTAAGTTTTTTAAAATATTATATATTTATTACTTTGGTTCAAGATCTATGTTTCACTGTCATAAGTAAGGTCTAATAGTATAATATTGATAAAAAAAATGTTTTTTATTTGCTGGGATACTTATTGGGATTTGATTTATGAGTAAATTTTCAAACACTTCATTCTAATATAATTTATCACAGTTTTATTTTTATGATTCACTTTTGCTAATCATCAGTTCAGATAAATGTATTTATAAACTTCTTTGATGTACTTTTTTTTATTATTATTATTAAAAGTTTCTTTTATACCGTATTGAAAAATTGTTTCTTTTTTCTACTATTTGTATTTTACTATAAACTGTTATTTTTTTGATCGACTTTGTCTAATTTTTTTTCACTTCTTCTTTTGCAACTAAACACGCTTTTTCATTCTTTTTTCGAAAGCATTTTTATTCCAAGCAATATTTAAAATTTTCGCAATTGTATTTCTTCTTTTTCTGCTAATTAAATTAAGGTTATTTCTTCAAATTAATGTATATCCTCCTTTTTCCTTTTTCCATCTGACCGAGTTTCAAAACCTCATTTTGATTTTCGGTTCTCTTCTATTCTTATTATACAAATAAATCACTTAAGATTTTTTTATCAATAGTTTTAATAAGAGGCTTTTGATAAAATGAACCTCTTATAGACACATATTAAATTTTTTAATCATTCTTTTTTGTATTTACGAAAATAATAACATTCAATGTAAATTAAAAATGGCTGAATCTTTTACTTTTTAGTCGTAGTTCTTTATCCTTTATCAATTAATTTAGACCCTTCTTATGAAATTGTGTTTAATGATTTTTTTAATTTTAGTATTTTATATATTTTTGCTGAATTATAAAACTGATTTTATTTTTGGTACATATTTCTTAATATATATATATATATATATATATATATATATATGTATATGTATATGTATATGTATTGTATATGTAATCGATTGGTGATACAGTGGTTAGTATCATAGCTTGTTATTTGAGAAAAATGTGTTCGATCTTCGGTCAGAGATATAAGGTAGATAGTGTTTCTTTTAGTTGTGGTGAAAGCAATTTGCCTAAAGGAGTAAACTCTGAATCAAAATCCTTACAAATGCGCCTGATTTGCATGATATAACCATGTACTAGTGAATAGTAACATATATCGAGGCTTTCGCTTAGCAGTGGGCAGAAAAATAAGAAATTTATATGTTGGTTTATATATATATATATATATATATATATTTATAACAGATAGCCATAAAATTAAAAAAAATCTGGAATAATTTTCATAACTTGTTGATAAAGGTTTTATTAATTTCAATTTTCAATCATTTTTGAAAAGTATATATCATAATTAATTTTTTAACGATATTTTAGAATGTTAACATTTTCTCAACATAACTAATGATCTTACAATTTCTAACTAAAATGAATAATACTTCTATAAAAAAATGACTTGTTTCAGTCGTTTATAAATAAAACATTTCAAAATTATAGATAAAAAATATTATTTGTAAAAAATGTAAATGAAATTGTAAAAAAAGTTAAACATATTAAATTTGGTTTAATATCATAAAAACATTAATAAAAATATAAAGTTATGGGAAAATGTTGATGGACTCTTGTTTTATTTTTAACAGATGATAATACTCGATTTGATGCAAAAAATGTTATTCGCGAGTGGGGTGTTAATTTCCTGTTACAACAAAAAATATTGATGAACAAAGTGGATAAAGATATTAGCAATTTTATTGGAAAATTTTTGAAAAGGGAGAAAATTTATCGTTAGAATTGAAATGATTCACAAGAGAATTTAAATAATAATAAATTATTTAAAGCTTTATGTACACATACACACACACACACACACACACACATATATATATATATATATATATATATATATATATATATATATATATATATATATATATATATATATATATATATAATCATCGTCATTAGCTTCTTACTATCTACTGCTAGATGAAGGCGTTTTACAAAACTTTAAACTTCGACCTTTCTTTTTATTCTATTTTGAAGAATTGATTTATTTCTCAATTTATTCATAGTTATTTTCATTTTTTAATATTGTGTTCTCAATTAAAAATTTAATTGGTTTTAATCAGTTTTCTTTTCTTGCTATATATGATCAGTCAATTTCTTTTTTAAAATTGTCACTTTGGCTATAACTTCCGTATTTTTTTATCTTGAACCTTGAAGTTTTCTGATACTTAAGATAACTGTTTTACTCTGGTATAAATTATAGCAGGTAAGATGCAACAACATTTTTGTTTAAATATGAAGAATTTTCGGATTTATAATACGAGAATTTCTTTGGCGTTAAATCTCTCATTTTTATTATCATAATTTTGTATACAAATATTTATTTCATACAAATGATTTGTTATAGATAATCGAAGTTATCAACTTCTTTTATTTCTATTTCATTTCAATTAATTTTTTTATAAATCAAAAATTCATTACATTGGATGTTTTTAAGCATGATAGAACTATAAATTCAATCCCTATCAAAAGTTCTATCTAACCTAAAAAAACACCTTTATTTGTATATATAACTGTTATATTTGGTATTTGTATATACTATATATATATATATATATATATATATATATATATATATATGTGTAAATATATTTATATTAATTACCCCGTATAAAAACAAGGTTAAGTTTCAAAAATTAAAAAAAATATACTATTTTATTTTTATAACTAAAAGAAATATGTTTATTAGAACAATAATGGACATACACTATTACATATTAAAAGTAAAAATTGTTTTCTTTTTCATCACTGCTAAACACCATTAAAAGAAGGCGTTTTCTTTATGGCAAAATAACCTCATCCTATAACCTTTTTTCTGCAGCATCTTAATATTTATGCTCTATTTATTATTATTTATTAAAAAAACTGTCATTTTCGTTTGTTTACATTTATCTTAAAGATCTTTATAAATTATAAAGTATTTAGATAGTTCTCTCTTAAATTTTGTGGCTTCTTTCAGTGGAAGGATCTGAATTTAGAAAATAGAACTTCAATTATTCGGAGAAGTTTAAGCCTTTCTTTATGCTTTTTAGGATAAAATTTTTAACTTCTGCGTTTGCATCTCCACTATCGTCCTCCGAATTAATTTGATTTTCTCATATACAATTTCTACTAAATTTGTTTTATTTGCCTCTTCTTTCACCAGTAATTCTTGAATATCTTCAGGATTCATATAATCAAAATTTTCAAACCGTGTTGTATAAATTCCGTGTTATACGAGGATTTCTCCTAATTCTTCAACTGTGTCAGAGCAAAACCGTGTTGTTATACGAGGGTTACCTGTATATGTATATATATATATATATATATATATATATATATATATATATATATATACACTCACATACATATATAGGTGTTTTTTAGGGATTCAATTTAAAGTTCTATCACGCTTAAAAAAACCATATACATAATTTTCTATATAACATATAAAATTTTATTTATTTCTACATTAAAATAAATATGTACACCAGGGGTCGGCAACGCGGTGCCTTTGAAACAATTTTAAAGTAACCGCCGTTAAAATATCTAAATTCTAAATATTTTAACAACAAACAATCGTAGTTGTAATGAATAATTTGACTAAAAATTCTTATTTTATTTTCTCTATTTTA